>CM046446.1:92662313-93242313 GCA_025506515.1 Flaveria trinervia
GCGATTCAAATGGGAAAAAAGTTTGCCAAAGGAGGATCTCCATATCAAACAAGCTGCAGCATTGGTAGTAAAACTAGAAGGTAATTCCCTATTTTCATCAGGAAATATCTCTGGTGCTGCATCAAAGTACTCAGAAGCACTAGCCTTATGCCCGGTAAGATCTAAAAAAGAAAGAGTCGTGCTGTACAGCAATCGTGCCCAGTGTTATTTATTATTGCAACAGCCATGGAATGCTATAAGTGATGCTACCCGTGCACTTAGTCTTCATAATCCAGTTAACCGACATGCTAAAAGCTTATGGAGAAGAGCACAGGCGTATGATATGTTGGGTTTGGCTAAAGAGAGTCTGTTGGATGCTATTTTGTTTATAAACGAGTGTTCTCAATCAACAGATCCCGATTTGTCTTCTAGACAGAACAAAGTGCCTGATTATGCAGAACGACTGGTTAAAAAACAGATGCGTGCTGCTTGGTTGTTTAGGGAAGCTGCTATTAAACACGGGGGAATCGATCTTGAGGCTGATGGTGGTGATGTTTATGGGCAAGGGACTGATGATTCTGAATGGGAAACTGCCAGTGAAAGTGATGCAGAAAATGATGGTCGAAAAGAGATTAGTAATAATGATGGTCAAATGATAAACATTCTACAAGAGGTATGATCTTTTAAACCTTTACCCCCCCCCCCCCCCCCCCACAACACACTCGCACACAATTACATGTAGGGGTATCAACGAGCCGATCCAAACCCTGATCTTCTGTTGTTTAACTTAGGTTATCTCTAGCTTGCTTGTTTCAAGGCCTATGTCTATAGCTTATGTCCGGCTTGTCTTTTACTTATTTTTTATGTGATTATATATTGCGTATATATAAATATTTAAAATTAAAAGTAATATAGCATTTACTAATTTTTTATTATTATACCTAGATAGCTATCATTGTATATATACAAGTGATACGCTCGTTCATGCCCACGACCCTAATTAACATGATTGCATGAAGTTCAAGTTTGAGTTTTGCTTATTCATTGAGCTCCAACTTAGGCTTGCTCTCGCTAAGCCTGACTCAATTCAGGCTCTTGAGTAGCTTAGAGCGACTTGGCTTGTTTACTCCCTGATTATTTGTGCACATGCTGACATGCAAATAACTAGTTACACTGCCATTTTGTTTGAAATACTGTTTGTTTTTTGTTGCAGAAATGAAACATTGACAAGATTTGCTAAGATGACGAGTTGTAGAAACAACATTGGCATCTTATATGAAGCAGGTCAAACTCGAGTTGTAGAAACAAACATTGGCATCTTATTTAACGCTAGTGCGAGGTTCATGCGAAGGCAGCTGACTCGTTACCCTGATTATATCATGGTGTGTTTTTTATTTGCTTTTCTTTTATCTTGAAATGTGATTGCAGGATTACAAAGGATTGTACATTATTGTTATTATTATTATTTAGTCATGTAATTTTGGTGTGTATCTTTCTTTTGAGTGCGAATGTGTATAAACCCTCTTGGGATTTTCTGAGTTATAATAATTTATTATAATTAGTGAGTCAACTATGGGATCATCCTTGTGGCTTTTATAAATCACAAATTTTACCCTTCTAAACTTCCGAAAGTACATATTTTATAAACTTTGAGGTTGACAGTCTTTATTTGAAATATAACATAATCAACATTGCTTTATTTGGATTGTAGCCTAAAGTTTTTGTTGAGTGAGACACCGCAAATGAGGTTAATTTTGTCATTACATGAAAGAAATATACATGTGACGTGTCTACATCTAGATCCGTTTTCATACAATACCTTAAAAACATATATAGGATCATGTAATGTAATATTCGAACATGTCTTTATGTGTTGTGTGGTGTGTTGTGTGTTGTGTATAGTGAACAACAACAACAATGAGAATGAGTAGGCTGGCTGGATGTTTCCTCTTAGGTGTCTAGATAAATAAAAGGTTACTAGGTGCTCTTTTTTATTTACATTTCTATGTAAACTTCATTTAAAACTAAATTGTGTCTTACAATGCACAAGCCATCGAAGCATAAACATACAAACCTTCAAAAATACTTAAATGTTAATAATTCTACGATTTTTCCTTAAAAAACCTTTAAAATATTATGTTATATAAAGTTTTGATTTTATCATTTGATGTGATTTTTTTCAAGACGTAAATACAAGCATATAAATCGTAAAAACTGAGTCATACAAACTTTTACACTATCGCCTCAACTTTCCATATAGTTTATTTCTATTTGGGTCATTTTCATATTTCTTCCGCCATTTTTAACATTTTCGTCATGTTCCTGAGTTCATTTAAAAACCAAAGAAAAATAAATTATAGGGAAACAAAATGACATTGTGTTTTTGAGTTTTATTAAATGAAAAAAAAATAAAAAAATAAAAAAATGAGAAAGTTGTGTTAGTTTTTTTAAAGTGGAAAAACGAAAATGTAAAAGACAAAATAATATTAGAAGCAGTCTTTTCAAATCAAAAAAGAAAAAATTAGAGAGAAAAAAAGGAAAGAAAAAGAAAAAAGAAAACAAAGAGAAGGGAAAAAAAGGAAAACAAAGAAAAAAAATGGGTGTTTGAAAATAAGTAGTAATCAGGGCCCAATACAGTGCACCCCGTAAGCCCATAAGAATTTTCGAATTCTTTTCTTGATGGGCCCGAGTTGAGGGTTTGAATTATTATTGCAGGAGCCTAAATTAATAACTTTTTGTGCTAAGTAGGGCAATTCACACCAAGACTATTCCCATCGTGGCCGGCCCGTTGCTGATGATCGCGCCTGCGGAAGGGCGGCGATGGGGAGTCCCGTCTGTTGATGGGTGTCCGTCGGAAGGGCTGGAAAAAGATGGGGGTGGTGGGCCCCACCACCATAAATAACTAAATTAAAATGTTTTTAATTAAAATATTTAAAAAAATTAATTAATATAATATTTTATATATAAAATTTTAATTAAAATGAGTTAATTAAATAAAAATATAATAATATTTTTTACATTTCTAGTATTAAAGTAATTAGTTAGAGTTAATTGAATAATAATTTAAAATGAGTTAATTGAATAATAATTTAAGTATATATTTTAATTTTTTTCTACATATCTTTATTTATTTTAATTAAATATATTTACAATAATTTAAATATTTTTATATAAAGTAAATTAATAAAGAAAATATGAAGTGGAAAAATAAAAGTGTTTGTGAGAATGATAGTGTTGGGGTAAAAAGTATTTGTGGAAAGAATGGATGAAAATGAGTGGAAAAATGATTGACAAGTTGATTAAGACTGTTTATGGGAAGGATGGTCTGTAGCGTTGAAAACAGTCTAAGTATTCCATAAATCCATAATATAAAACATACCTTATTTTATTACTTCTAACACTTAAAAATTGAAAACATGTGTGTGTGTTTATTCTTTGCTTGTGTTGTTTCATCTCTAATTTTCCTTGTTTAAATTTATTTTTACCTGGTATTTTATTGTTTAATTTTTCTTTCTTGTATTAAATATTTTGTTTTATTAGTTAATTGTTTAATAAAGTTAAAATTATTACTAATCTAAGATTAAGTCTATATTAAAGTGTTTCATCAAAACAAACAGAGGGCATTTTATTGTTTTGTGCCCTGACCGTTTTGCTCCGATCCGTATTTTGCCCCCCATAGCTAAAATTTCCGGATCTCTCACCGGGTAGTAAGCATGTTTAAAAAAACATAAAAGAAAAGATTAATAATTTGATTTTGAAAAATTAGTAAAAATTCCTTTCGAAAAAAAAATACTAAGAGTTTTGAAAAGTTACTTATTAAAATAAGAGTTAATTACATAACAGTCCCCGTGGTTTATTAAAAAAACAGATTTGGGTACTAAGGTTTTTTTGTAACAGGTTGGGGTATTGTGTTTTAAATTTGTACCGAGTTAAGATATTAACGCTAACAGTCATTAACTTTATTGTTAAATCTAAGGGTATTTTTGTCTTTTCACTTTACAATGACTATTAGTATAAATAGAGGGGTTGGTTATGTCATTTAATATAAATAAAAGATTATTTACACACACACATATATATATACACACACATTTTCACCTTACATTCTAGACTAATTTCACCACCACCACTGCCCAACATCGTCATCGTCTTCAGCTTTTGAAATGAAACAACAACCGCACCACAACGTCATTTTCATATGCATCTTCACCACCACAGACAACCGACCGTGCAACCAACCACAACCATCACTGCTTCGTCTCCATCGAAAGACCGTTGATGTTGCTTCTAACCTTGGGTTCAAATATTTATTTATATGCCCTGAAATCAAGTATCATCGATTCGGGTTTGGAGAAAGTTTTAAGTTTTAAGGATTTTGGGAAGCTGACTGTGAAAGAGGTTTAGGTTTTAAGTATTAAATGTGGTGTCGCTAGAGCTAGGGGTAGTCGGCGGTGGTGGGTGGCGATGGAGGAGTTGGGAGGGGGAAAGGGTGGCGGACAAATGGTTGTGGTGGTGGGTTGACGTTCGGAAGACAATGGATGATGATGATGGCGATGATATTGCGATGGTGGTGATGATGTAGCGACGTTGATGATGCGATGATGGTGATGTTGTGATGGGGGTGATGATATGGTGTTATTGGGTAGATGGTGGTTTTTGTGGTGCTCGTGGGTGTTTGGTAATGGGCTGGTGGCCGGTGGGTAGGAGCGTTAGGTGATGGGCTTGGTGGTTGTGTTGACGATGATAGGTGATGGTGATCAATGTTTTCAGAACTTGATTGGATGTCGAACCGGACGCCTTACTGGTTTGGTGGTCGGACCAGTCGGACCGGATTTAGCTATATTTTAATTATATTATATATGTCGTTAAATATAAGTAATTTATATATGATTTATATATATATGTTTTATAGTTATATATAAAACTTAATTATATTTGTAAATCCAATACACTAATTTATGGTTTAACACCTTATTTTTACCAATTAAAATAAAAAAAATAAAAAATCGGTCCGAACCGGTCCGGTTTCTCGGTCCGACCACCGGTTCGACCCCTCAAAAACGATTTGTAGCGAACCGGACCGGCCACTTGACCGATCCCCGATCGAACCAGTCGAACCGGCGCGAAAACATTGATGGTGATAATGGGTAGATGGTAGTGATGGTGGGTAGATGATGGTGATGTTGGGTATATATAATTACACCAATGGTCCTTGAAAAAAAAGAAACATACAACATTACAAAAATAGTACATCTAAGGGTGTTTTAATTAATTTGTTTAAAATTAACAGAAAAACTAATAATTTTTAATTTTAATATATTTACTCGTTACAAAACTAAAAACACAATATCTCAAACTATTACAAAAACTCTTTAGAACTCCAAACATGTTTTTTTATATAAATCACTAGTATAGTATCTTCTGTAATACATGAGTTGATTAAATAATATATGAAATAACTTGTAATATAAATTATAAATATATTTATAAATATGATATAATTGAGTTAGAAATAAATAAATAGTTCAAATAAAAACAACAATAATATCATTTAAAATTTGATATTATAAATTGTATTTTTTAATTGTTTTGTTGATCATTCTGGTCTTTTTTAATTTCATTTTGAAAAAAATAATTATTTTAAAGTGTATTTTTTATTATAATATTAAGATTTTAAAATTTTACAATATCTGTTTTTAAATATAAAAATATTTTAAATAATATAATTACTATATTTACGATATATATATATGTATATATATACTATTATCAGTTGTTAGAAACAAAATACGAGAAAAAAATGCAGTGAATCTTAAAATTTTATTTTATTATAGGTTATATAGTTAATACCATTTATGTGATTAACTCTTAAAATAACTTTCTTGTAAAACAAGTTTACGCATTTCCGACGATATACGCCGGAGCGAGAGAATGGAAAATCGTGATCTGAACTCAATGGTAGAGTTTTTACCGGTGGTTTTCCGGTCACCGGCGCTCTTCTGGCCGGCGAAAGTGGTGGAAGCACTCAAAGCACTTACCAATGGCCCCGAACATAGTAACGTTGACTCCGGCGAAGTCCTCTTCCTTGCGATTTCCGACCTCCGGCAGTCCCTCAGCTTATCCGATAGTACCCTAGCCTTCTCAACCGCCGATGGCTACTCACTGTATTTCGATGATGTAAGTAACAGTATCACAAAACCTAATTCCTAACTGTGATTGTAGTTTTAGCGTATGTGTTTTGCCAATTGTTACGGTAGACCTAAATCGACTATCAATCGTTGTAACGAATCATTAAAATGTGAAGAATTGTTGCAGTTTCGGTGTTAAACGGTTCGGTTAACTGTTTATTCGGTTATGAAACAGAACGGAATTAGGAACAGACTAACCGAACTGAAGTTAACCGATTAACAGTTTATTTGGTTCGGTTATCTTGTTAAACTGACCAGTTATTGTTAGGTTTATTCGGATAATCGAAAGGAATAACCTAACCGAAAATTGAATTCACATTTTTACAATTTGGTTGGGTGTTTTCGGTTACGGAGACGGTTTGATTTTCGTTTTTTTTACACCTCTAATGACAATTAGTTTAGAAGAATACATTTTGGGTTATTGGTTAATGGCTATTCAGGGGAAGCTGTACTGTAGTAGGGAGTTTTTCTTTTTTTTCTTTGTATTATTCATCAATGAATTGGTTGAGATTTTAGAGTGTGTACTGCTTCTTGAACAGCTGATGTCACGTGCTGAAGCGAAGAAATGGTTTGGGGAGATACTTCCAGCTTTGGCTGATTATCTGTTGCGGCTTCCATTGATGCTAGAAGCTCACTATAAGAGTGCAGACTCTATTAGCAGTGTGGGGGACAGAGTTGGACTCAAAACTGGTCTTCGCCTGTTGAAGTCACAAGAGGCTGGAGTGGTTTTACTCAGCCAGGTAAGAAACCACACCATTCGAGCCCGTTTACAAATGAAACACTTAATGCATAAGCTTTTAGGATTCAGTCCTCTTTACATACAAGTTTAGGAAGTGAATCATTCAGTAGCGATGAGAAGATAATCAGATATCTGGGTGCAACATATAAATTTGTATAAGCAAAAAAGATAAATTAGGCAGGAAAGTAAGTATCTGATTGCTAAAATATGAATCAGATCAGGATGTTCAAGGAAAATGCATGTACCAATTACCTTAATTTTCTACCGATTACCTAGATAAGAATGATGGCTCCTTTTGATTGATTATTTTTTGTTCCATCCCTAAATTAAGCAGTTTTTGTATTATACAACATCATTGATGCATACTGCAAAATGCCTTCCCCTTTCATGCTTTTAGTTTTATGTTTCGAGTATCAATACCTTTGTCTAAGAATAAATTACATTTGGTATTTTATTATTTAGTTAAAAGTTTATAATTGTATGAATCAGGAATTGATCGGGGCTCTTCTTGCATGCTCTTTCTTTTGTCTGTTTCCAGACAGTAATAGAGGTGCCAACCATCTTCAAGTGATCAACTTTGATCATTTATTTGCGTATGTCTTTTTATCATTTTCTCTTTAACCATTCTAAACAACATTTTTACTTATATGATCAAGGTTTTGTGTTTTTCCTACGTCTGTTGATGCTTTCTCATTTATGATTTCGCTACTTTGTGTTACACATCTGATCTGCATGTCATCAGGAGCCTATATGACAACTACAACGAAAAACAGGAGAACAAAATAAAATGCATCATTCATTATTTTGAGAGAATTTGTTCAAGTGTACCAGTAGGTAATGTCTCATTTGAGAGGAAAGTGCTTGTGGTTGATCAAGCTCTTAACTGCATTCCCCACCCAAAGGCTGAATCTTGGAGTAAATCTGTGGTTTCCCTATGCCTGTTTGAGGTATGATCCAAATCTACTATCTCAGTTACATGAAGTGCTTAACTTACAACCCATCTTCACTCATTACCCAACCCTATTGTATTTGGATGCATAAATCCTCTTAATCATTTTATTCTTAATATCAGTTTATTATTGAAATAATACAACTTCTACATCATATTCGAAAAAAAAAGGAATGTAAGCATCGGGGACAAAAGTGTTTTTCGGTCAACCCGACCTGATGTACTGAAATTTACGCGATTTCGGTAAAAGAAGCTTTCTACTCAAACCTGTCTTCACCCATTTGGCGGAATCTAGTTACACACCTTTTCTTGTATGAGTGTGGTGATATTTGTTAGTACATATTTCCAGTAGTTTTCTTGTTTACACAGGGCATGTGATTTTGATTTTTTTTATATGCATGTTATATTGTTCCTTAGCATCTTTCTCCTTTTGCCTTAGAACAAATCCCAGAGCTGTTCTTATCCGTTGACGTAACTTGAAAAATCTTTTCACTATGTTGTTTAAATAGGTGTGGGTGTGTGGCATTCCATTTCATTATTATATTTCAGTTTTAGTTATTAATTTATTATATTGGGAGCATTCTGCATTGGCCTTGCATGTTCTGTTGTTTTGGGTAAATCTGTAATAGATGGGTGGGATAGTAGTTATTAGCATTCTTTTCATCCTTATAGGTTTGTAGTTCAGGCTTAATTGAAGATCATTCCAAGGAAGCTCTTGAAGTAGATTTCGCAAATAAGTACTTTGGTGGTGGTGCTCTATCAAGAGGCTGTGTCCAGGTTCGCTTATTTCTTATCTGTGATATGATTTCCTGAAGGCATGCTACTCTAGAATACAAGTAGTTTTTGAATTTTGTACTGTTCTTTGATCTGTGTAAAAGTGATTAATTATATTGTATAGTGAAATATTTGGTGGCTTTCATTTATAACAGTTAGATCTTGGTTCTTGGTAGTCCTTCATTGAACATTTTTAGTTATTGACGATGCGCCATTTTTGATGAATCCTTCTACACAATCGTGTTTCCATCATATTGTTACTTTGTCAATTTTATCTTCATGTTACTGAGTCTAGTTATAGTCCTATATACACCTGCTTTTAAATTCTATAACCTTTAATTATGTAATTATATCTCTTAGGAAGAGATTCGTTTCATGATCAATCCAGAATTAATAGCCGGAATGCTTTTCTTGCCTTGTATGGCAGATAATGAGGCTATAGAAGTTGTTGGCGCTGAAAGATTCTCTAAATATGCAGGGTAAGTATCATCTAGTTGGTTTAGTACAAAAAATATTGTGGAAGATAATGTTTCTTGTTCTTATATATGGTTTCTTGGCTGCACCAATATGTTTCAGATCCTGAATTTTGATGCTTATATTTTCTCAGTTATGCTTCTTCTTTTCGGTTCTGTGGTGACTTTCTGGATAAGAAAGACACTGATATCATGGGAAGACGTAAAACCAGAATAATTGCAATCGATGCTTTAGTCAATCCTGGAAAGAGACAATATAGGCATGAATTTCTTGTGAGGTATACTTATATTAATATTTCTGGAACCTCCATAGACGTTCATTCGAATTTATAATCAACCAACCGAACAATGTTTAGATTTAATAACCATGCACCAAGGGCATGGCCATTTTTAACTGAGACTACAAACCGATTTGTTACATTGATGTTTTTATAATGTTAATTTTATGTATTATTGTCTATTTCTGCTAAAAGATTAATGTGAATTATATTAACTAGGGAAGTTAACAAGGCATTCTGTGGCTTTTCGGACCCTTGCAAGTCTCATCGATATCAGATCCTATTCAAAGATGACCCTTTTTCAGAAGCTGAGCTTGATCATGATCTTAAAAGCCTCGAAAGCAATTCAGATAAATTTTTGGTGTGAGATTTTTCTACCTTTAACTAATATCTACATTTTTTAATTGGAGGTGGCTATTTCGACCCATGTATTTGTAGAATGGGCGATTTGGGTTATGATTTATCTTTAAGGACTCGAATGGGTTAACCTAAAGGATTCAACTAAAATGGAAATGGGTCAAATGGGGCGAGCAGTATTGTACTCAAATGCATAAATTACCTGTCAAACCCGTTTACCTGTTTCATTTTGCACATAAAATTTACTTGTGTTGGCTTGAACCCCGCGTCACCTCTAGTCTTAATTATCATAATTCATACATGTAAATATAATTTAGTGTAAAGAAAAAAAATTAAAATCGTCGTATCAGGTAATGATGGGGGTGTTAGGATTGAAAATGTAGGAAAGTTTTGGAGAGATATCAGATAAGTGATGACCAAATTAGCCCAGATGGTTGTTTTGTCGTTTTCCGAAACTATGGTTAGTGGTTTGACCCAAAATACCAGTCGAACCTGACTCTGAACACCCCTAGGTGCTAAAGATCATATCATGGGAAACAAAAACCTTATATTTAGCCTCGATACAAGTATGATACAAACCCAATCACACTTGCTAATGCTTCATGCCCGATTATGTCTAATCATGGGCATACGATCTAGTAGCAAATTTGTCCAACCTAAATTTATCATGTGTCTTTTGTTTGTCTTTACTTTTTGAGACAACCTTATATCTGTAAGTGGGATTACCATAAAACACAATTGCTCTGTAACTTTCTTTTCTACAAATTTGTGTTTTTAAGGATTACTTGATTGTTAGAACAAGGTTCAAGTCTCAACAAGGTGGTCAAAGTTGCTAGGCGCACTCAAGGTGCAAGGGGCTTGCTTTCTGTTAGGAGCGAGGCGCAGTAAAGGCATAGAAGATTCATATTATTTCACAATTGTAAAATAAAAACCTTATATAATTAGCAATATCAAACATAATCAATACACATCTGCCAGATTCAAGCGAACTATAAGTGAAAAAACATACCTAGAATGATTACACATCTAGTAAACTGACAAACTAAAAGTGAATTGACAATAATGTTGATAAAATTATAATTACGTAAGGGCACTTGCAGAAAAAATAAAGTCAGGTAAGTGCAACTGTTATGTAATCTACACTTGTCATATATAAAATTATAAATTGTCAACTAAAAGCGGCCATAATACTCATGGGTCTTTACATCTAAATTTAGTTGACCATAAACAAGTAGTGTACCAACATAAATTGACAAAAATCAATATAGAAGAATGAAAGAAAGGAGGAAAAGTAGAGAACAGGGATAAGAACTTTAGGTTTGAATTAATAGTCCCAAACTCCCAACAGTTAGAAATGGATACATAAATAAACTTAGCTGAACCTGATTAGATTACTCTAAACTTTTCACCGTAATTATTCTCTGATTACAGGGAGCATTTAAATTCAACATGGCATAATGTTATACTAAAGGATATTATAAGGGCTTTTCTGGGTTTCTTATTTTTTTGTTTATACTGTAAATACACTAATCTGCACACTATTTAATCATCAACAAGATTATGATGAACATTTTATTGTGCACACTAAATAAAATAACTGATTTTCATTGATTAGGAAATTCGTCAGTCTGCAAGCTTTGAGGACGAAGTAGGGATTGTTACCGGAAATTGGGGATGTGGTGCATTCGGGGGAGACCCTGAACTTAAGGCTATAATACAATGGCTTGCTGCTTCTCAGGTAATATTTCTCCTTCGAATATATGCAATTTAATATTCACTTTTTATCTTTCAATTGAATAATAGTGTTGAGAATTAAGTCAATAATTTTGGGATTAAGTATCATTGCATGGACGTTGATTGAGTATGTTCTTGTTAGTACTTTATTCATATTTGCACACACTAATGGTACCATGCAATATATCCAGGCATTAAGACCGTTTATGGTGTATTACACATTTGGGTTGGACGCATTACAGACACTGGACAAGGTAATGCCCTTTATATAACATTTTAAAGCATCTCGTACATGAATCATGATTGCATGACATGAAGTATAACTGCATATTCGTATCTGTTACAGTGTCTGTTCAAGGTGTTACTTTTGATCCGTTTACTTGAAAATGGGTTAATATAATTAGATATTTTACATCTAACGGTCCAGTTGAGTAGCCTTTGAGAATTTACTATAAAACAAGTCAAACGGGCCGAAAGCGAATCACAGTGTATTGCAGACGCCTCGTAAATCCCTTAATATAAAGGAATCAGATTAATAACTTTCATATATCTATTTACCAATATCTAATATTGTGCTTATTTATTAAGTCAAATAAAAAGGAACAAGAACTTCTTTTGACCTAAACTTGTACGGGAAAAACGACACATCCTGACCTAAACTTGTTTTGACCCATTACCCAACCCGTCCTTGTTACCATTGTAGCAATAACAAGGTTTTGTGGATCCTGGGCAGGTAACAAAGTGGATCACCTCTCATAGATGGAGTGTGGGTGACCTTTGGGATATGATAGTGGAATACTCATCACAGAGATCAAAGAAAGAGACCCAAGTTGGCTTTTTCAACTGGCTTCTTCCATTATTATCTTCTGATGACCCCATGATAGTGGATCCTTAGTGATTTCTAGTAGTATTGTATGATTAGCTGAATATTATCGGGTCAAAACACGAGCCTCTGCAAAACTTTTCCAGTCACAATGTCAGTTTCAAAGTTATGATTTCATGGAAGTTAATGTATGATTAGCGATCTATTCGACAAGTTTCACTTCATACACGAAAAGAACAACGCTTTTGGACGTTTAAGTCCTCGAATAGTCGAATGTATGAACGAAAATAATGGATATATTTTCACTTCATAAATCACCTCTTCTTTTTTTATAAGATAGTTGTAATCGCCCCGTGTCGTGTTTATATCTCACAGACTTTATGAACTCCAATAGCGCGAGTTAAACCATAAAGGTATTATATATTGATTGTATGTATTGTAGGGTTACACACTTTGAATCTACAGTTAGATGCTATACATTGATATTTTTATTGATCAGAGGACAACAAACTACGGAAAAATGTAAGGTGGATCTTAGTTGGTATTGTTTTAATAAGACAATGACAACAAATGCACCTACTTAATAGTCAAAAGTACTATGACAAGAAATTAATTTTTGGGGCACCCGTGTTTTAAAAAAAAGTTTGCAACTTTATTGATCCACCTAATAATAAGTCTATTGATTGTATAAATGTTTTAAAGAAGGTGGTAAAGTAATATATTCACAAAGCATGGTTTGATGCAAAACACGTGGCTATAATTGCCATAAGTTTGGTACTTTATTGATCCATGCAATAATAACAAGACTAGGTATATAAAGGTCTTCAAGAAAAAAGCAATTTAAATCAAGTTTTTGCTTACAAATCATGGTTTTTTATGAAGGGGTTTTAGGCATGCTCATCGTGTAGTTATGCTTGTATCATAGTTGCATACTATGACTACGAGATATTAAAATGGATTGAAAAAATGATATCATAATTGGAAACTAATAATGATATGAATAAGAAACAACCCATAAGTTTTAAATCCTAAAAATCATAGTAAAGTGTGTAACATTTATAGATTAACTTATGGGTTGTAGAAAGCATCTAGCCTCGAGTAGTTAATTTGATGAAAAAATTAAGGGGGAAACTTTGTAAAATAGTAATCAATTTTTAAAAGTGTTCAAATTAGATAACTCAAGTTTTAAAAGTGTTTTAATTAGATCATTTAGTTTTTATATTTTATATAAACTAAAAGTCATAACATATTTTTAGCATGTTATACTTTTGGATTCAGTTAGAAAATATTTTTTTTCTATTTTTTGATTCTGATATGGAACGTTAACGTAAATTTTAGGCATTTTTTTTCATAATTAACATGTTTCTTTTTATTTTTAATATAATTTTAAATATTAAAAATTTGGTTCTCATATTTTTTCCATCATTACTTTCTTGTTATAATAAAATTTGGTAATGACTCGATTTGATCGTTTGGTGGTCCAATTTGAGAAAAATATGCATGAGTGACTAAATTAGAACATTTTTAAAACTTGATTACTATTCTATGTGATATTTTTCCAAATTAAGATGTTTGGTTTACATGAAATGAGTGGAAACGTGATAGCTTTCTTGGTCTGTATGTTACTGTTAATTCTTTTATTTGAAATGACATCATTGCCTTGATGAATGTTAATTCGTGACGTGAAATATTTTTCTCAATAAACAACAAGGGAGAAGTTGCTATATTGTCAGAATACAGATCAATAAATTTGAACACAGACTTGTGGAATTGAGTCAAAGCGACAAAGGAGAAGTTGCTATACTATCGGAATCCTATAGAGAGTATGTTCTAATGTCACATGGGCCGATATCAAGTAAGATTAACTTCTAGTTTCATTTGAAAAAGAACACACAAACAATGTACTATATGATATGATAAATGGGATGCACTGAAAGTTGCCTTGTGAAAGGCCAAAATCTTCGATAAATGAGGTTTTGATTCTAACAAATGACATAATCATGCCATGCCCTTCATCAAAGATATCATCATTTTTTATATGATTGATCTTGATTATTACTTTAATTTTAATCAAATACATATACTTTTTATACTTATTGATGAGTATTTTGTTGTAAAATGTAGCTTTGATAAAGGCGGTGTATCTACAAATAACACACTACTTACAAATGTCATATGAAGCCGTATAACATTTTTCACAAGCTACACCATCCATATAGATGGTGTATCTACAACAATATTATGTTATCACATGAGTGAGAGTCGTTTCAGGTTTTCTCAATTCTTCAAGTTGTCACCTTAACGTCACATCAAATTTATTTTTTACAGTTTATTCGTTTCACATGTGTTATCTGAATTTTTCCACATTCCCCCAACGTACATCTTGGGTGCTATAGTAGAAATTACATTCAAACAAAATAACCTGCTAAATCCCAAGGAACTTTCACCAGGTCGGAAGGGTTAATTTTCACATCGATACCGCGGGGTGGTGTTCGCGCCTGAAGACGACACCGTCTCCTCTTGCTAGGTGATCAATATTTAATAATTATCTAAGAGAAAGATGAAAATAGGGGTATATTCTTGAGATACCCAATTTATTTTATCACTTTTATATCTTTTTATAAATACGTATAGATATTTAAAAAGAAATAAAAACAATAAAATATCTTAATAATATAAATTAGCATTTTTATAACTCGATTTTAAAATAAAAATATACCAGAAAGGATACAAAAAGAGCTTCTTTTTTCTCCCCAAAATTCCAAACCCCACTCTGTCTTCTCTTTCACACAGTCTGTACAATAACACAACCCAACACAGATAACAACAACAACAATAATAATAATCAACTAAACCAAAATATCTTCACAGTCGCCGGAAAATCAAGTGTAATCGGAAAATTTAGCCCCTCCGGCGGCTCTCCGGCGAAGATTATCGTCGGTGAAGGACGAATTGAAGAAGAATGACATCCACGAGGCTGTTATTGTGGCCTCTTTTAACACCTTCGTCTTCTACTGCTGCTTCACGTCTATCTCCTTCTTCATATTCATATTCATCTTCTTCTTTCTGTTTCAAAGTGTCTGATTCACGAATTCCGTTCATCAGGAAGCAGGTAAACGTAAATCCCACTTTCTGTTTGTGATTTATCGCTCTTAATTGTAAAGGGGTGTGTTGGTGTTTGTTTGATTGAATCGATTGGTGCGTGTTTGGTGTGTAATGACCTCTATGTTTGTTTCAGTTTGTTTGATTTCATATGTTTGTCAGTTTTAGATTTGTTGGGTTTCAATCTTCTTTGTTTTAGGAATGTTTCTCATTAGATGTCAACAATTCCCTTTATTTCTGTTATAGATTTGTACCTCACATAGTCCCATTGTGGAGGTTCACTTGTATAAATAGTGTAATTGGGCTTTGTATAAATTGAAACTTTTATTAATAGTTTGTGTTAGTTTTGTTTGTTTGTTATGTGGGATTGCTGCTTCAAATTCTTCATGCTTGCAGAAAGCTAGACATGCCCTTTTTTGTAGTTTTTGCAAAGTTTGTTATGATACTTGGATTTCATGTTGGTAACCATGAGAAACCTGTTACTGAAAACTCATGGAGTTGGATTAGGTAGAATGCACCTTATGCTGCACAGGTGGCCTTCAAGGTAGAACTCACTCTAGATTTAATGTCCATTATAGAATAACTATATTTGTATGTCCGCTGCACTTGTTTCATAGTTACGTGATGCAAACTAAAATAGTATTATCATCTGTAGTAAAGAAAATGTATTTGAGTAGTAATTTCAGTGAAAAGCAGTCTACTTTGCTTGTCAAGATATCGTATTTTGTATGATAGACTCATAGAAGTATGCTTCTTGTTGGTTAGACACTTATCTTCATTCGTTAGTTATTGTGCATGTGACATTACCATTCTGCAATCTGCATAAATCCAACATGCTCAATGAACACATCTAGAACCTAACTACATTGGCATCTTTTTTTTATCACATCACCTATGTTATGATATAAGTTGCTCAAGTGTTCAAATCCACATTAGTCAATTAACCTGCATATTTTCTGAACAAGTGAACAACTTTGGAGGTTGGACCATCTATACTACTGTTTTAGGGGGTGTTTGTATGTTTGTTTTGCAAGTGATTATGTTATATTGAATAATCAGGATTTAATATAGCAGCTGTTAAAAAAGGGCTGTAGGAAATACTGTTTAGAATGTGTTACTGCTGTCTGAAGTTGTAATAATTAAATAATTATATATTTTAAGTGTATCAAATTTTGATTACTTAAGAAGTTACTTTTTTAGAGTTATCAACATTACATTTTTGTGAAAGAAGTATAGACCATTAGTGAAATGGAAGAGAGTTTATTACTACCCTTAGATAATCAGTTTTTTGCAGTTAGTTTGTAACTTATTGGCCAAAAGTGACTGTTTTACCTGTAAATAATCAGTAATGAAGCAGAGGAAATTGTGTCCAAACACCCCCTTAGTCATACTAGTTGATTGTCAACTTGAGCTTGATAATGATTTTTGAATGCTCAGTTGGTTTTCACTGATAATTTACTACCAGGTCCCTCTGTTTTTATAGTGGCTTTGTGGCAAAAGACATCAAGGCATTTTTTGCTTAAGAACTGAAGATGGGAACGAAGTGAATATGCTTGGTTCTGATGATGAATTTGGAACTCAAGTTCCAACCCAAGCCCAAACTGTTGTGGAAGGCTCAGGTGCAGTTCTTGTCTCAGAATATAAACCATCTCCTGATGTTGATTACCTACAGGTTTGTGTTATCTTGTGCCTTATTTATTGTTAGCATGGCTAGCTGAAATTGTTACCTGGACAAGTCTTGAGGTGGCAAAATAGGCGGGTTGGGTAATGGGTCAGAATCTTTTTTCATGCTGAAACTGGGTGGCTTGGGTTGACCTGAAACACATTTTTTCGAGAACATATTATGAACAGTTGATTACCCATACCATTCCATAAGTTGGGAGGTATTCTGCATTCAAAAATACGCTTCAGTCGACTATAATCCGTTTTGCTTTTGGCTAATTTTCTGATCTTACCTGTTTGACCTGTTTTGGATATAAACATAACTCAAGACAGCCCATTTGTATGCCGAGGGGTTGATATTACCACCTCTTTTAACTGTTAGCATATGTACCTATTAGCCTGTAGACATGGTTATCTGGGAAATCACATGCTGTTGATTTGTTGATTTACGACCACTTTTTTACCACATAAGTTTTGAAACTAACTCAATGGTTAATTTTTCTAAAATGAAAGGCGAAGATACTATCATTTGCTTCATGCTGCCATAGTGTTTTTGTCCAAAATAATTTCTAATTACCAAACCTGTTATTGTTGAATATTAAGATTTGACTTTTAAAATTCAAATGAATTTTTATTTTTTTGATCATTATAATCATCTCTCAGGAGTTACTAGCGATTCAGCAACAAGGGCCGCGAAATATTGGCTTCTTTGGGACACGAAATATGGGATTCATGCATCAAGAGCTCATTGAGATTCTTAGTTATGCTATGGTCATTACGGTATGGTGATGTGGAACTTCTTTTATCATTATACATTGATTATAGGTGGCAAGATGTGCTAGTTGGGTAACAAATCTAAGCGAGTAATATTTAGCAAATGTCAAGATGGGTTTGGCTGGGCTGAGTCACAAATCTGTAAATTTTTAATTTGCATCATAAAAACAGTATTGTTGAATAATAGTCTGTATAGACTTTTAACCCATTTAGCCAATCCCTTTTTAGATGATTTTTATGATATGATACAGTAAGGTAAAAGTTTAGCAGATACACAGCGTGTCCCTTCTGTTTTGTGTGGTTATGTTTACATGATAATAATAGTTGTTTTTTGTTTCAGAAAAATCACATATTTACATCAGGAGCTTCTGGAACTAATGCTGCTGTAATTAGAGGTGCACTACGAGCTGAGATGCCAGAATTGCTTACTGTTATATTGCCTCAAAGTTTGAAAAAACAGCCTCCTGAGAGCCAAGAGTTACTTTCAAAAGTAAGACATTAGTTCTTTTACCATTGTTCCTTGTTTGTTGCATAAAAATTTATGCTTTATTCTAAAGTGGAACTCTATTTTACACACCAACTTAAATTGAGTAGATGGGTTGGTTAGGGTGCATAAATTGTGGTTTGGGTAGGAATGTGTAAACTTCTTTGAATGCTTGCCCTAACGGCGATCCTCCACGTCAGCATTTTAGTGTCGTATTTTTTTTACTTAAATTCATTCTTTATTATGTAGCGTGCTTTTTTGTTGATTTTTGATACATCAGACATTTTTTGGTTTACTTAAATCAAAATTTTGAAAGTTTAAAGGTTTTTATGGTGAAAACAAATTACCTGAAATAGAAATTGGACTTTGGTTACATTTTTATGCAGTTGACCTTTCTTATGTTTGATTATACGTGATGCGTGATAATTGAAGTATAAGTTATGCTGACCTGTGCAATTTCTTATCCGTTTACATAGTTACTCATAAAGTATTTAGAGGCTGAAAGATTTCTGGGAAAAGTTATAGTTTCTCTTGGATATGCAGGTAAAAAACGTGATAGAAAAACCTCACAACGATCACCTCCCATTGATTGAAGCCAGCAGGTTTGTCATATCTTTAAATGAACCACTTTCTTTTCTTTATTTTATTCTTTTCAATACAGCTAGGATGTGAGCGGATTTGTTGATACCAATTTTCTTATTTTTGAGACTATTTTAATAAGAGATGTTAAATAATAAGTTTTGAAGAATCAAGGTCATAATGGTTACACCAAAACTAATTTTAAAAGGGTTAGAACTTAGGTAAGCGTTTAAGTCTCCCTAGTAGAGGTGTCTGTGAATCCAACTTCCACTGTTTTTTCCCTTTAACCCATCAGCCCAACGCGAGCTGTGTTTGGTGGGGTCCGAGTTTTCTGGTAACAAGTTCTTGGAGTTAAAAGAAAACTAAACCAAATTTACTCAGTGTTGTAAAAATCGATAGGCGCTAGTCGGGCGGTGGGGTACTGACTAGCGATTAATCGGGAGTAATCTAGATTAATCGCGATTAATCGGATTAGAATTTTTATATATAATTTTCAATTTTGTATATAAACACAAACATTTTCAAATGTAAATTTAGTAAAAAAGTTTAGTTTATATATAAATACACATATTTGGCCGGAATTTCCAAGTTTAAGCCGGGATTTCCAATTTTTGGCCTGATTTTTTGAAGTTTCGCTAGAAAGTTGCCGGAACCCTACCGGAATTTTGCCGGAATCACAGATTTTTGGCCGATTAAGACCGCCTAGGTCTGATTTTGACCTCCGTTGACCGCCTAGCGATTAATTGGCCGATTAGCCAAAAATTACTAGGTGAGGGACCGATTTCCAATTAACCGCGGCCGATTTTTGCAACATCTGAATTTACCAAATTGCCCCTTTCTAGAGGTTTTTACTCCCATCTCACAAGACTCGTCTCCCTTATTCACAAGAATGTCTCATTTTGTGTATTGAAGTGTACAATATTTAAATTTGGTCACACTCAAACAGCTGATACAACCTCAAACAACAAAAGCACATCTAGACAATATCACTTGTAGCCCTTAAAAAATTTATAGCTGATTATCTGATCCTAGATTAATTTGAATGGCTGACACATACACCCTCTACAATCTACTCTTAAATCCACCTATTGTCCACTTTGCGAGACTTGAACCACACCTCTTTGGTAAGATGAACACTAGGCGTCACTAGACTAAGAGGCCATCAACACCTGAGCCTAGTTATTCATAATAATATGAAAAAGCACATCCGAATTCCCCCTTAGCATGACATATAAGAATCTCGTCATTGGTCACACTTAAAAATCGTTTAAACACCACTGTGTTTAACTAACATCTCGGGTTTGATTTACACTGAGATAATCTTCTTTACCTGTTGCAGGCTGTGTAACATGGATATCATATCTCAAGTGCAGCAAGTGATATGCTTTGCTTTCCATGACAGCCGATTGCTTATGGAAACATGCCAAGAAGCAAAGTATCTTAGGAAGATTGTAACCCTTTTTACTTGGATTGATTCATGGAATGTTTTTGTGTACACATCATATGCACCACACTACTCATTTCTGCTGATTTTTCTTTGCAATCATTATAGAGAAGTCAGTCTCTTTGCATAAAGAGAAGATTGTTTGTTGTTATTATTTTTTAATGCTATTATTGTTCATTTGTTATTGTTTTTAGGTGCAGGAGGTATAGTTTTGTGAAACTTTTTTTTCTTGTCCAACACATCCTTGTGCAGGGGTGTTTACGTTTTGGTTTGGATGGTTTTTATAAAATTTGGGTCGACTACGGTTCAGTAAATACAAACCAAACTGGCCAGGTTGGTTGGGTTGGTCGAACCAGATGGTTTTACAACCGGTTGGTTTTATGATTTTTGGAGGATGTCAAGATAATTTATTTTTGATGGTTCGCCAATTTACAAACGATATGGTGTTTTCTTATAAGCAATGGTTTGGAACTTTTTGATGACCATTTTTGTAAGTTTGATGTCGGTTATAAACATTGACACGATTAGCCCCATATGGTTTTAACCTGTCGATAACAATTCGTGATTGTCAATTTATCTTGGTTATTAACATCAAATTCTCTATATTCTTTTCTAAAAAAGTTGTAGTTAAGAGATCCTGTTGAGATCTTCATTTTGAAGCTCTTAATTTTGTAAAAGTAATAATATTTGGTCTATAATGTTTCATATTAATAATTTTGTTAATGACACTTGGAACACTCACTTATGATGTCAAAAGCGATCCATTTTAACAAAATAGTAACTTTTTCTACATGTAGTTACATGTTAATAACGTAACATCTATTTAGATTGTTTTTTGCCAAAATGCATCTTGATAATACAAACCGTGATTCATTGGCCAATACAAAATCATACTAACAATTTAATCGTTTACACTTTGTAGCTTTCACTTTCATCATCAAAGGTGAGGAATAGTACACCTTCTATCATTAAAATGTGGTATATGACGTGTCAATAATGTGACATCCATTTGATATTTACAACTATTTGTCTATATTGATCTCATATGACAAATGAAGGTTATTCATCATTAATGTAACCCAAAGCATAATTTCATTCTTCCTCAGGTGTCGATTAAACTCTAAGCTCCACGGGCAAATTTGTTCAATCCCTAGCTTGTGACCTTGTTAAACAATAAAGTAAAAGTGTAAAGCTACAATCACTAGCAACTGTAAATGTGTATTGCATTTAAGTGTAGACCACATTACTTTATCAATAAAATGATATTGCTATTCACAACAAAACTAAAAGTTATAATTCAATTCCTAAAAACTAACAACAAGCATTACCTTCAACCAAATAGTCATAATTTTTAGTTTCCAGAAGTCCAATTTAAAAAAAAATCAAGTATATGTCAAGTCATCAAAGACGAATTCAACGAGTTATTTCTTCATAATAGTTAGTTATAACTGAAACATTATAACTAGTCATATCATCAGTATAGACTAGAAAAAATAACATAAGAACCAATATACATATAAAAAACCCAACATACTTATGATTGTCTCGTAAATATCACTCAACATATTTACATATAAAAAACTAAAATACTTTATGTTTTATCACATAAACAACCCTAAACTCATTTAAGCTATGAAAATAACTATAGTAAGGAACTTTTATGTGAAAAAACAAAAAGAGCGTGTTAGTTTTTATATGTAAAAATTGTTAAATGATTTTTATGAGAAAAAACAGAAAATATATATGTTTTATACAAGAAAAAAGTTAAAAAAAAAATTTTGTGAGGAAAAAACTAAAAATACGATGTTTTTTTATTGTATTTACTATTTAGTTATTTAGTTATTAGTTATTTACCCTATACATTATTATCATTAACATAACATGAATGAGGGTTTATACCAAAAAATTAGCAATAAACTTGGCAATAATAATATTCTAACATTTCAATCACCAAGAAGCCGAAAACCACGCGTTGTTGTAATATTTGCATGGCAACGAGCGACCCTTGTCCGTACGTGTCGCCACATTCTTCGTCTTCCTCTCAATCTTCCTTTCAATCTCACAATTCTCCATCAATTCACGATTTTGATCCTTCAATCCATCATTCATCACCATTAATGGACTGAAATTCCCCCAATTCACATCCAAATTAGGGCAAAATGAGCCGCCGGGGGTTAGATGACGTCGACGCCGACGCCCTATCCGCTCTGGCCACCGCTCCGCCACCGTCAACCTCCGGAAACCGGAAATCGCACTCGCAGCAGCTCCGAACAAACACAGGTACGAACTTCAAACGCCACCCCAAGCAACGGAAGCACAGCCTCGATGAGGCCAGCATCACCGCCGCGATGGACGGGTTTCACAACCCGTCGTACTCCTACTCCTACTCCGACGACGGAGACGGCGACGGAGACGGTGATGGAGATCGTGAGTTTTTTCCGTACGCCACCACCGACGACGACGCGAATCAGTACTACTTCTACGATCGGAGCAACAGCGGCAATCGGAGTCGTAACGCGTCGTTCTCGTGCGACGAACAGCATCTGTTGCCGGAGTTCTCCGCCGGCGGTGGCGGATCGGGGTTTTTTAAAGCGCCGTCGCGATCCGCCGTGCATCCTGGCCGGCCGACGGCTTTGGAGCTGAGGCCTCATCCGTTGAGGGAGACGCAAGTAGGGAGATTCATCCGTACGATTGCGTGCACCGAGACGCAGTTATGGGCGGGGCAGGAGACTGGTGTTAGGTTTTGGAACTTTTCTGATGCGTTTGAACCGGGGTTGGGGATAGGGGGTAGGGCTAGACGTGGGGATGAAGATGCTGCACCGTTTTATGAGTCTGCGAATACACCGCCCACCACGTGTTTGATGGTGGATTGTGCGAGTAAATTGGTTTGGAGTGGGCATAAAGATGGGAAAGTTAGGTCGTGGAGGATGGACCTGCAGCCGAAGGATGATACGCCGTTTAAAGAAGGTCTTTCGTTTCAGGCGTATCATCGTGGGACTGTTCTTTCCATGGTGACTTCTTCTTATGGTAAGTCGATCTTTCAATGTCCTGTAGGTTTTGAAGTTCAAAGCATAGTGTTCGACGGTGCAAGGTGCACTCAAGGCTAGAGAGTGAGCCTTGGGGCTAAACATGAGGGCGTAAAAAGTAGGAAGGTTTTTTTAGCGGGACACATAGTATAAGAATACCATTTTAGGGGTTTTAGACTTGTTGTAGGCTGGTTTAGGTGTATTCAGGTTTGTTTAGGGCTAGTTTAAATGTTTCAGACATGTTTAGATGATTTTTGCCTGTAACTTGGCCTGAAAATGCACTTGAGCGCCTCACAAAGGGCTATTGAAGCGAGGTGACAAAGTTGCGCTGGGCTACGTATGCACACACTATGTCGGCTTTTGACAACATAGTGAAAAGGCTAAAATTTGTCTGAACATCTAAAAATGGGCTGAAATCAGCCTAAAACATGTCTAAAATCCCTAAAAATATCCCCAAAGGCCCTCGTTTTTTTAAGTGCCTTAGGTCTAGGAGAGAAGGAGACATGCTAACCTTACATGACCTTTGTCTAGCTAGTTCAAATTACTAGTTAGGAGAGTTTGGATCCTCATTGCTTAGATATGGGTTGGTAATTTAAACCATTTGTTTGGATTCTGCAGGTGATATATGGACTGGGTCTGAGAATGGAGTGATAAAGGTGTGGCCATGGGATTCAGTTGAAAAATCAATCTCTTTATCACCTGAAGAACGTCACATGGCTGCTTTGCTAGTCGAACGGTCAGGGATTGACCTTAAAAGCCAAGCAACAGCTAATGGTGTTTGTAGTATATCTTCTTCGGATGTCAAGTTTCTGTTGTCTGATAATGTGAAGTCTAAAATATGGGCAGCTAGTTCTCTATCTTTCTCATTGTGGTATGATATTTTCTTGATCATCTCTGTAGAAATGTTTTTTGTTCTGAAATATAATTTCGGCTGTTGATTTGTACATGACATTAATAATGATAAAATAATAAGATAGCAAGGTGACAAATTCTGATATAGAAACTAATACATCAAATAACCAAAAAGAACACTTTTGTTGCAAAGTGAGGTTAGCTGGACGAAAAGTCTTTCAAATAGATTACTAAAAGAGGTGGTGATTAGATAATTTCATTTTTACTCTCTGATGTTAAATTTTGTTACAGCTAGTGTGAATTATTTAAAACCAATAATTTAACCTGATAAGCAGAAGCACAATCTGGTTATCCGAATATTGAAAATTGATTTGCGACAACAGGGATGCTCGTACAAGGGAGCTGTTAAAAGTTTACAATGTGGATGGACAGATTGAGAACCGAGTTGATGTATCTTCGGAGAAAGATCTGCCACTAGAAGAAGAAGGTAGTGTAAAAGTTGGTTCAAAATCCAAAAAGGAAAAACAAGGAGGTGGTTTTTTTCAAAGATCACGCAATGCATTAATAGGAGCTGCAGATGCAGTTAGGCGAGTTGCAACAAAGGGTACAGGTGCATTTGCAGCTGAAGATGCTAAAAAAACCGAAGCCCTTTTGCTTGCATATGATGGAACAATTTGGACCGGTTGTTCAAATGGGGTATTGGTCCAATGGGATGCTAATGGAAACCGTTTGCATGACTTTCATCACCATCATTGTGCGGTTCTTAGTTTTTGTACTTACGGACCACGGATATGGGTTGGGTATGTGAGCGGTATGGTCCAAGTGATTGATCTTGAGGGAAATTTGATTGCGGGGTGGATTGCACATAATGGTCCAGTTATAAAATTGGTAGTCGGGAACGGGTCGGTTTTTAGTTTAGCTACCCATGGTGGTATACGCGGGTGGTACATTTCATCTCCCGGGCCTCTTGATAATATTCTAAGGCCAGAATTATCCAAAAGGGAACATATGTATAATACACTTGAAACTGTTAGGATCATGGTTGGTACATGGAATGTTGGCCAAGGAAAACCATGTCAAGAAGCACTTATTTCTTGGGTAGGATCACAAGCTTCTGATGTTGATATCCTAGTTGTCGGCTTGCAAGAGGTCGAAATGGGGGCGGGATTTCTTGCTATGTCTGCTGCTAAAGAAACTGTAAGATCTTTTTATCTCTTTATAGTCTTTTGACATTTAACATTGGGTTATTGCATAAAAATGTAAGAAACGATGTTTATTTCCACTCACAAAAGCGCCCATAAAGTTCCAAACTTTGTTTAGACCCATAAAACGTTTCAAAAATTTTAAATTTGGGTAATTCATAGAAGTTACCAGGCCAAAATGATAAAGACATATAACAGGTACACGGTTACATGTGGCATTTAAAAAAGCGATGACATGTTGATAAGGGTGAATATTACTTTAACAGAAATTTATAAAAGCTGGTTAACTTTTGTGGTGAAATCAAAGATTGGTTACCAACACAGAAATCACCCAACCATGTTTCATTTTTATGCAATTATTCCAATAGCTTGATAAAACTGTCTACTTTTGCAACTGATTTTAGTGTTAAATCACATGCCCTATTGAAGCATATGTGATATGATCACAGAGATCAAGCTATTTGTTCTTGAAGTCAATATAGTATGTCTTTCTTATTCTGTGATATAGCTACAAGTGTTATTCTTTTTCTTTTATTTTCTGAACAATAATGTTCTGCTGGTTTAGAATCATTTATGTAGATATTTGTGTGTATTTTGCACTCATTGCTATCATGTCAAGTGCAGATAGGTGTTGAAGGGAGTACTAATGGACAGTGGTGGCAAGATGCCATAGGGAAAGCTGCAGGTGAAGGATCTACTTTTGAACGTGTAGGATCTAGGCAGCTTGCGGGTCTGCTCATAGCCATTTGGTATAACTTTCGTAAACACAGATTCATACAAACTGATGTGAAAATCAAACTTCTTTGAGACCACGTTTATATTTTGTATTTTCTTCTAAAGAATCTCCAAATAGTTCCATCTTTAAGTTCTTGTGTACGCTACATTATTCTGATATGTATCTTTTTAGGGTAAGAAAGTCTCTTAGAACACATGTAGGGGATCTTGATGTTGGAGCAGTTGCTTGTGGCTTGGGTCGTACATTTGGTAATAAGGTAAGCATATTGATTCACTAATGTGCCTTACTTTTCATTCTATGCTGTAGCTTCGACTATGTTTCTCTATAACGCACAGAAAGCTAAAGGAACCAGTTCAAATTGGTTGAAAATTTTCCATAGTGTATGTTTACTGCATTAAACCTACTAAAGCCACTTCATAAAAAAAATATTATTATTCTAACAATAAAGTTTTTTGTAGTCACATATGGCACTAATTATTTATAAACAAATAATTGCTTTGGACAAAGTGTATCGGGTCAACCTAAGGCTTTTTGAACATTACCAAAACATTTGACCCGTATCCACCCGCAACCGACTTTGCCACCTCTACATTTCATGTACAAAAATCTTGACATAAAGTGGTTCTACTGTTTTTGAAGTTATCATCGTGTGATAATGAGGTTTCATCTTAGTGTTCTAGCATGAACCAAAGTAGTGTAGTCACAAATGATGATAAAACTATATACAACTAGAAATATATGTTTCTTTGCTCTTTGTACATCTTCTTAATATCATTTGGATAGAGTATAGCAGATGCTGCAAGTAGTGATCATGATCCATTGACTTTTGAGCAGGGGGGTGTAGGGTTGAGAATAAGAGTCTATGACAGAATAATGTGCTTTGTAAACTGCCACCTGGCTGCGCATTTAGAAGCAGTCAACCGTCGGAATGCTGACTTTAATCACATTTACAGAAATATAACATTTGGGCGATCAATTAATAACGCATCTGGTATGTGACACGATACCTGTTTTCTGTTGCTCTCTTGCCTTCTCTACGTACTTTTTTAGGGTGCTTATTCATCCTTTGGTTTGCTATGGTTACTCCTCATTCTTTCAGCTGCTGTATCTTCTACTGCCCAAACGCTCCGTCCCTCTACTGTAAGAATATAACAAAACTATGTATCAACATGTTTGCATATGTATGTGTAAATTTATATTTTTTAGAGTTATGAAACTATTTTCTATTTCGACAGCCTCTGGCTATCAATCCGGATGAAGGGAAGCCAGATCTAGCAGAAGCTGATATGGTCATCTTTTGTGGCGACTTCAATTACCGTCTTTTTGGAATAACTTATGATGAAGCACGTGACTTTGTTTCGCAAAGGAGTTTTGATTGGCTGAGACAGAAGGACCAGCTAAGGGCCGAAATGAAAGCCGGTAGAGTTTTCCAGGGAATGAGAGAAGCCTTACTCAGATTCCCTCCAACTTACAAGTTTGAAAGAGGGAAAGCAGGTTTAGGAGGTAATATTGATGAAGGTAGAGGTAGAAAAATGGGCAGGTGGGTGAGATTGTAACGGGTCAAAACAGCTCAGGTTGACCTGAACTATTCTTGCACAAATTTATACAATGATAATAGTGTAAAATATGATTAAAGTAAACTATATTATTTCAATAACAATATAACTTTTTTGAATGATTTAACAAGTTTTGTTCATTAAAATACACTTTAGACTTAACCCATTTGACCCGTTGTGTTGTTTTCTTCGTACCTATATATATATTTTTAACTTGGTTAAATTGTTAAAGATTAAACATAAACCCAAATTGGCTCACTCACATGTAATTTCGTTGATATTTCCATTAATAATGGAGCACATGATGCAATAACAAAAATCAATTTGTCTGAAATTTAACCTATGATGTCAAATATGTAAAAAGAAGACAATACCACTTCAATAGCAGTCTACCTTTCTTGGATAGAAATATTCAGGAGGTGTTTTTGCATTAAAAACTATTTGGATGACCTTTAATCTGTTTGGTCCATTTGATCCCTTCCTTGTCACTTTTCTAATTTACTTCTACCCGTAGGAAACATTAAAGATAAACTTTAACCAGAATCAACTCTAAATTTTTCAAAATTGTCACCTCTAGTGGGCGTATGAAAAACATATGAAAAGTTGTCTTACTGATATTTTCTTCTTTCAGGATATGATTCTGGGGAGAAAAAACGTATACCTGCATGGTGTGATAGAATATTATATCGAGACAATCGTTCATCACCAACATCAGAATGCAGTTTAGCATGTCCTGTTGTTGCTTCAGTTTGGCTGTAGGTCTCTTTGGGGAACTTTCCTCTTCTTACACTATATTTCATTTTTTATAAAATCATATTTCTTTGTGATGACATCTATAGGTATGAAGCTTGTATGGATGTAGTAGAGAGTGATCACAAACCTGTTCGCTGCAAATTTAAAGTTCAAGTTGCCCATGTTGATAGATCAGTGAGAAGACAAGAATTCGGGAATATATTCATGTCAAACGAAAAAATAAAAGCCATACGTGAAGAATTACGTTGTGTTCCTGAAGTTTCGCTCAGTACAGACAAGATAGTCCTTCAAAACCAAGAAACACGATCTTTGACAATCACTAACAGAAGCAACAAAGACGATGCCATTTTTCAAATTTTATGTGAAGGTCTGTCTGCCATTAATGATGGTGAAGAACCAGAGTATCGACACAGAGCCTCATTTGGCTTTCCTAGGTGGATTGAGGTAATCTAATCAACTGCTGGCCTTTCCTTGTTTTTCTAGGCTTTTTTCAAGATATGGGAACTGACTGTAGAGGTGATAAAACAGCATGTCTGATGGGTTGAGTAACCAACCCAAATGGGCTAGATTCGAAATATGGCGGTCAAAACAGGCTGTTAACACCTATTGACTAATTGTTCAAATTTTTATAAATAATGAACAAATGATTTTTTTAGATAAAATGATTCAAGAAGTTGTAAGCATGCGAGTACATGAGATGAGTATTGACACCCTTACCTTCTTTTTTCGAACATTTTACCCATTTGACCCGTTGGGCCAAGGGTCTCGCTGGGAGTTGTCTCTCTATTTCAGGAATAGAGGTAAGGTTTGCCCTCAACACACACTCTATAGACCCTACTATACGAGTGTTATTTTAGTAGGTACTTTCTTTGTTTTGTACCCATTTGACCCGCTTAAAAAAATACAAGTTGAATTGACCCATTTTCGTATAATGATTGAAATTGTGATGTAGGTGACCCCTGCTGTAGGCATAATAAAACCAGGAACCGCAGCAGAAATCTCAATACACCATGATGACACACTTACCTCAGAAGATGATGGGGCCCAACAATATTGGCATTCAGAAGACACGCGTGACAGAGTAGCTATTTTATCAGTAGTAATTAGAGGCAGCAAATCAACTGCAACAAGAAGTCACCAATGTCATGTACACCACCATTATTCTCCCAAGGATACAGTGCGTTGTGAACCATCAACAAAAGGTCACGGTTCTAAAAAACATCAAAGTTCACATCATCGGTCTTCCGCTAAACACTATGATAAGTCTGATGATCATCATCGAAGTAGACACGAACATTGAATAATTAAACTAGCTAGCTAGTACAGATTGGGAAAATAGACAAGAATCTGCTGCTACTTGGCTTCTTAATGTAAATACTACATGCTGATGCAGTGCCAGATTCCAAGATCCTTTTGCTGTTAATTTTGTGCAATAGATAGATAAAATTGTAATATTTTTTTGTTTATCTAACTAATTATATGATTATTTAGTGCAATCATGCAACGAAAGAATTCTGACTTGCACTGGATGTGATAATAACTTCATATCAAGTAGGCAATTTCCACCCGTTTACTTACAGGTAGGTCAATTCTGGTTATGTTTATTCTCAAAATGGTTTAACAGGTAAAGTACGATAAAAATTGCTTTAAAAGGCAAACGGGTCAAATGGGTTAAAAGCAGCCTAAATTGTTTTTTTTATGCCTAAAACCTACTAACTCATTTTATCCAAAAAATTAAATTATTATTGAAAAAATATATTTTTTGTAATCATATTTGACACAGTAATCAAATTAAAATATCAGCGTTAGACCTGTTTTGACCCATTACCTCGCCCACCTACCCTGCACAGTTTGCCACCTGTAATTTCATCATTGGCGATCATGACATACAAATTACTTATCAAAAGTGAAAGCAAAGAACACAAATTTTCCTTCATTGAAATTGTATTATTAATTATATACAAACATAGCTGTTTGTCTTATGATTATAATTTATTACAAAGTTGTACAAACTCACAGGAAGAACAACTGATATACTATTCTTCTGACCTCTGGACCTTGTTTGTGTTTCAGTCCTGGTTTGAGCAAGCTAGGAAAACCGTGTCGATCCACTTATCGATTGAACTCATAATTCCATAAATACTCCTGAAGTCAATTTCTTTTAGACAGCATACACTCTCTTGTATCTCTCGCTGTAAATCTCAGAATCAGACGCCATTGACATTGAAAAAGAATGTGAATGAGTCTCAGCACGTCTTATGTTCCTCAACTTAGTTTCCTCCATCCGATGCCTTATAACACAATAGCACATTGACCCGATTGTAGTCAACATAATTGTAGCACCAATCACAGTGGCATAAATGGCAAGCCACCTTTCATGACTTCCCACAACCACATAAGTCAGAGAAATAAAGGCAATCGATATAAAAAGACACGCCAACCACATAAGTTTATTAATCACAAACACGAGTTGTCTCTTAGCCTTCTCTTCAATCACCACAATAGATGTCTGAACCACCACAACCGCCAATGAGATGAAAAGGGCTAAACTGTCAAACAAAAAGAACAAAATAAACGCAGCATTCTTGGCTATATTGGCCTGCCCAAGGCTAAAACCTTCTGTTTTCTCCTCAACATATTGACCCGGTACAGTGAAGATGGCTGCAAATGCCACTGTGGCTATAAGAACCGCAACCACCGTGGCTGAGTTTATGGCATTGTTTAGCCCATTGATGTGAAGCTTTTTCACCTTTTTTGCAATCTTGCGAACCCTGAATCCGGTTTGACGGGTCTGCTTGATTTGAGATTGAACATCATGTTTGATGTCGCTGACTGTTTGCTTGAGTTGCTTGGCAGCACTAGGCGGTTTTCCGAAGTCTTTAGAATGTGCAGCCCCTGCTTCTTTTAAGGTATCAACCATTTCTGTGTTTTTCAAGCTTTCTGCAATGTCGAGAGGCGTCTCTCCAGCTTTGTTGACAGCATTGATGTTGATGTCCTCAAATGATAGCAGGCATTTCACAATCTGACAGTTACAATAAGTCAAGAACAATATATTATATATTATTATTATTAATAACATACAACTTTGTATATTTCATGTAACCCTACAATTAGAGGTGTCAATTTCTACACATTTAATGATGCATGGGTCGTTTTGGTCGTGTTTATCTCAAACGGGTCAAATGAGTGAAGTCAAAAAAACCAGCTAAAAGGGCAACGGTTGAAAAATGCCCAAAACCTCTAAACTTGTACTATTTAAAGATTTAGTCTCTTACTGTAATAATACCAGCTACGACCTGTACAAAACCCAAGCCCCTTTTGACCAGTTAACCCACCCGTCCATCTTGCCACCTCTACCTGCAATGAGTCGATAAGCAAGCTGCAAGGGTGAAGGAAAAACCTTAGTGCGGCTCTTTTTTGTTGCAATATGAAGAGCCGTATTCCCCTTATTATCTTCCAAACTCAAAACTGATGGATCGGGCTTAATTAATTCAACCACCATATCCATATTTTGGCCCTTAACCGCCATATGCAGAGCAGTTTGGCCTTTCTTATCAATCCTGAAACTGATACTTGGATCCTTATTCAGTACAGCTTTTGCAACTGCCAAATGACCCATTCTCGCTGCAGTATGAAGCACTGTTTTACCGTTATTTCTGGCTATTTTCGCAAGATTTGAATCAGCATCAAGAAGCAGGTTGACCACATCAATGTGACCTTGAGCTGCTGCTGTATGTAAAGCAGTTGAATTTGAAGAATCTGTGGTCATAACCAGATTCGGGAAAGAATTCAGAAGTTCCCTCAAAACTTCTGCAAGATCAAACAATCAGAATATGTTAAAAGCATTAATGCAAGATGTGATAATCTTGAAAATTGTTAAATTTATAAAACAATCATTATACGCCCCCCCAGTTTTCTAGTTCTTGGTTGCAGACAGACATTCCAAAGATTCATTATAAGGAAGATAACAGATGCTATAAAATCAAGATACAAATAATTTAGCCTAAATATTTGCATAAACGCCCATTTAGAGGGTGTTTGGATTTGTCTCTATTAGATTATCTGATTATTTAGTGTTCAATAATCAGAGTTACATTGTAGCCTATCCCTGGCAAATAAGTTCAGATCAAAGCGGGCCGTTTTATAAAAGTATCAATTTGATTTGCGTCAATGCCCTTTTGATCCGTTTATCGTTAATTTCGTCAATAATCAACATCCGCCATATACTCGGGCATTTATTACAACTTTTGATTATTACAATATCCCTAAGCATTCTGAGTATTCAATATCACATTATCAATTTCAAACGGTTTTATTAGCCGGGGTCTCATTGGGAGCAACCTATCTTATGTTCTAGAATAGACGTAAGGTCCCCCCTCATCTCACCCTTCCCAGATGCTACTTTTATGAGCATGATGCTACTGTGTACATTTGTTTATTTGTGCAGTTTTATAATGCAAATGGGAACTTTGCAAGCTAAGAAGTAATTTTCAAGTATAAACAAGGGTAAAGCATACCTATATGTCCCTGTTTGGCAGCAATATGAAAGGGATCATAACCATTATTGGCAGCAATGGAGGCAGTATGAAGATCAATATGTTTCAACAGCTGAGCTACAACATGAGAATGCCCATTCTCTGCAGCAACATAAAGAGGAGTTTCCCCTTCTTGATTCCGTTTAGATAGCGCATCAAGTCCAAGATTCTGAAGGTTTTCGATGACTTTCGTTAGATTTCCTCCCCTACAAGCCAATGAAGCATAGAATCCCCTCGTTTACCCGGTGAATCCTTAGTTTTTCTTCTGTCAACACCAAAGCTCATCTGTCTCACCATAGCTGATCTGAAACTCTTCTGTTTTTCCATGGCCGAAACACGAAAACTCTGCTGTTTTTCCATCTTTCCCAACCGAAAACTAATCTGTTTTTCCATAACTGTTAATTGACTTAGTTCTGGCTTTACACAGTCTATAAGATGTATACTGTTGCAGAGCTGTTTAACGAATCTTTTTGATGAAATTCCAACAAACACACTTTGAAAAACAACAATTTTTCATGTTCCAGAGTGCAGAAAGCCTTAGATTCTTGATAGAAAGTGAAAAGGGGCCAAGAATAAAAAAGATTGAAAATGGATTAACACCCAGAATCAAAGTATGAATCTTTTGTGGAATCAGACATCAAGACACTATAAAAACATCAGATTTGAGAGTTCCAATGTGCAGAAATCCCAAGATTATTCTAACCCCAGAATCAAAGATAGAATCTTTTGACAAATTAGTGAGGAAGAACCCTGAAAAACTTCAGATTTCCATATTCCAGTGTGCAGAAGGCCCTAAATTCTTGATGGGAAGTCAAATGGGGGTCAAGATTAAGAGACTGCAAATCAATCAAGACCCTTGATCCAAATATCAAATCTTTTGATGAATTAGTGATCAATACACTTAGAAACACTAGATTCCTACGTCCCAATATGTTGAAATCCCTAGATTCTTGATGAAAAGTGAAATGGGATCAAGAGGACTGCAAGAGGAAAGAACTTTGATGAATGGCAATATTATATTGATTTGAGCAGTGAATCTATGGAACGATCCTACTATGTTTGCTTAGATTTTATTTTTAGAGTTAAACTGGTATATATTAGATCGAAATGTAAACACAACATGGTCGTTAAACAGAAAAAATAGATTAGATCGAAATGTAAACACAACATAGCTCTGTGCGTTACAGCGGAAGCATAAAACTGAATGAAAAATAAACATAAAAACGTTAAACCATGCACATGTGTTGCGATACGTTAATGTGTATATATTAGATCGAAATATAAACACAACATGGCCGTTAAACGGAAAAAATAGAAGTAAAAATGTTGAATCACAACGCATATCGCGGTATGTTAACTCGAAAACTTTAGACCGAGATGTAAAACGCAAAATTTGTAAAAGGTTAAACGTATATGCGATTAAAGTTGAAAGTGAAAACATATATAAGGGTTAAATGTAAAAGATTAAAACTATATGGTTAAAAATAAAAAAAAATAAAGAAATAACAACAAATCACAATGCACATCCAAGTTAGTAATTAGTATAATATAAATTTGGTTTGTAACAAATATATCTTTATTTTTTTAAAAATTAAAAACTTTCAAATTAAAAGTACCATCGGTTGTTTCACTTTAAATTCATTCCTCATCAATTGATAAAAACTATAGATTGAAATAAAATAAAATATAATAATATCAAACTAAAACCGATGGTTTTAAACTTGAAAAAAATACAAATGATAAAAATGTTTGGACTAAAGTAACATAATATTTTTAATCAACCTGTTAGATTTTTCAATGTCGACTCTTGAGTTTTTTAGATTTATCTAGAAAATAATTATCCAATTCAGTTAGGTATGTTAGTTGTTCTTTCTAAATGGTTATCATCGATGATTCATTTTGTCTTAATTATAATCTGCTCAATACAAAAATCTATACTTACCTCTTACTTTCGTCATTATAACGACAAGTTATTGTTATTTAATTAACCATATCCGACCCTAACAGAAATTTCTAATATCAAGTTAACAACAATAAATAAATAAATATATATATATATATTATATATATATATATATATATATATATAATGATGTCACTGGTAATTGTTGATTCTAGAGAGTTCTTTATGAGTTAGGCAGATAAAAGGAGAATGGGTACCATTAGATGTAACAACGAAGAATGAACGGAGAAGAATGATGGAATATTAACGTGGGAGCCACTTGGCAATATGATTAATTGGTAGCAGCCATCATTCCATTAAAAAAACAAATAGAAAAAAACATTATAATTGAACAAAAGTTGTTGCAATGATCATCCAGAAACAAGATAATGGTGGATGATGGCCTGCAAAGAAAAAGATAATGCAATAAATAAAATAATACTAAAATTTTAAGATAGTTTTATTATCATATTTTGTGAATTTGTACTTCATTTATCATAAAACTTGAGTTATTAATCATTTGAAGAGAGCTACATGATACACTTTTTTTTCTTATACATCTTGGCATATATAGAGGAGGGGCCTACTAATTGTGTGTGAATGAAATACTTTTAAGTTTTAACAATATTCTAGTTAAATTTAAGTTTATCCATCTTCATATATATTGTTATTTTTAATGTGTTCTTATGTTTTGTTTAAAGAGAAAATGAAAGGAAGTGCAAAAAAAAGTGCAAAAAAGTTGGAAAGATTTATATTTTTGGGTTTTTTTATATAAGAAAGCAAAAAGAAGAGAAATAAGAGATTTATAATATATTTTCTCTTAACTTTTCTATCAAAATAGAGGATTTGAAAATAACAAAATTAAATACAAATAAAAGGTTTTTATCATTTGCTAAATTTATTTGTGACACTCCATATAAATCTCACATCAAACGTGTATATCAAGATTTATGGTTCATAAGAAATGCATGTTCTCTAAAATCATCAATGTGTTTTTAGCGTATTGACTGTAGATGAGATAATAACTCTACAGTTAATCATATTAGTAGTATGAGAGGTTGGGTGTTACATTATTATTTACTTAACACAAAAAGATAACTTAGCCTCCTATTATCACATATTTTTTCAAAGCATCTCACGTACTTCCCCAATTCTAGTTACGATCTCTATCTACAAATCTTAAACATGAAATTAGATTGTATCTTTATCTCCCTTTTTTTCTCTCTTTAACCTTTTTTTTAATTTATTAAACTCGTGAACATTACATAAATTTGGTGATTATCAAAGTCATTATAAATCGAATGAAATATAAAATGTATCGTTTTAAATAATTGTTATCATTTGGTGAGAAAATGGTTGAACCCACCTGGTTTCATTGTTTTATTCGAATTGTTGAAAGATGGAATAATATTATAATAAAACCAAAACAAGAGTCAATGTTGGTGGTGACAGTAGGAATTTATGTAAAATTGTTATGACCGCTTTATATACACACGTGACGATTCTCATACAAAATGTTGTTCATTCACTATAAAATAGGGCCAACACGATGGCAATTTAATAAAGCATCACATGATGTGTTTTCAACAATGCAAGAATGTGTAAACATAAATGTGTTATAGACTTATAGTCTATGTAAACAAACAAAGAATCTCATCAAAGCGACAATTAAGAAGGTATTAGTATTTAATTTAGAGAAAATTGTATAAATAGTATGTTGTTTTACCGGATTGAGCATTAGGTTTTCAGATTTTAAAAATTACAAACTTATTTCAAGCTTTTGTGTGTATGTTGCATGTTTGGTCTCTAATGTTAAATTTCTTTAAGTTTTATGTATTTCATAAAAACTTGGATTAACTTTTAGATTTAACTTCAGGGGCTAATTGATTAAACGTACAAAAGTTTATACTAAAATTACATTTATAAAAATTAGGGACTAGACGTGCAACGCGTACATAAAATTTGAACTAACTTTGCAATTTTTTAAATTCAGGAATCAAACATGCAAACTGGTCAAATTACCGGAACCATTTATGGAATGTTCTCTATAATTTAACTAATTACAAATGAACCACTCATCAAGAAAACTAGGGCACATCATAACATTATGCTTCTTAAACAAACAAAAAAAAGTTATGATATAAAACAGCCCAGCAAATTTTAGTAACCTCTCTTGACTTAAATGAAGCACATGATGTTTTATTTGATTTTTTGGATTTTACAACAATAAAGTCCACAAACATAATGTCATATCAATATCTTTATGGAATAAGTTGTTCACAAGTTATGATTATAAGAATGACACATTAAATGTAAGGCACATAAATAAAAGCTAACAACATTCAACATTCATGGTACATGACATTCTTGGTATTTCTATGGGTAAGCACAAATTAAACGAGACACTGAAGCCTATAACTCGATGGATTCGTTTATGATGTTGTATCAACCGCGTTAAAGGTTTACAACTTACAACTTACATCCCGCACTTTGAGGTGTAAATTAAGATTTTGATTACCAACAAATAAATTGTTTGTACATGTAAACCCACCTTGAGTCTTCTTCAATGATTGTTATAAAAAAACTAAAATATATATTTTATTCGAACCACACCAAAAACGTTTTACCCTTAACTGACTTGAAAATGTAGAATGGTATAAACTACAACGAACCAATAAACTAGAAATACTTTAGATGGCCAGATACAAGATTCTAAACAAGATGAAACTTGAAAACAGACTCCAATCATCGAATAGATGAAAACCCATGATTGGAATACAAGAAGTCGTTTAATAGCATAAACACACACAGAGTGAATGAGACAATATTTATATGCAGCCCAATAATCACTCATCTAGCAGTCCAAGCCCATCAGCATATGCAGCCCAACATAAAAGTCCATCCAAACGTGAACAAAAAGCAAAAAAGAAAGAAATAACTCAACATTAGAAACTTAAAGCTTTTGAAAATTTTTAAATAATTAAATGTTGAATCAATAAAAAATTTAAATTATTAAGTTTTGAACCATTAAGAGTCTGAACCATTAAGAGCTAGTATATCGTTTAACTATTAAAAGTCAAAAATCTGACCAATTCAAATAAGTGGTCTTTAACCATTTAACATTAAACATCTTAATCATTCAATACTAGTATAATGTTTAACAATTCAGAGGCAAATGTCTGAATCATTCATACATTTACTCGTGAAACAAACAGTTTGAACCATTAAATGTTAAACCATTAAAACATCTGAACCTTAACATGTTGATTCAAATGCTACCAAGTACCAAACATCCTTTTAATCAAGACAAACGAGAGCCATGTTAAATATTGAATACATTTGGGGACCAATTTTTGGGAAAGCCTTAAAATGTGTCATATATCAACATAAAAACAGTTCACAAAATATGGGTGTTACGCATCATATGTAAGTACATCAGTACAAGGTTGTCAATGTTTATAACGAGCAACGTATGTATGTATACACATTGTGTTTGGAATTTGTACACGTGATTTATTAAAATACTTGATCGTGTTTGTTAGTGATAATGATCGATATTATGGTTTACATGACATGGTACGTATGCATAAATAGACCTTACATTATAAATTTATTTCATGTTTTCCCTTTTATGTTATTTTATTTTTGGTTTGCCTTACATGTAAATTACATGAATAAATTAATTAAAAGTTGAATTGAGCCAATCTCAAAATTATATTTGTCCTCATTTGATAACGAGTATGAACTTTAAAAGTAATATTAGTTAGACTCGTGAGTTTAAAGTTTAAATTAAGGGGTTATTTGTTTCAGCCTCTTAATAGTTCAGATGTTTGAATAATTCGATACTTACCTAAACCGTTTGTTTGACGAGCAAATTTCTAAGTGATTCAGACATTTGCCTCTGAATGGTTAAATATTATATTGAGTCTGAATGGTTAAAACTTATTATCTGAATTGGTCAAACATTTATCTTTGAATTGTTAAGTGATATACTAGCGCTTAATAGTTCATAACTTTTAATGGTTCATCATTTAACGGTTCAAACTTTTTATTGGTTCAAACTTTTTATTGGTTTCACATTTTAGTTATTCAGAAATTATCAAATAACCTCTAAGGCTAACGATAGAAAATAATATACCATTCACTCGAAATATTACGTGTGTTATAATTTCAAAAGTTAAGGATCATAACACAATATAAATTTTCAACATATATCATTCCTGTAATTAACTCAAACATTTAACTAAAGAATATACAAAAACCCCAATGAGACTATAATCACCTCCCATAAATCCTACTAATTAATCAAAATCTCAAATGCAAAGCCAGGCGATCAAATACATTTTTCCGGCCACGGGCTCTCACAACTACGACAACCAACTCATTCTAAAAACAACTTGTGGGTTTCATAATGCCTGACGTTTTTCCTCCGGCGTTAGCACAATACGCTGACGCTGGAACCTCGTTCTTGAAGCTCAAGTTCACATCTTGCATTGTGATACCATGACATGGATACTTTTTGCTGCAATCAAACCTCACTGCCACTTTCGTCGCTGATGTCCCGTGAACGTCTTGATACTTCACGTTGCTTATTTTCACGCCGGAAGCCTGTAGTCATGAAAAAATTACTTTATAGGGAAAATTATCAAAATAAACATACAAGATATTAATGGATATGTACTACCTGAGCGAAAACACACCCCACTTGTTAACGTGGAGTGTGTTTTCGCACAAATATCTCTCTACGTTGCAGGCATTTTGGTACTAGTCAATGTTTATTTTAAAAAAAAAATTAGTTTTTATATGTGCATTTTGTAAGTTTTTATTTTGTTCAAAATGAAAAGTACATTAACATGAAGCATAAAGGATGAAAAACGAACCTGATGGGGACAGTTCTTGTGACTGGGACAATAATTTTGGTCGATGACAATCGGGTTCTTGACGTTGGTCATGACAACATTCTGGAACAAAACACCATGTACGAACCCATTGCTCGGTCGAGCCCATGACTTGATCCTTAAACCGTTATCGGCGTTCTTAAAGTTAACCCTTCTCACCGTCACGTTCCGTACACCTTGCTCGTTTAAATCCCTACCCAAACTTCCAATGCTGTAAACATACATTTGAATGTCACTACTAGAAAAGTATAGTAGTCAATTTTTATTTATTTTAATGACAAAAAAATGTGTCAGAAATTCCAAAATAATTCCTACCCCATAAAACCCTAATATTTGTGACAAAATGTAGATAGAGGTAAAATGCCTAGGAAAACTATACATACACATAGAATATTTAAAATCGTCCAGTTTTCTAGTAGTGTGTTTAAACAATAAAGTTATTATTTTGTTACAAACTCAACTCTAGTTTGATGAAGTTGTTGATACCTGATGCCATGTCCGGGTCCACAACCGACATTTTCGATCCATAAATCGGTTGCACCGGGACCGATGGATACACAGTCGTCACCGGTGCTGATTTTGGAGTCGAGTATGGTGACTCCGGTGGATAACTGGACGTGAATGCCATCGGTGTTTGGACTGTTCCACGGTGCCTCCACCGTCACCCCCTCCATTCTCACGTTATCGCAACCGTTCACCACGATGTGAAACATTTGGCTGTTTACCGAAGTGAATCCATGCACTTTAACATCTTTCGAGTTGAAAATTGCTAAAGTCTACATAATTAGCAATACATGTTAATTAGGGTTATAAACTGATGTATTTTTAGGTTAGCGAATCTAACATTATATGAGCCTGAAATTTTGACAAGAAACCAAACATGACTAGAACTTAAAATTTGTGATGATGTATATATTTAAACATGACGCGAGTGTTCATCAGTTGACATAAGACCTGTTTAATCTATATATATTTTTTCTTTAAATTTTTATTCTTTTACATTTTAATATATAATTAAATATTATGATTTTTAAGAAAAAAATTACAAATGTGAATATATATAACACAACTACATTGTAGTTATAAGGTTTCGTTTTTTAAGTTTCGAATTTTGAGTTTATAATAGCTATCTAATTTAATGTAGATATAACACACGTTTTAGAAGAAAAAAGAGTTATCGAATAGATATGCTAAAAGGATCACACCCCACATGAACCCAAAATTTTAATAGGACTCAAATACAACAGGAACTTCAAATTAAAACCCGTGTTAGACATATGAACAAAACATGACAGAATATGATATGTGTATTTATGGATTAACACAAACACCATATGTTTAATCAAACGTGTTCACAAGATTCAACCCAAAACTATTTATATTAAACTTAAACCAATCAACTTTTTCGTGTTAAAAATAATATTCTAAATATATTTAAAAAGAATTACATACTATAATATCATTTATGTTTTGATTTATTCTTTAACAATGTTAACCTCGATCATGAAACAAAACAGTTATTATTAAAACAGATTAATATTTAATAATAAACAATTACCGTAGCTCCATAATTAAGGCAGTTTTTCGAACGTGACGACTTACAAGCCCACAAACCCGCACCTTGAGCATCCATGGTGCCACCAACGATCTTAACCCCTCTAACATGTTGTAACCGCAGCCAGTATCGCGCTTTCGCGATAAAAAAATAGTTCGATGGAGCCACCAGGGTTCCATCGACGTGAATCGTGATGTCATGGTTCTTGCACGGGCCACTGAACTGCAGCCCGCCGACCATATACTTTCCTTTGGGAATGTATACTGTGGCGGGCTGGCTCGAGCCACATGCATGTGACCATGCAGCCATGAAGGCGTGGGTTGAGTCGGTTTTGCCGTCGGGTTTGGCTCCGAGGGTGTCGACGTTGTAAACGGTGGCGGCGGAGACGGTGGTTCCGGTGAAGAAAACGGTGGCGATGGTGGTGGCGAGTGAGAGGATGATCAGATGTTTCGACATGTTTATGAACATTGATTTGATTGGGGGGTGGGTTGGGTGTATTTATGGTGGAGATTTTAGAGCTACTTAATTTGTAAATAATTATTAGTTTATTTTTAATCTTTAATTAGGAGGTAATTATACTTCAAATTAATGAATTAATCTCTTATAATATTATTAAATTTTACATATAAAATATATATACATATACACACTAAGTTTAAAGGAATACATATGATGATCACGAGGTCATAAGTAGATATCATGTGAATGTGGAACCTGTCTTGATTATCACTGAGTTAAGTTGGTCTTACATATAATAGAGCAAATTATATTTTTCGTCAACTATTTTTTTCAGCAAAGTTTAAGTATTTGTTTTTAAATTATATAATTAATAGCAATTGCTATATATATTTATAATAAATAATAATATGTCAATGGTTTTTGTTTCTAGCTAGTGTCACATGATGGTTTCTTCGTCAAATTGATACGGGTCGAGTTTTGAATATAAAGAGTGGAATTGGTTAATTTTATGAGTTAATTTTAGGGGTCTATAACCGTTCTAAAAGATGTTTAAAATATATTTGGGGGTTGGGTGTAATTGGTTAATTTCACCTTAATAATAAATTATAGGTTTGAGTTTTATATTACAAGTTATATTGAATTATCTTGATGTTGTACATCGTTGTAGTTTAGAAGCGGGAATAGATCTGTGTATTACTAGTCGTTCTAAAAAATGTTAAAATTATATAATCTTATGATTTGTAATGATAAAGTTTTCACGAAAGGGTATATTCTTGCGTGATAATCACGCAATACAGATTACACTTGCGTGATAATTATCATACAATGATAGAATTATCACGTAAGGGTATATTCTTGCGTGATAATTCCATCTCTACGTGATTAGTTATAACACTTGGGTTATAATTTCACTTGTAATGTTTTTTTATGTGATTATTTCATACACTTGGTTTGAAAAAATATCACTTTGTGTGGTAAGCTTTATCTATTTTTATTAACTGTATATATCTATAACTTACATGATATAAATCTTTCACTTTATGATATAGAGAGACGCATTATCATTATGATGTCGTGTAGCCATAGGGACTTTAGATATATCATCTAACCTATAATTTGCAAGTTTAAAACAATTTCTGGTGCTTTTTAAACGATATAAGTTGATTAATGTTATTTATAGTATTATACACATGTTAATAAAATTGTCATTTTCAAAGAATCATACTATCAGAATGTTCTTGAAACATATATAAGACTAGTCAAACTCTTTTTGTAATGTGATTTCAGTATTTCAGAATCTCCGATGTTTTTGAGGCTTCTAACAGGTATTTTAGTTGGTTCTGTAGTAATTTATGAATCTTAATTTGATTTGGTAAATTGTGGATTTTATTCTGGTCAAAGTTATATATGGGTTTTTTCCAATATTATTATCTATATTTGCGATCTTTGTTTATTGTTTAAGTAAATTCAGGTGTGGTTTTATTGTTTTGGAGGCCTTAAGCGAACTAGAAATTTAAGGTCTATTCTAAAGATCATGTTAAAAATTATTTTTTCACATAAACCTAGGACCGAGAACTCTAATTTATCCTAAGTTAGGGCCAAGTCACAAATTAAAAACAATATACGTATTCAATTCCAATTAATTAGAAAGTTTAAAGGGTATAGATGATTAATTATTTTTCTTCTATGGTCAACGGAAACTTCACAAACAATGGAAAATTTACTATTGTTTTTTCTTCTTTACTCACCAATTATGTTAGAAAGTTTAACTAATTAAACATGTTAGTTTTTTTGTCTTTTCTCTAACAAAAAGTTCATAAATATAAGTTCAACAATGAAAGGGAATCCAAACCAAACTAACAAATTAAGTTATCAAGACAAATTTCTACAAACAATAAACTAAAGCAAAATTCAAACAATCAAGTTTTTTGGGCGTTTAAATTAGTTTAATATATAACATACTCGAGTCATTAAGGCTAATTCACGAATTCAAGTATTCTAGAAAGATAAATACATATTTAATTATTTAAAATAGATAACAAATTGTTTTAGGGCAAATTAAATGTCTCTCGAAATTAATAAATAATAAGCCACGGTTTTAATGACAAATGCAACAAATCTAGATTCCTTACAAATGTTTTAGAAGACAAAAATAATAACCCACAGTTCTAATGACAAATACAACAACTTTGAATCACAAAATCAAGGATTGTACACCAACTAACCTGAAAATGTGGATAATTGATTGAACTCGACAATGAATACTTGAGTTAGATCGTCGACTTCGATTATTCCTACTTTATAACTTTCATATTCAACTGTGTTAGATTGAATCTATAAATTAGAGTCAAATGAATATGTGATGCGGATTGGAGTCTGAAGATTTGAAGAGTGAGGGTGGGGCGAATGCTTGTCATCTTCACCATCAAGTTCATCAGTCGTGGTTGTGGCTCTCAGCAGGACTGATAATTGCATCGATGGTGAATATGAAGTCAACCATGAGCATGTTTGGGATTGATTTTGAAAACTACTTATGACTTTTTGGAAGGGTGAAAAGACAAAAATGTCTCTCCAAAAGTCATCATAAGTTACAATAAGTTACAAATTGTAACTTATGGTGATTTTTGGAGGGGTATTTTTGTCTTTTTACCCCTCCAAAAAGTCATAAGTAGTTTTCAAAAGCAATCTCAAACATGCACCATATGAATCGACCATCAAATATGATAGGTTGCCCTAATCACGTAATATGAATCGACCATCGCAATTCCTAATAGGTTGCCCTCTTTAGGTGCTTATTTGAGAACCAAAATGTTAAACATATTAACAAATGAACTCATCATTTTTGGGCCCTAATTTTTAGGAGGCCTCAGGTTCTAGCTTGGCCCAATAAAACTAACGGGTTGGCCCTAAGTAAAATACTAAGGATTGTTTGATAGTTTTTTAATAGTCAATTAAAAACAATCTTTTGATGGTTCATAACATTTTAATAGTTAAAATATAACTTTAATATTGAGGGTTAAAAGGTAACATCTTAAGGATACATTTTAACCATTTAGCATTACGGTTACACCTTATCATTAAGAGATTATGAACCATTGTGAGGTATCATCTTAATGATCATTTAAAGATGACCAAACAACCCATTAATTTACTATTTCATCTCTTAATATTTTTATTTTCTTAATATAATAAAATTTGTTAACATTGAAAAAAGAACTAGTAAAAGATTATAGACAAAATCAGTCTCGAGTTTCCCCTCTAGTTAATCTATAAAAGACAGAAAAACAATGTGATAACAATTTTGTAAATAAGTGAAACTTTAATAGTAAATTATACGTGTTGTTTACACTACATGATGTAGAATTTTAGGCCGATAAATTTTAGGCACTTAATTTTCATATTTGAATTATAAAGCATTACTTTTAGGTTGCGTTTGGTTAAAAGAAATGTAATAAAATTAAAAAACTAATATAATTTTCAAGTAAAATTATATTTGAGTAAGTAATGAAATGTAAAACTCAAGGGAATGTTTCACCTTAAATTTATTTAGTTGTGGGATTTCAAATTCTCTCTCTAGGTGAAAGGATTTTGAAATCACACAACCAAATAAATTTAAGATGAATATTTTTTTAGGTTTACTTAAACATAATTTTAATTAAAAATTATATTAATTTTTCATTTTCATTACATTCTTTCTAACCAAACATGTGAAATTATTTTCAGATGTGAAAGTTGAACTTCTAAACTCAGCATCTTCCCATGGCAGTACAATTATTTTTAACTGTTTAATAGCAAAGTTATTTTCAACTTTTAAGTGTTTTGGTTCTGAATATGTGATGCCACATAATGAGAGCCACTGATAAGAAGTTATTTTTAAAATTAATATGTTTTTGTATTATATGGTCATTGAGAGCTCTAATTTGACAACATTCGACCAAGTTATGAGGACACTATCATGTTATCTCTGCTTGAATCACATTTAGATATCCCATCAAAGGTGTGTGTATGCTTGTTGCTTGCTTGATATCATAATTATAAGTTTGTTGGATTTTCTTGTTGGTACTTGGTTGTAGTTCTTGCCATTATGAGGGGTGAGTGTGACGATAAATGGTGCTCTAACCCTAAATAAATATTATGGGTTCTAATATTAGGAAAAGTTATCATCGATTATGTAGGTAATGTTGATTAGTGCAATTTAAAAGTAGTAGTAGCTAGATGTGTTTATGAGTAGCCCTTTTTAAAAAATAAAATAAAATGTGTGATTGTTATTCAATATTATATATATATATATATATATATATATATATATATATATAATATATATATATATAGGGATGAGTTATTTTAAAAAAGATGATGTGTCTAAGAAGATTAAGAAACACTTTCAATCGTTAGATTAATATTGTGTATTGTTAAGATGCAGTTGCTTTTTAAACAAAAATTACCTTAATAACACGTGTTATCACTAAAACTCTTCCTATACTTTTTAAGATATATGGTTTTTTTAGCGAAACTCATACATATATATATATATATCATGATCTATATCTAATAAGACTAAAAGTTTGAAATGGATTGCAAATAGAGTGGTTTGAATTTTGGTTTTGTTGTATTCTTTTGTATCAATGTTGGATATATGTTTAGTTTTTTCTTCTAAAACGGTTGTTGTTTACTTAACCATTTATATCTATGCTTTACATAATATCAACTTTTCACCACTTGGATACAAGAGAAACACGTTACCAATATGACGTTCTGTAGAACTTTAGATATATCATCTAACTCATAATTTGCAAGTTTGAAACAAATTTTTTTTAATGTTTTTTGAACTATATAAGTTGACTAGTGTTATTAAAAGTATAATACACATGCTAATTAAATTGTCATGATAGAATCATACTAATCAAAATGTTGTTAAATCATAAGACTAGTCAAATTGTTATTGTGATCTGGTGCCATATTCTCCGAGTGTTTTTAATTAGACTCTAACCGGTATTTTAGTTGCTTTTGTAGTAATTTATGAATCTTGATGTGAATTGGTAAATTGTATATTTTATTCCCGTCAAATTATATAGGAGTTTATTCCTATATTATTGATGCTTGCAATCTTTGTTTATTAGTCTTCTCCTAGTGTAATATAAAAATGGGACGTTAAAATGGTAACATGAAAACTAATGTGACGTTAAAACCACTATTTTAAATTTAAAGAAACCTCCAAAATAGTTAGTCATCAACCCCTTATAAACGAACGTAAAACATAAGCAACTTTATAAAATTAACCAATTGGGGGTTTAATTATTGGGCTTATCTAAAACCACTATACATAAATCAAATGGGGCTCTAGTTTTTTTCCTTATGTCACTTTAACAAAAATTAGGCAAAACCTTTACACATGCATAGTCTTATCCTGGTAAAACTTTTTTTTTAAACAGCCAACGAATATTATAAGTCCGGCCACTCGGTAAATCTATTGACGAAAACTCACTCATACTTTGTGAACACAAACAACACAGGTGAAATGTCCGCCCACCATTATAAGGAAAACCCACCATCTAAATACATATTGTAATAAAAATTCTGACCCACTTGAAATATAGTTTAACAAATGAGACTCGATTCTATAAACTTCATATTTAAATGTCAAAAAAAAACTTCCTTATAAATCAATTGATATTTTGCTCATCCGCTTATCCAACTAAAATACTAGACAATCGTTTACTCTTTCATATTTCAAACCTTCAAGAATAGCATTTTAATACCAGTGGATTTTAACATTAAATATTATTTATTATTTAATCATAAAATATACAAAAATATATCTTTCAATATGGTGTTACATTTCGTAATTTTATTTTGCTATTGTTTTTTAATAAAAACATATGTAATATTTGTTATTAATAACCTCACTTGAGATATAAAAGTTTATACATAAAACATAAGTTATTTATGGACGTAAATATGAAATAAAAATACAAATCACATGCAAAGTAAAAAAATCATAAATCCAAACAAAAAAAATCATAAATCCAAACCATCCCAACAGTAATCAAATTTACATTCAAAAGTTAGAAGCATACCTCCTTCTTGAGAGGAACAACAAAGAGAAATGGATAATCGATGGCGGAACGATAGTCGGATCAGACATTTATTAGGAAGATATCGTTGAAGGTGAGGGTCAAATGAGGGGTGAGGCAGCGATGATGCAGAATTATAATCAGAGAAAATCCACAAGGATAACATTGAAATGTGGGGAAAGGACAATTTGGTCATTTCACGTCAGTGGCCTTGTAGCCACCAACATTTGTTTTTAATCTATACTATAAGAGTATAGGAAGTTGTATTGTCCGAAAGTAATGGTCGAATAGAAATAGAATAAAAAACATCCTATATGTTTAATGTTTAAGGGACAACAGGAACTAGAATCTTCATCAAGCCAACAAGGACTGTATGGGTTAGTCATTGTGTAAATATAGGTCATGGCTTGTGATGAGACGACGGTGAAGGGATTGTGTAAAATAAATTGATGAATTTGATTAATGCGAATATAAATTTACATCTACATGAAGTTTATAGAAGAATCTTGTTACAATGACTACTATCTATGTAAATAAATTTATTTAACATTTGTGCAAGATCACAAGAGACTTTCGTTAAATTGTTTTTTCTTAATTATTATGCCGCAACGTGCAATGTATAGTACTGTTTTATATGTTTCTTTCTATGTACTGGAACACATGAATCTCAATGTCATAACACATGTAACGAAGTGCAAACGTAATGCTACGTGTGGTCACACCGCAACGAGTGGGCAACATTGCTCGTTGTACTGGTTGAGTACATATTAAGTTTATTTTGTTTTAATTTTTAATAAATAATCATATAACTAAAACCGTCTTGCATCTTTCTTGATGTAATTGTGGATCTATTAGGTATAAATAATTTTAAACCTCTTATAGCATTAAAATATGTAAAGAAGCGTAATGTGACCTTCCGTTTGTAATATACACGATTGCAACACTAGGAAATTCAAGAAAAGTTCATACTAGTCTTAAAACATGAAGACTTTGATTACTAATATATGGTTATTAATTATCTATGAAGCTTCATGAAAGATCTTTGTAATAACATGGAATGTAACATTGTATGAATATATATGAAAACGTGTGGATGTTATTTGAATGTTGCTGAAATTAAATCCACGAAGAATTGTATACAATTTTCTAAAATAGAATTTTCAAGAATAAGAATTACTAGTATAGATAACATAACGTCTTCTTTGGCCTAACAACATTTAAATTCTACTTTAAAAACACCTTTTGAGCTCTTTTGAAATTATTAGTGTGTTCATATAATTTTGCATTTTTTGAAATTATGTAAATTATGTAAAAAAGACAAAACTTCATAAAAACTAAATGTCACAAGACATGTTGGCAGGATTCATGATGATATAATGGGAGTACCATTTTTTTATTCAAAGACATTAAACAATATTTGCTTAATTTTAAAAACACAATCAAACTCATTTTCTCTATAAAACTAAAGGTGTGCAAAAATATCTAAATGAATCATTTGAATTTCTAAACTTAAATTATATAAAAACCAGGATTGTGAAATTAAATTCGAATAATTAAAATTTTTGATTAGAATAGAAATTTTGGAAAAGCCATAATCGAATCTTGATTTGATATATGTATATATCTACATATATATTATCTAATTGTTTTAAATGTAATTAGTACATATATATACATACATATATATACATTCTCTATTTTTTATGATTTCGGATTATGTTTCGTTATCCGAATCGTATCTAGAATTATAAAAATTCAAAAAAACATTATGAGAATTCGAAATTTCGGATGGTGAAATAATGTATTCGAAAATATCAGATAGCTTAACTAAAACACCTCTATCCAAAACCTTTAAAATTAAAAAAATATTCAAACTTTGATGTGAAGCAAATACAAATACATATATTACTATGGATGAAAATAGGATGAGTTTGTTAAAAAGGTTTTATGAAACCTTATTTTAAATGTACTTAAACTTTTGTTAGGTACCTAATCTCCCATCAAACTTATATACATGAATTTTCCATAATAAAGACAAACTTTATTTGATATTTAAAATGAATATATTTATTATCATCATATATGTTTATCTCCGAGAATAGTTGTTTTATTTTCTTCTTCGCTATTGTGCTTTTCTACCAGAGTAGTTAAAACGAAGGGACTAAAATGATAATGATATTGGAAATACCTTCTACTATCATCACAAGAACTTTTTCGTAATAGCTTATATATGGTGTAGAGTAACGACGCATGCTCTACTGCAAACACATCTCCGATTATACTTTTTTCAAATAACTTTGTAGTAAAGTGAATGCAACCTTGGATTTTAGTTAGGGAGACAAGGTTGTCTTGACCGACACACTTGTATTCTCCAAGAATACTTCATGTGCTTTTTGAAATTTGCTATTGGCCTACAAAGATTTTCTTGGAAATACAAAGGAGTAAACATTATGAATATATAAAATCATTGTCTGATTTCAGCTACAATCGACTTTGACAAGTTTTAGGACTTGAATTGTAGGTCCAAACTCATTATGAGAAACAAGAACAATTATGTATATTTGTGAAGGTCGGGTCAAGTAGATGTTATAAGAAACTTTTGTCAAACTTATTGAATATAACTATATTAATAACGTACTTAGATGAATTAAAAAGTTTAATAGATTACATGCATTAGAAAATAGACATCGATCAACTTTTGATATGTTCTTGTTAAACCAAACTATCTTAATTTACCAATATCAATAAAAAGGTTGAGATTTATACATCTAGATTAAAGAAATTTAATAGTCATTTGTACAAAAATTTTCAAAAAAATTTAACAAGAGAAAGCATGATTCATGAGGCAAATTAACCTTAAAAATGTTCTATGTAATAGACAGATAAAAAAAGATAAAAGATGTGAAATGAATATGACTACTTATCTCAATCAATTTCACTATGAAATACAATAAAATATTAGCGTCGATAAAAGAATATGTAATCGCACAAACTATAGGTGACAAGTTTGACTAATTTACCACACACCCGTCCATCTCTATAGATCTTACGTTTCTATCATACACTCCTCCGCCTCTATTACACATCTGTTAACATCAATTTACTTAACTTTTTATCTACTCTAGTACAATCATCTGCCTTTATATTTACTTGTCGTTTTTATTAAACAGCTAACCGTAAAACGCCTCTATCTATAACCATTAAGGGGGCGTTTGGTTGGAAGGATTTGAATGAAATGGAATTAAAAAACTAGTATAATTTTCAAGTAAAATTATGTTTGAGTAAATAATGAAATGTAAAACCAAAAGAATGTTTTACCTTAAATTCTTTTGGTTGTGGGATTTCAAATTCTCTGTTTAGGTGGAATGATTTTGAATTCACACAACTAATAGAATTTAAGGTGAAATATTTACTTGGTTTTACATTTCATAACTCACTCAAATATAACTTTTCTGGGGAGACTGTAACATCTCGTATTTTTTTTGTTAACTATTTGTTAATGTCATTTATTATTGTAAGGGTCTTTATTGCCTTCATGAAACTTATAGGTTACTTATGTTAATTTGTTTATTTGTATTTAAGTTCTAATGTAAAAGTTAATAACTTAACTATTAATTTGAGCTATAATAATAATCATAATCATAATAATAATAACACTAATAATAACTAAGAAAAATAATAATAATAATATTATTATCAATAATAACAACTTGCAAAATTTAATAAACTTAAAAAGGTTTAAAAGAAGTCTAGGGGGTTTTATTGCCAATTTAAAATTTTAAAACATAAGTTTCTCACATGAAATGATAAAGACAAAACTAAAGGGCCCATTTGTGTAATTTTTGAAAGATTGAGCCCAAATCCTTTTCCCACCGCCCTTTACTCAGGCCACTGGCGGTGAACGCTCCGGCGAGCCCCAAAACACCCGAAATCAATCACGTATTAACCCCAAATCATTCCAAATCATTCTTGTAATTGTCTCGAACATGAATGTGATCTTGATTTCGTTTAATCGTCGGTTACAAGTACCAATCGACTAAATAACCGAAACACTCTTAAATCCATAGTCGTTTGACCATTAAACGTTCATAATAATCTAATTACTTCACCTAATCAACCGTATCAATTCCTAAATCGTTAGAACTCTCAATTTTACCTGAAACTAACTTATACATTGAGTTCGAAGCACTCCTTGTCGTCGCAACCAGCAACTATTCGAACGCCACCTATGGAGCTTTCTAAGTTGCAATTTATAGAGGGCTTTTCCTCCTTAAGATCATTAGAAACAACTTGTACAACGAATTTGATTATCATCGTCGTTTGGGTATCAAACAAGTGATACGTGGTCGCGTCTGCTCGTGTACTCGATCTCCATCGAAATTACACTAATTCGGGTAATTAGACACATCCTCACACTCGGTTTCATATGGGCAATGAAAGCCCTAAGTTTAATTCCATTAACAACATCGATGTGATGTGTAATTTGATTCAAGAACAATCTAGGGTTCTTGATTTGGGGGAAATGCATTGAGGTTGTGATTATAAGTTTTTTAAATAGGTTTTTAAGAGGCCATTGGTTCACTGGTTAAGCCATGAGCATCCTTAACATGAGGTCTCGGGTTCGAACCCTAGGAGCCTCATGTTTTTGTTTTAAGGCTTTTAGCCTTCAATTTTATATTATTATTTTTTTAAGAATTATAAAAAAATCAATTTATGAACTTGTTATTTTTTTGAGACGCCATATTATTTTCTGCAATTTATTTCATAAAAACATTTTAATACTTTTATTAAATATTTTAGACAAAAATATAGTTAGTTTATGTTCTTATAAAATAGACTTTAAATAATGTCTTAAATCACCAAATTATTATTTGGTCAAATAATATCTATATATATTATTCTTTAAATGATGATTCGATTAAAAATTATAAAAGTTTATTTAAACTATACTTAAATTTTATTTTAAATAGTTTCTTTTTGTTTCTTAATAGTAAAATGAGTAAATAGTATATTTCATTGAATTAAGACATAATCAAATATCCTATTTTTATTTGATTAAATATTAAAACCCTCAAATACCAAATTGAAACCCTAGTTCTCGTTAACTCATTAAATTAATTATAAAAATTTAATCTTGTAATTGTATATTTAGGTGTCACGTGACGGTTTACGTTGGAACGACGCATATTATTTTTTTCCTTATTAATCATTCAACTATATATGTTGGCCATGTGAGTATTTCTATACCCTTTTTTTATATTTTCACATTTTGGGGTGAAACATGGTACTTTATAATCGTTTCACTTGTAAACGTTTGATTATTGTAAACTTATGGCAATTTACTTGTGTGTTGTGGTTAGTTGAATCTTGTAGCTACCATGCAATGTCGAATATATGTACAATCATTAACTATTGCTAGCCTGACGATGTCATAGATCTACGGGCCTGACAAGCCTGCTTGGTTGATCCAAGTATACTTAGCTAATCGTATATACTTGTAAACGTTTGAGACTTGTAAAACTTTGTCAATGTTTGATTGTGCATTCTGTCTTACATCCTTAGTTGCTTTGTTCTCTAACTTACAACATGAATTTCCATCTTTTATATACTTATGTATTGAAAATTATGGAAAACTCACCAACATTATGTTGACCTTTTATTTTTAACATGTTTCAAGGAATACTTAAGTTTGCTCGTCACTTTTGAAGTTGTTCACACCTAGGAATAGACCTAGTTAATTAAATGAATGAGCTTGTTATATTTATTATTATGTCTTCTTTATTTGAGACTTATGTTTGTAATGTACCTTTGAAACTTATGAATAATATATTTGGATTTAACAATAGCGTTATGTGGCTGTGAACGATCTTAACTCTCACTCCTCGACGTTTCCGCCGTCAAGGTTGGGGTGTGACAGAAAGTATACTAGTTTCTTAATTTCATTTCATTCCATTTCATTCATTCCAATCAAACGTCCCTTAATTGTTATGATTAGGGCTGCAAACAAACTGAACGTTCAGCGAACAGTTCGTGAACCGTTCGGCGGGAAGATCGTTTATATTCGTTCGTTTAGTAAATGAACGAACACGAACACAAAAATTCCGTTCGTTTAGTTAAACGAACGAACATGAACACAACCCGCGTTCGTTCATTTATGTTTGCGAGCGTTCGATAATGTGTTCGTTAGTGTTCGTTCGTGAACGTTCGATAAAATGTTCGTTTATATTCTTAATTATTGTGTTAGTTATTTTTATGACTATTATATCAAGTATATTTTGACATATATGTTAACTACTTATTATTTTTTATTAATTTTATGTAATCTTTGTAATAAAACAAATATAAATTTTATTTTAAAATAAATCTATAATAATTTGTATTCGTTTGTGTTCATGATTTTTTTTGTGTTTATCATATTCATGAACAGTTGTTTGTATTCGTTTGCTTTTGTTTGTGTTTGTTTGCATTCGGTAAGTATTCGTGAACAATTCATGAATATGTTCATTTTCTTAATGAACGAACACGAACAATAAATCTAGTTCGATAAGTGTTCGTGAATAGTTCATGAACAAGTTTATTTCTTAACGAATAAACACGAACAAAACCTTATTCGTGTTCGTTCGGTTCGTTTGCTGCTCTAGTTATATGATATTTTGAAGGAATGTTCTAGTGAAAGAGTCAACTTGAGAATATTAATGCGTTGGCCGTCTGAGCGGCAATGAAACGAGTCAAGACATTGGCATACTTTCAACACAGTCTCCATCTTCCACACTTGTACCCCTGTTCATCAAGATAAGTAGATAACAACATTTAACTCATCAATTTCATCATTCATCAATCATTAAATCCTTTTAAAGATTCATAACAGCTTCCAATCGATCAATCTTCCATCAATTTGATCATAATCAAGAGCTTCAAGAGTTTCAATAGCTCAATCAACCTCTTGATCGATTCAACCCCTTTCCCCCTTTTCAATTCCATCGTTATAGCATCAAATCATGCTCTTATTCCCTTAATCGATCGAATTTGGTGACGAAACAATCAAATTCACGATCGCGATGGATCGAGCAACTCAACTGAAACGGGGGATTTCGCGTCAATCATCCACGGGTTCCATGAACGTCAACGCGAAATTGAGCTTCAAGTGTCAGAATTCTTTAGATCCTTATCCTAACAACGTTCGATTCACCTTTGGTCGTCAATCATCGCTTGACCCAATTCAACGGACACCCACGAAGGATGATGATCTTGCTCTCCCTGGAACCCTAGATTCCACTATGCAGTTACTGTTTGTCGCTAGTAAAGGTGACGTTCAGGGGGTTAAAGATTTGCTTGATGATGGTGTTGATGTTAATAGTATTGATCTTGATGGTCGTACTGCTTTGCATATTGCTGCTTGTGAAGGGCACGTTGATGTTGTTATGCTTCTGTTGAGTCGTAAGGCGAACATCGATGCTCGAGATCGTTGGGGCAGCACGGTATAAACCAAATGAAATCGATTGAATCAGACTAATTGATGTGTTTAACTTAGTTTAGATTCATCATTCATCATAATATTCATTGATATTTGATTTTGAGGTGGGATTGTTACTTGGTTTCTTGATTAGATTATCTGTTTATTGTTATCAATGTTGATCATGATAGGCGGCTGCTGATGCTAAGTACTATGGAAACTTGTATGCATACGATATACTGAAGGCTCGTGGAGCCAAAGTTCCGGTATTATGCAGTTATTGTGTTTTTAATGTGTTGATCCTTTCTAATTTGGAATAGTGTAATGAATATGTGTTTTGATTTTGTTAGAAAACGAGAAAGACGCCTATGTTTGTTGCTAATCCTCGACAAGTTCCAGAGTATGAGCTCAATCCTCGTGACCTTCAAATTCGGAAAGGTGATCGTGTCTCAAAGGCAAGATTGAATCCCTTTTAACATGAGTTTGTTTCTAGTTTGGTGATCATTTGAATTTGTTGGCCTGCATACCCTCTTAAATTCTCCATTTTGAATTAATGCTTAATGCATTGGTTGTGATTACAAAATCCAGATATTAAGAGACTAATCTAACTTCTTTAATGAAACAAATTATGTTGACTTTGGCTGACTTTAACTGGCTTGACCCGTTCCCATTTTAGCTAATGATTTTTGTTCTCTTTTTACCCATGTTGCTCCCGATGATCAATTTGCTACCTTTGGCTAGTTTGGATCTGGTTTATATTGAGTTCCCTCGGTTTCAGACCAGAGCAAGGATATATGCAAACTGCTGGCCGAACCAAATCACACTGGTTTCAGTTTTGGCCATCAGTTTGGTCGGTCCTGACCCTTTTTGCTTAGTCTTAAGTAATAGTTGCATGCACATGTGGCTTTGAATTAATATTGCTTTTTATGGTCTACTCTTCATATGATTCTCTCATTCTGTCTCAATGCTTGCATCAACTTTCGGACGGTTTGACAGGGAGCTTATCAAGTTGGTAAATGGAATGGCACAAAGGTTTTTGTGAAGATACTAGACAAAGAGAGCTCTTCTGATCCTGAAAGCATGTATGTGGCTAGGCTTTTTTTTTTTCCATCTGTTAATGTTATTAATTGTAAACTAGATAAAATGTTGATTATATACATGAGTGTATAAGTAATAACCTTAACACACATGTCCTTTGTTATGATACTATAAAGATAGAATTACAAGACACTTGCTTCTAGAGGTGGGCGGGATGGGTAATGTGTCAAAACGAGTAATTTTGGATGTGCAATGGGTTTTGTTGACTGAAACATTTTTTCCCGCAAACTTTTTTTATAAGCAATCATTGTGTGATATATGATTACAAAAGTTATGCTATTTCAATAAAAAATCATTTTTTAATAAAATGATTTAGAAGATTTTAGGCATTAGAAGTACACTTTTGGCACCTTGCGATCCCTTTGGCCAACTTCTGATGGATCTCCTTTTAAGCTACCCTTTTGTATATGACTGCTAGATAATAGAGATATATAACAACCGAGTCTATCTGTTATATCTGATTAAGGATGTGGCTCATTAATTTGAGCTAACATAATCGGGATTGGCGCATTAATATTTGAATTGAGTCGAAATTCCCAACTCTACTCACATCCTAATTCCTATTGTTTCTATTCTCATATGTTTCTTTGAACTACAAGAATATAATCTGATAGTTATCTAAGATATGAGAAAAGACTAGTGCTAGACGAGCTTAATTTGTTGAGTCGTTTTTTAGGAAGCAAAGTGATTATTGGCCATATATATAGCAAAATCCAGCCAAGTGTCAGCCATGTAATATCTGAATTTTTTTCATTGTATTTGACTTCTAAATATTGAATTTGTAAGTGGCAATAGATCCTGCTAATAGATGAAATGGCTTGAAGAGTCCAGCAGGTCAAAAGTCACCCAAAATTTTCTTTATTTGAAGTTCTGAATGTTAAACACATTAATTACTTCAAAATAAAAGCTTGAAAAAATAGCTTTTATACTATTTTGACCTGTAATTTAAGGGCACCTGTTTTTTGACCTGCTCAACCATTGTATTATGGCTTCACAACACACTTGTAACTAGTAATGAACTCTTATTTATTGATAATTGCAGAAATGCTTTCAAACATGAGTTGACTTTGTTGGAAAAGGTCCGGCATCCTAACGTGGTTCAGTTTGTTGGAGCTGTCACCCAAAGAGTACCCATGATGATTGTCTCCGAGCATCACCCCGGAGTAAGTTAAAGAAAATAAAACCAACTACAATTTTAGAAAGTATTAATAAATTGTATATAAGAAAGCTTGAATAGATGATGAATTTTTCAGGGTGATCTTAGAACCTATCTTCAAAGCAAAGGACGCTTGTCGCTATCCAGTGCTCTTCAATTTGCTCTTGACATTGCCAGGCAAGTAGAATATTACTCTCTTTATGTAAGTTCAATTCATGTACTTTAGAAGGGGTGTCCAACCCAACACAACCCATTTTAACGCCTTAAATATCACCAGTTGTGACCCCGCCTCCCATTTTTCCAATTGCACATACTTATACGACACACTCACTTTTCTTGATTGAATATGATTTTGCAGGGGAATGAATTATCTTCATGAATGTAAACCAGACCCAATTATTCACTGTGATTTAAGGCCAAAGTAAGGCAACTAACAGAAGTTGACTATTCTGTAACATGGATTTTATGAGTTTGTGTTTTGAGATTTCTCTAATAACTGAAATTATGGAAGGTGCCAGAAATATATTTCTGGATATTGGGGGCCAGTTGAAGGTTGCAGGTTTTGGGTTAATCGAATTGTCTAAAATTTCTCCAGATAAAGCAAGATTAGCACGGCCCGATACCATTGATCAAACAAGTAAGTACTAGAAACACACAGAGTTCTCTTTTTTGCTATCTATGAAATCTTACATTTCGTAACATAGTTCTTTTGCGCATTATTAATATAAAGAGATTGATTTTTGAATATTATCCAAATCAGTAACTGAATATTTCCTTCTGATTGTAGACTTATATATTGCACCAGAGATTTATAATGATGAACTATTCGATAGAGGTGTGGATGTGTACTCTTTTGGCCTTATTCTTTACGAGGTAACTTTTTCTTGACTCAAACAAAAAAAGATAGATGTGTATCTTTGATTTATATAATACACAAAGTAGAAGTGGCTATTTTAACCCTTTATGGTAAAAGGGCTGATTTGATTATCACTTTGTCTAACGGGTCAAATGTGAAACAGTAACTTTTTTACCTAAGATGTGAATGAGTCGAACGGGCAGAAAGTGTATCGAGAGTGCCTACAATTCAAAAATTAAGAAGATAAAATAATGTTTGTGGGTAGTCTTGACTGAGTGCTCATTTTACCACCTATGATATAAGCAATATATCATATCATATATTTATTTGTATACGTGTTTATCATGTCATTTGTTGTCAGTTTTGTTAGTTTCTTGGTGATTATCAATTTTCTTATTATATTTATCTCAATCTTGGATCTTGATTTGTTTACTATGGGATTAGATGATAGAGGGTGTCCAACCATTTCATCCCAAGGTTCCTTATGAGGCCGTTAAGCTGATGTGTGTAGATGTAAAAAGACCAGCGTTTAAGATAAAATGTAAATACTACCCTCGCGACCTAAAAGAGTAAGTCATTTTGTTTTTTACAGAACATCTGAATCATTTATTTTAATCATTGCGAGTTACCGTCATATGAAATACTAAAATGGTGACAAAATGGATGGGTTTGGGTCTAACCAGGTATTTTCTTGTTCAGTTTGAAATGAGTGGTGTCAAACAGGTATATTCTTGTCTGAGCCGATTAAGTTCGGTTGTGTTGAACCAAAACATTCTGTCCAAAGTTTTATAAATAGTTAGGGCAGCAATATGATTAAGATGACATATTTTTTCAATAACAATCATTTTTTTTGAATAAATGCAATCTAGGAGGTTATACGCAATTATGCGCTAAATACGCTTTGGGAGACTTTTGAGTTGTTTGACACTTTTCACCACTCATGTCCTTCTAAGTTGTTTTTATTATACCTATTAAAGTTAAAACACCTCAAATCGACCCATTCAAAAATAAACGGGTTGAAATTTCCACCTCGAAAAATAACTGAGGATGCTTTTTTTCCTTTTTTATATTTATTGTCTAGATTAATCGAGGAGTGTTGGTATCCGGATCTGGCTATAAGACCAAAGTTTTTTGAGATCATCATACGACTTGACAAAATTGTCAAGAATTGCTCCAAACAAGGATGGTGGAAAGACGCATGTAAGCTCCCATGGTAAGATGCTTTGTTTCTAGTTGTAAACTTTATGAATCTTGGTTTTAAAAAGCATGCCTAAGGGGTGTGGTGATGGAGGCCACATCCAAAGCGCCTCAGGTTTTGGAGGCGGCGCATCTTGCACATGTATGTAAAATTTAGGACCCCTGCTCCGAAAATTTAGAAAATAGCAACCTTTAGGATGCAGGTATGTAAAAACAACCAAAAGATAAAGAGATTATCAATAGTTTTGCGGCTAACATGTAAAAGAGGCTAGAAACATGTAGCCTCCTAAATCATTTTTAACACTCCAAATGAATGTCCGTTTGATTTAATGACGCGACGTGTGCAAACCCTAATCATAATAATCTGTGTAACTAATGAAAATTAAGGATGAAAGGTGCAAGTTGGTATGTAATTTGAAGGACGCAAATTATAATTTAATTTAAAGCTTATCTGGTTGTAGATAGGGGTAACCCCATGTGACACTCGTGCCTTGCACCTCGGCTTTTGGTACCTAAAAGCCTTAAAACATCTCACACTTTAAGTTATGAGTACATATTTTGCATGGATATATATAACTATTTTGTGTTAATAAAGATTTGGAAATCTTGTAACAGGAAGTAACTATGGTTATGAAGATTGGATTCTATGAATGTTGAGCATCAGCTGGTGAAGAGGATCATGTGGTGTGAGTTTTACGCCCAGGTCTACAGTTACGTACGTGTATACATTCAACCAAAAAGCATAATATTCAGAGTTGGTAAATTGAAATCCTATTTTGTGAAACCTGCATAATATTCAGAGTTAGTAAATTGGAATCTTGTTTTGTGAAAGTTGTCGTATATCGAAAGTTGATATTATGCGTAATGTACTGATATAATACGGGTCCTTTGTAGACTTGTAGTTCTCTTCTGGCAGAAGTCCACAATCGTGAACTAAAGACATTAGATGTCAAATATATTTTCTTGTGTGAGGCATATAAATCTGTATAAAATTGAAAACTACATTTAGCCCAACTTGTTTAGACCATGATAAACTAATTAGAAATGATCACAAAATATGTGATAAACTAATTAGAAATGATCACAAAATATGTTCTTATGCTGTAATAAAATGGTATAGGAATATCTCAGTCTTAATTTTTGAAAACTAAAAACGTGTTGATGTTTAAGTTAGCTCTCACTTTACGTAGGATCTGGGGAGGGTTTGAATCGCTTTGCGATCTTATGTACGACATTAAAGGATCCATGCAAGATTCATGGTGACAAAGAATGGTGGTAATCTAGGTACTGGTGGTAACTAATGATGGTAATCTAGGTAATGGTGGTAACTAATGGTGGTAATCCAGTAAAGTGGTAACACAACTAACGATGCTTTCGCAAATAAGTTTCATGAAACATGTTGACTCTGCCACCCAAGTGATTGGCACACTCGCTTTTGATGTCACATGACGCTTTTGTGAACCACGTTCACGAAACCTCCGAAATCCAAATAAATATCATATAAACCACACCAAATGCAGTGTGCAATAGAAAACTACACCGAAAGCCATATGCAAATAGAAAACTACACCAAAAAAGTTCTTACACGATGCACATTTATATCATTTCATTATGATAGAATGTACTTATTTATGGTTTACTTTTTTAGGTCGATCAATACACATCCACTAGGTGTTAATCTCACTTTTAGATTTATAATTTTTGTTCTATCATTAAACTTGAACTTTTAATCATGGACAAGAAACATGTTTTGTACAACTATTTGAAACTATTAGGTCACATGCTCTTTAATATTTATGGTTCCTATTGTATTGTTATGTTTTCTATATATTACTTGAGAAGTTTATACTATTGTTACATTAAATTAAATGAATACAGAGTTTTGAAAATTATTTAAAACATTTACTTTTTATGCAAGGCTGAAAAACATGTCATATTACTATGTAGATTACTACAAATCAAACTCACAATCATGTATTCGGACGATTTGACATTTCCATACAAGGACATTCTTCAATATGGGTTCCGAGACATTGTAATACGGATTAAGAGAATGGTGTAAAATTTGTGAGTTTTAGGTAATGTTTATAGTGTAATATTAAATAAAAATAAATATAAAAATAAAAATAAAAGCAAATAGCGGTTGGGGGTGGGGTGGGATGGGTGTTCCAACGGTTGAAAACGTGATCGTTTGCAAAGGTCAAAAGGGCAAAAATGGGAGAGAATTACATCATGTGGACGTTGTGTGGCGTGGGTATTATATAGGGTGGGGGACCGACATCGATGTTGGGCACTAGCCCCCGTTGCGGCCTTACGGCGACAACGCCTCCACCCCCATTTTGGCAAAAACGGACTATATTTATTTTTATCTATCACAAAAATCATAGTTCTTTTGTTTAGATTTTTTAGGATAGATACAAAGTGTTTATTGGATCAGATAATAGTTTATTCGGATTGGATTTTTCCTATTTGAAATGTGATTCGATATAATCATATACAATACGTATCCATTCTAACTTAAATCGGATGAGATTCAGTAAAATCCGAATAAAGCTGGATAAAAAAATTTCATAGTTTTTTGTTAATGCATATTTGTTCCTAATCTTTGGTTTCGAACATGGTTGTAGCTCATTGAAATTGTGACTCTCAATCCTCTACTCTTCAATATTTCGATTAGTTTTACAAAGAGTTGAAATGACCTAATTGGATAATCGATTAATGAATACTATTTTCATTTACGGGATCAAATGATAAACTAGTCAAAACATTGGGTTTTTAAGTTTGGTTGGATAAAAGTAGATATACCCTATACATTTGTTGAAATAAACCGTATTTATATATCATTTCATTAAAGTATTATTCGGATAAAATGGATATTCGAGTAAACCGATTCAAAATTCTAATAAGGATTTTTTTTATTTTTTCAATTTCAAATACAGTTCATATTATGTTTTTCCCTATTTTTTTAAATGTCTCTAATCACAACCATTACCGTTATATTTGTTAAAACATAAGCAACATTTCTAATTGGAAACCACTTTAACGTTGTATTCCCGAGTTTACCTAACGTAAGAAAAGAAAAAATATTTTCTTTTTCTCTCTTATCTTCTCTTTCTTTTTATTTCTCTTCATTTTCTTCCATTTTGGAAGGACTGAATCTAGCATTTATTTTTTTTCATTTTTTTTTCTCTTTCTAAATAAACTTAAGAACATAAATTTCTTACAATTCTTTCATTTCCTTCCATTAAAAACACTTATGAAACACAACTATTTTTTCTTTCCTTTTACTTTTTTTCTTTTCTCCATGTTAATATCCACGGAAAGGTATCTCCGATATAAACTCATTTTTAAAATTTTCTTCTCTTGATAATATCCTTTTGTTGGATAGAGAATATACCAAGATACTTTTACATCATTATTCAGATTTTGTCAAAGTTATAGACTTTCATTTTCTTTTACATGCCATCAGATCTTTATACCCATAATCTTTTATTGTCATGTTTTTTTTCTTTAATACAAAAGACATCTTTTCACACATACTCTTAAACTAATTCTAATACTGTAATACATATAATAATTTTAACCCTATTTTTTTTTCTTACTTTTAAACTATATTATCTTTCTACTCTAATAAAAAAGTATCTAAGAGGAATACATGTCAACACCGTATTCTTTCTCATCATTTTTTTTTCGTTTCTCTATCTTATTTAATAAACACGTTAATTACCAATAATAATATTTATTTCTTTAAATTAAAATGATTTTAACTAAAAAAACTAGATATTTTTACTAATGTTATTTCTAAGGATAAATTTTCATAAAATTAGAAATTTTTTAGCACATCAAACTTTTTTAAAAATACCAAATTTTATAATTGGTGTTTTTAAAAAATAATTTTTTTATAAACAAACAAATAATTAAAATTAAGAGTTGCAATAAGAAAGGTTTTAATTATAACATTTTTTAAAACGTCTATTTTGAAATAAAAATTTGTTTTAATTTTATTGTAAAAAAGATTTTGATCATATCTTATTTTATAATATTAATTTATAATTAATAAAATTTTATTATAACTAATATTTTTTATTACACCCGTATAATACATTGACTACAACTGTTTTTTAAATATATCACATCTTGTGAATTATGATTTAAACTCCGTCTTTCTCAAAAAGTTTTTTTACCACAAAAATAGAAATTAGTAGTGTAGTTTGTGTGATTTTCCTTTCTTAAAAAGATTTGGCAATCTAAAATAATATTATAATATTCTTATGTGTCTTGCCCAACAGGCAACCCTATAAAAACATAAACCCCTATAAAGTATAAACCTTCATTCTTCATTTTCATTCTACCTCACCTTAATAACCACACTGTAAGTCTCAACTAACCTGCTGATTGCTTAAGAATTTTTCACTCTTTGATGTGTTCTTCCACTTATAGGTCTCTACAATCATCCAATTCTTTGTTTACATAGCTGTATAATCATGTTCACAGGTATTTCCTCACATCAATTGTTGAATTTCGTCCCTAATTTCGCTTCTGATTCCGTACTGTGATCGTTAAATCTAGTGATAATGCTGTGTTTGTTTCCGATGTTGATTTCGTTGTTGTTATTTGTAGGTTGCAGATGATCAGTTGAACGAAACACTCGTTCTATTATTACGTGAAGATTGCGGTTCGTTTTCTCCTTAAAAGTGTATTGTTTTCGATTGGTGATGCAATGGTGTGGTGGTTAGGGTTAATTGCTGTTTTGATTTGAGGATATCTAGTTGCAGGTTTTGATTTGTTCATCTGTTACTTAGAGTTGTTTGATGATGGCTGCTAGAGCAATATTGAGACGTAGGCGGATTCTGTCCGATTACCTGCATATTTCTGGTCGCTCGATTCGAGGTCTGAGACATGGGATCGGTGCCACATGCTCGGAGTCTGGTGACTCGAGCTTGACTCAGGATAACACTTTCAGTGATTTCAGCAGCAGGAAGTATGATGATGATGCATACTTTATAAGGCATGAGGCTTTAAGAACTTATCTGCATTGGGATTGTTTAGGGATCAGAAATTTCATACAATTACAGGACATGGGGCATTGGGAAATATGTTGCACACGAGGGTTAATTTGGTATTGCAGTCTTCGAGTTATGCTTCGGTGGCAGCAGCACCTAAACCGAATTTGGGTGGTGAGGAAGAGGATAAAGAACAAGTTGCTAATAAGCGGAAGGAAGCATCTCCAGAAGAATGTGATCAAGCTGTTGAAGGTTTGACCAGTGCAAAGGCTAAAGTCAAAGCTAAACAGGTTACTGAATCTCAAAAGCTTGTTAATTCGATTTTGAAAAGAACTTGGGCAATGCTGTTGGGAATTGGTCCGGCTCTAAGAGCCGTGGCTTCTATGAGCAGGTTTGATATACTGTTGCAAGTTATTTATAACCTGAGCAAGCCAACATCTAATCTCCATTATGTTTGTGTCATATTTAATTTAGGGAAGATTGGGCTAAGAAACTCGTTCACTGGAAAAATGAATTTGTTGATACCTTAAAGCATTACTGGTTGGGAATCAAGCTCCTTGGTGTTGATGTGAAAATCAGTTCTAGATTGCTTCTTAAGCTTGCTGGTGGGAAAAGTCTTTCTAGGAGAGAGAGACAGCAACTGACACGAACCACTGCAGATATCTTTCGGCTAGTTCCTGTTGCTGTTTTTATTATTGTCCCCTTTATGGAATTTTTGCTGCCTGTATTCTTGAAACTCTTCCCCAATATGTTACCTTCTACCTTTCAGGACAAGATGAAAGAACAGGTGCTAGTTCAAACAGTATTCTAAATATTAGTTTGTACCTATTTTTATTTTAGAAATCGTACCATTTAGGAAGATTAGATTTGGAGATATTAGCTTTGACGCCAAGCATGAGAATGCTTACTTGTAATAAGTCCTTACCTCAAATGAACATGTTGACTCACTTCAACAAGTAATCATAATGTTTAAGTGGCCTGGTTATGGTTAACTGTAGGAAGCACTGAAAAGGAAGTTAAATGCAAGAATAGAATACGCAAAGTTTCTTCAGGATACAGTTAAAGAGATGGCCAAAGAAGTCCAAAATACTAGGAGTGGAGAAGTCAAGAAAACAGCAGAAGATCTTGATGACTTTTTAAGCAAGGCAAGCCTGATGACATTCAATATTGTATAACTAGTTTCCTTTCAAATTATGCTTCATTATACAAAACTGAAATACAGGTCAGAACAGGTGGTTCTGTTTCTAATGAGGAAATTTTGGGATTTGCAAAGTTGTTCAATGACGAACTTACCCTGGATAATATCAGCAGGTAGGGGATTTTAGTAATTTGTTCAGCAGTTTTACTTAAGTATGATATCATTGTTGGTACTAACCTATTGAAATTGTGCTGTTATTAGGCCTCGCTTAGTGAATATGTGTAAGTATATGGGAATCCAACCTTTTGGAACAGACGCTTACTTGCGATACATGCTGCGTAAAAGATTACAATGGTATCTTATCTACCATTTTAAATACTGTTGGAATGTTGGTTGTCCTTACATGTCATCTTTGTAGGATAAAGAACGATGATAAGATGATTCAAGCAGAGGGTGGTGTGGATGCTCTTTCTGAAGATGAACTTCGTGAAGACTGTAGAGAGCGAGGGATGCTTGGATTACGCTCAGTGGAGGAAATGCGTCAGCAGGTTTTTCTAATTCACAAATGCAACATTATTTGGCCAAATTAAGTAGATCAAACCTAAAATTATTTATTCTAAATTAAATTGCATGAATAAGTAGATAAAATGATGAAAACAAATGCAAGACATGATAAAGATACGAAAATAAAGATAACTTGTATTCCTAACAGTGCTCATGTTGGAACATATATGTTGACAATCCACAACTTGTTGAATATTACATTAATCTAGTGTCTTTGTCTGTGTGCATGTTAGTTTATGTTAGTTAATGATGTTTTGCTTAAATGTTTGTGATTTATGATCTAAATTACACTTTTAATTGATTACCAATGTTCCTAGTGGTTAGATAGTGTTATATAAGTTGTATTGATTAATGATTAGTTGGACAGTTCAATGTTGGTGGCTTGGTGCACATCACATCTTAAATAACACTGGTGCAGATGTAATATTTAATTCTACTAGCTTTTGTGCTTTATAGCCAAAGTTGTGTACTTTCGTCTTTCATTCAAGTCAACCTTTTGTGCAGCTCCGTGATTGGCTGGATTTATCTCTTAATCACTCTGTGCCATCTTCTCTCTTGATTCTTTCCAGGTAATTGTAGAACTTCATCCTCCAAACAAACCCACAATTAAAAATAAATAAAATGATAATAACACTGATAAAATTGATATTGAAAGAATCAAATGAATTAAAATAAATCTCATGATTTTTTACAGAGCCTTTACTGTGTCTGGAAAGTTAAGGCCTGAGGAGGTTGTAAGAGCCACCTTGTCTTCATTACCTGATGAAGTTGTGGACACTGTTGGTGTTACTGCCTTGCCATCTGAGGATTCTGTTTCAGAGAGGAGGAGAAAGTTGGAGTTCCTTGAAATGCAGGAGGAACTCATCAAGGTTCTAATCAATTCCAAATTATTTTATTTATTTATTGGTTTTTCAACATTATAGTATGTATAATCTAAAGAGTAGAGGTGGCAAGATGGGCCGGACAGGTTGGGTTGACCCCAAATAATTTTTCCAATTTTCTTAATAAAAAGTTAATGTGTTAATTATGATTACCATAACAATCTAAATCTTTGAATTTCAAATACAGGCTCTGATGATTTTCAAACCATTTGACTCGTTCCCCTTTAAGTGATATTTTTATTGACCCACTTAAGATAAAACACAACCCACATTGATTCATTCATAAGTATATGGGTGGATATTACCAACTCTTTTTTATGGAGTTTTAGAAGTAATAATATCACGAGCTACACGAGAATCGGCTTGTAATTTGTAAAGTTGTTGAACAGCTTCATCATTAATTTGCTTCGCTGTTATTATCTTAATTATTACAGGAGGAGGAAGAAAAAGAGGAAGAAGAGCAAGCCAAGATGAAACAATCTATAAGTAGCAACAAGGATGTGGCACTAGAAGAAATGGTTAGTGCCACAGCTTCAGATATGCAAGAACAAGCTAGAGCAAGAGTACTAGATAAACAAGAGCAGCTTTGTAAAGTCAGTGAAGCTTTGGCTGTGTTAGCTTCTGCTTCTGTAAGGATTTAGATCATAAAAGTTCTTGCTTATGAGTTGCTGCAAACATCTATATTCTAGCAAATTGTTAGTATTTCCTGAAAAGTACTTTATCTGTATTCGCCTTTTGGTGCAGTCTGTGAGTAGGGAGCGTGAAGAGTTTTTGAGACTTGTCAACAAGGAGGTATGCCTGCATTACCTACACAAAATGGGCGGGCTGGGTAACGTGTTAAAATGGGTGCCTCTTAGTACCGGTTGGGTAGACCTAATCCGTGCTAAATATGATTGCAAACACTGTTGACTATACTGCAATGATGAATTTAGGAGGTCATTCATTAAGTGACTTTTGACCTGGTTAAGTTAAAACACAACCCAATTAGTCAAATCCACATTTCAGCCCACTCATAAGGAAATGGTTGAAATCACCACTCCATGTCCACATTATAATTTGTCCCATGTTAGGCATTTTATTTACAGAAGTTTCTTTCTGGACAACAGTCTTTTTAAACTAATAAACGTTTTGGTTCCTCTAAACAGTTAATAATCAAAAGTTGGTTTATTGCTTCTGAAAAGTTTATTGGGATCCATACTTATTATGGTGTAGCCAACTGCCAAGACATCATAGTAATCCATATATTTCTTCTGTGAAGATAATTTGTATCATAGCATGATGGACAAAGAAGGAACCGATACTGTGAAGGCATATAAAGCTGCCCATGAGGAAAGCGATAATTCCTCTGATGAACATGTAGCTGATAAGGTCTCTTCAGCACTCATAAATAGGGTAAGGTGCTCAATAAGCTGCACTCATTCTCTTGCTGTGTTTGTGTTAGGCCTCAAATATGATAAGGTCTCTTCAGCACTCATAAATATGTCAATTTTGCTATTTCCTTAATTATGGGAGTATTTATATGTATGATTAAGGGTGTTAGCTTATTATGTGTGTGATTTACCATCAAATTAGGATTTATTGAGCATATCTCTCCTTGGCTGTGTTTGTGTTAGGCCTCAATATGATATAATTTCCTACTAATATGTCAATTTTGCTATTTCTTTGATTATGGGAGTATGTATATGTATGATTAAGGGTGTTAGCTTATTATGTGTGATTTACCATCCTATTAGGATTTATTGAGTATATTTAGGAGAGATGGCTGCTTATTCACATTTGTATGTCGTTCATATTTAATATAAAAGTTCATTGGGCTTTATTGTTTGACTATGAAGGGCTCTAACCCTGGCCACTAAGTGACATGCATATATGATCTATCCTTAGGTTGATGCTATGCTCCAAAAACTTGAGAAAGAAATTGATGATGTAGATGCAAAGATTGGTGATCGTTGGCGAGTGCTTGACAGGTTAGTATCTTTTATTTGTTTGTTTCATCATCATTTTAATTTTAAGTAACTTGTATGACTTAAGGGAACTGAGATGACTAATCAGGTTTATATGTGCCAAAAAGTTGCTCAAATGATTTCCTTGATTTTTCCCTTGTTTTAAAGTTTGGGTGCAAGATACCGAGATTACTAATAATTCTTGATTAAAGAAGAAATAGTTTGATATTTTGAAATTTGCAAATAATGCCTTCATGGTGACAAATCTTGATCATAACTTGATTGCTTATTTAGTTCCTACTGGATTTGTGATAGTTTCTTTTCTAAGAAATGAATGAAGTAACTGCTGATATTTGACCATTCGGATGCTCTAATATTAGTTGTATTTTCCCTGTTATGTTTAGCTGTTATATGATTCTATAACTGCAGAGATTATGATGGAAAAGTTACTCCAGAAGAAGTGGCATCTGCAGCCATTTACTTGAAGGATACTTTAGGAAAGGAAGGGGTTCTAGAGCTCATCAGCAACCTTTCCAAAGATAAGGGTTAGTCATCTGCTCTTACAAATACCAGCAATACTCGCATCTTCTCTATAGCAGCTAGGGTGTTCATGGTCCAAGTTTGGCCAGTTTTGACAAAATTTTTGGCTGAACTGCCAACTATGGTTTTGAGAAACGGTAAACCAAATGACTGGGTTTATTGGGTTGGCCGTACTGGCCAAAACGGTTTGGTTGGGACACTTTGAACTGGTTTTTCTTGTTAAATTTCAAAATAGTTAGTTTGTCTTGGGTTTTTAAAAAGAATAAAAAATGTCCCTGATTATTGTACTTCTCCAAAGAAGAAAATTTTACATAATAAAGGTAAATGACCGAGTCCAGGTTCCAAAACGTTAAACCCAGTTTTTCAAACCATGAATTGTATACATCTATGTGATTTGGTCTACTGGGCAGTTCTGTCGGTTTCAGCGGTTTATGAGACCCTAGGTGGCAATTTCAACCCATTTACATATAAATGTCTTGATTTTGGTTATGTTTTAAATCTAATGGGTTCAAATGGTTTAAGCTAAAAGATTTAACTAATAAGAAAACAGGAAAATGATTTACTGATATAAGAGACGTTCAAATTGTATGAAACTGCATAAATCTCTTAAGTCGCTATAGTATAAAGGTTAGATTAGTGTTGTATTCATATAACTATGTAAACATGTTTAGCGTAGTAGTTATTTCTAAAAAACATAGAAAAACTGGTGAAAAGTTTTTGCGGGTTGGACCAGTTTGATCTGGCCTGTTACCCACCCCATCCATTTTGCAACCTCTAAAAATCATGGGCGCATCTGCATGTATTGCAAGTTCAAACCAGAGGTGGCAATTTATGGGTTATGTGTTATTAATAGCGGTTGAAATGGTTAAAGAATATATGTAGCAGCCGCTTTATTGAAGAAAAGTAACTAGGTCATCAATCATGATTGTTCTCAAAAATAGATAAAGAAATGCCATATTTGACCCATTACCCAACCCATTTGTTTTGCAACCTCAACTTTGCTTTAATTACGAAAGCTAGCAATGCGTACAAGGACTAAAACGTCAGTTGGTTGGTTGCATACAGAGGGGAAGATTCTTGTGGAAGACATAGTGAAGTTGGGGAGTCGGTCGGAAGATGCTGAGCGACTCTAAGCAAGCTCTAGACCATGGTATCAGCTGGAATCAGCATACATTATTTTTAAATATTTGGGTGTTATAGAGGCTCCAGATTGAACCATTATATTGTAGGCAATGAAGCGTTCTAATGGCTGTTTTTATGTGGCCATATGTGAAAAGGAGTGACAAAAAATTGTTGTAGTGCCTGTACATATATGTACGCTGGAAGAAGTGTCTTTTGTATACAGTGTGTTGGACATGTTATTACACTGATCTAAGCTTCATGTACACGAATACACAAGAAGTTAATGCTGGCAGTTTCCGAAATCTAGTTTTACTATTGTAAAGTGAAATAAAAAGTTATAGTATTCAAGTTTTCTTTTTCGTGAGCTAATACTAGGGTGCTCGACCGCTAACATCAAGCTTGAGCTTATAACAATCTGAGCGTGAAATTGAGTTTATGTTCAACTTCAGCAAGCTCATGATTCCGTTAGCTTGGTTTGTTTGTTTTTTACGAGTCTCAAACTAAGTTAATAATAGATGACATCATAAATAATATAAAATTATATATATATATATATATATAATTTTTATATATTTATGATGTCATCTACTCATACGGTTTTTTAATCAGATCCACCAATCTAACCAGTAAACCGCTAAAACATATGGTGATTTGTGATATGTTAATAAAAAAAATATTAAACAAGATCCATAACACAAACTTGGGACTCAATCTCAACATACAAGCAAAAACAACTATGGACCGTTCACATTCAAAACCCAAGCCCAAAAAAATGCTCTTAATGGGCTTTGGGTTTGAGTTGAAGCCCATTCAAACAAACGTAAGCAATTCATCCTTCATCATCTTCTTCTTCTTCTTCATACCAGCGATCGATCCGAACACCTGCAAGGCTGCAACAAGCAACAACATCGATCTCTTGATTATTTTGCTTATTCGATTTCTGTTTTAAGGTTTTTTTATTCATATCAGCTTATGCTTGTGTTAATTGTTCGGTTTTATCAATCTCGATGTTGTTTATTGACCTTGAGTTCGATCTCAACTTTGTATTGACACAAATCGCATACGTTTTGTATGAATGATAACACGATTTATGTTAATGTTCAATCCTCTGATGAACACAATTATTCTAGTGTTATAATTATGACCTATTTGTTTCTTCATTCTATTTGAAATCGATTTGGATAATTAGATGCATATGCAGAAGCTTATGATTTTGATATACACATGTATGTATGGCAGATATGAAGAATCTCAGACTATTATATAGCTCCATAATGATGCAAGGGTTAGGGTTTGCTGTTATTTCTCGACACTATCGATCGAATCCAAAAGTGGATTTGAAGAAGCTGAGGCCCATGATTCTCAAAAGGATCGAGAATCGAGCGAAAGATTATCCGGTGAAAGCCATGATTCCTGTTGCTTATGATGTTGTTAGGTCCAGAGCCCTTTTGATACAGGGTGTATCAACACTTCTCCAAGTAATCCCTATCTGGTCTTGCAAGTATTCACTATATCTCAATCACTGTTTTAATTTGTAATCTATAGTTTTCTTTCACTTGTGAATGTTCTAATTGACAATCATCAGTTTGTTAGATTGATTTTAAGTTTTTAACCTGGGGTGTTAATGGTTGGCAACTGAAGTGGGTGAACCTGTATGGGTCTCATGTAGTTATTTGTGTCAAACTGAGATAGTTTTCAGAACCGAATCGGACTGGATCGCTTGAACGGGGAACTGGTCATAGAACCGGTTCAGTTATGCCTAGTTGGATCGTTTCCATTCGAACCATCCTTTTACCGGTTGAACCGGGCAAGGTGGTTGGATCGAATTTCAGTTTTTTCCCCTTCAAAATCTCATTTTTTTTTGGATTATATTTGTATTCCATGATGCTTATTTTAGTTATTTAAATCTAATTATTTTATTAAAAATACAAATCCACACCAAATCATATATATTATTTTTCATATTTTGTTTTAGTTTAGATATATATAATTTTTTATCTTTTCTATAATTTTTATGACGTCATTCATTTCTTAAATTCGGTTTCACCGTTCCGACCAGAGGACCAGTAAGATGACCAGTTCACTATCTGGTTTGGTTTTGGAAACTTTGGTTTATCTAGATGTGTCGAATGAGCTAGCAATTGAAAACGGGTTGGCTTGTTGTAAATGGGTTGTATTGAAGTTTTAAACATATTAAGTGGGTTGTAATAAAGTTGTATGGGTTTGACGGGTTGTAAACTGGTTGGCGAGTTGAACTTGTTATCTATATATCTTATATCTTTTAGTGCTAGCTTTAGACGGATTACGGGTCTACATGTTTAGTATAGTATTACCCAAAGACGACCCATGTAATAACCAGGTTAAGTAGACTAACTAAGCACGTAGTTTGTTTATTAAATGGATTAAACTAGCCAACTCAAAACCTGGTTTCTTGTTTTTGTTAAGAATTGCCACCTCTGATTTTAACGATTTGCAGATTCTGTCCAGAAGTGTATATTGGGGAGCAGGGTCACGCAATCAAGACTTGTCGTGGTTACAAACGTCATGCCAAAAATAAGCTTCATGAGTGGATTAAAGGGGGCATAAACGACATAATCATCCCAGTGGACACTTTTCATCTAAAGAAAATGTTCCAAGATGTTATAAAACACGATGAACGATTTGATTACAATCGCATACCTGCGGTTGTAGAACTGTCTTTACAAGCAGGTGCAGATCTTAATGCAGAAGAACTGTCTCCAAACAAATTGGAATGTTTAGGTGCCGAATATTTGTCAAATGATGATATGAGGTTAGTAGCCGAGGGAACTTTAAGGGCATGGGAGGCGGTCAGATCTGGTGTACAGAAGTTGTTGATGGTTTATTCGGCTAAGGTTTGTAAACACTGTTCAGAGGTTCATGTAGGTCCATCCGGGCATAAAGCTCGTATGTGTGGTGTGTTTAAGTATGAGGGCTGGCGTGGGACCCATCTTTGGACGAAAGCTCAAGTCGATGATTTGGTTCCTCCAAAGATTGTGTGGTTTCGTAGGCCTCAAGATCCGGCAGTTCTTGATGACAAATGGAGGTCTTTTTATGGGCATGCACCCGCAGTGGTTGATTTGTGTACAAAGGCGGGCGCTATAGCGCCACCCAAGTATTATTGCATGATGAAAGTGCAAGGGTTACCAGCAGATGTTCCGTTTAAGACTCGAGGGTTACCAACAGATGTTCCATTTAGGACTCGAGGTTGATTTCTGGGGTTGAGCCAAACCTTCTCAGGGTGGGTGCGGTGTTGTTAGAGACCATTGAGGTTGGGCTCCGGCGACACATCACCTGCCTGACCGCCATGTTGACTGTACATGCTTAACCGTGGCGGCTTTAGTTGACCGCATGCCTTTGTTGATGTGGCAGCCGTCTCTAAACCAACTTGAATTGTGTTAAAAAAAATTTCTTTTTTTTGCTTGGGCAAAATCTCCTGGTGTAAAGAGGGAGTTTTGAGACTACTTATATAACAAGAAAAGCATGTCATTCAGTAACTGCTTTACATTTACACATTCGTTCAAGATATCAATAAACCGATCATAGAACGTCATATTATGACACCTAAACAGGATAATAAAATGAATTGCTACAATTTACTTCTAAACTGGTTTAATTTAGGTTGTGTTTTTTCTTCAATGTATATATACAAAAAAAAGCTGCAAAGCAAAGCGATCAAATATTAAAACCTTGTACTAATCTCAAAAACCAACTTGAATATCAAATATCAGCTACATTGCCTACATCTCCCAAGTTATATATTGCATTAAAATTTTTGCTCCCGTGCATGTAAACTTGTTCAGGTAATCAGCTGGATATCATCTAATACGATACCTGTACCAATACTGTATTTCCGTGAAAGTTTTTAAAACCAATCTCATACATTCGTCGTCCATCACGTACACATCCAGAATGTTGTGTTTCTGGTTTTTTATATTTGTTTCTAGTTTTACTCTCTAAGTACCAACATATTTTGCTGCTTCTAGACATGCGACATTGCTACAACCATTTTGAAACTAGACCCTTTGCTAAACAGGTCATTACACCGACTCTTGAACAAAGGGGTTGCATAACCTAGACCTGTCATTAAACACTTCCAGACTTGGTCAACTAAGAACAATGCAAATGAACAAAGGGGTTGCATAACCTAAACCGAAGCATAATCCGACCAATAAACTCAGGTTATCGGTTCAACCACAAAACAAAACAACCTGCCGGGATAAACAAATGCCAACCATAGAAACCCAACAGGTGTCGTTGTCGGTCTGATTTTCAAACCTTGCATCTCATCATGATGTTCATGATATATAACGTAGTTAATTTATACATTAATCATTTTCCCAATCCAGCAATATATTAAAGTTCAGAGTCCAACTCTACAGAATGCTTTACAATACACATCAACCAATTCAAATCAACCCCAAAATATTGTTTCCGTCCATATTAAGATCGCATACTAAGCATCAATACATACGAAGTATAATACGCATATATATATGATCAGGGATACTAAGAACGGAGAGGGGGAAAACAAGAAATCAGGTGGAAGACGGAGAAAAAGATCAAATTATACAACCACCTCAGATATGTAACAGTGATATGGTAAGGAGGGAGATAGTCCATATCCACAGTTGAAACGGTAAAATGGTCATTTCACATTGCTGTTTGAAGGGCGGCCAATGAGCCTGCATTGATCTGGAAGTAAAGATGAGACGACTTGACCAGAGACTCGAAAAAGTTCACCATCGATTCCACACCCGTTGTGTGTACTTTTTCCTGGTTTCAGCTTCACAGACTTAACCTGTAGAACAAGTAATTGTTTGTAAAATTCAAAAAGACAAAATAATGTTTGCAGATCAGCATATTTTAATCTGCACTAAAAAATTATCATTTTGACCCATACCCGCCAGACCCATTTTGCCACCTTTAATTGAAAGAGTTGAATGCATATGATGTTTAGTCAAAGTTTCTTCGTTCGACTACTCTCAGCAGGGAGACTTGCTTACATGAAAGATGCTTTTGCATTGGTAATTACCCTTTTAATGCATTACAACCACAGTTTGTCTTTTAGAGTTGGCAAGATAGGTAAGTCAGTCAGGCAGGCAGTGTATGGGTCAAAACAGGTTCAGGTTGACCGAAAACACTTTTTGTCTTATTTTTTAAGATCTTTTAAGAACTATGGATGGGTTAATTACTTAATTACTATAATTGCAAAACTCACGTAATAGAACAATTTAGGAGGTTGTGCACGTTAAATATATACTTTCAACCTTGTTCGACCCACATTTCCTTTTTAGCTAATTGTTTTCTAAATTTGAGTTCACTTATATAAAACACAACCCAACTTGAACATTCATAAGTAAATGGATTAAAACGACACCTCTAGCTTTTGTTTATTAGCTACAAACAGTTCAATATACCATTATAAAGCAACTATAAGTCAAAATTTTAAGCAAGTGATGGTATGATATACCTTTACATATTCAACATAAGGAAGAGAAAGGTGTCGGCCCATCTGCAGAAGCAAGAAGAATCTCAACAGCCTTAGTCGTCCACTTCCATGAACCAACAATAAGTCCATAGTGTTATCATCATGCTCTGCTTTTGGTGCCACCACCTGAGAACTCAAACTTTGAACTGTTTTGCATGAATGGTTGCAAACCAAAATACCAAGAAACTTTCCTTTCTTGACAATCCAATTTTCTTCCATTCTAACCCTGGTTTCTATCCTTGCTCCACTTTCAACATCTTCTGGTGGGCCTGGCAATTCAATCGGGTTTTCCATTTCCCAATTGGGTTCCGCATCCCATTTTGGTTCTGGGTCCCAAATTGGACCCGGATCCGAAAGCGTTGATGATATGTCCTCCTTGTCATTTGCTCCTAAATTTCCCCACGAAGATCTAGTAGGATCCTGTTGCCAAAGGTATAATCAGAATTTATGCACCAAATCAATCTCCACCAGATTTTATGCACCAAATCAATCTCCACCAGATATTATGCACCAAATAAAAGGAGTATATAGTTCTTGTCTGGGCTAATTGCCTAACCGGTTAGGCTATTTAAACGTTTTCATCTGAAATGGTGAACCAGACTAGTCGAACCCAATTTCAGCTTTTTTTATTTTTTTCTTCAAAATCTCATCTATTTGATTATTGATTATTTCATGCTCCATATATTATTTAATTAAGTATTTAAAATTAAAAATATATACTAAAACATAAGATATTTTCATATTTTGTTTTAAAGTATATAGTTTAAACTGTTATAGCACTTATTTATGACATCATCTAGTTTTTAAATCCGGTTCAATCGGTAACCGCATAACCGGCAAGCTGACTGTTCCGAGGGTTTTGAAAACATTGCTAAATACATATCCAACTTTCCTCAAAATTCTATTCTGGGGGAAAAGGTATAAAATTTTAAAAGCTTTTAGCCAAGGTAAAGAACTAAAATTTTCCAATTCTGAGCACTAAATCAAATCAGAAAAATATATATTCTTGTAAGGGCTAATTGCACAAAATGTAGCCAACTATTCCTCGAACATAGAAAGCTACAACTTCTAAAACTTTTAAATGGTAAGGGACTTCATTCTATATCTTTTATTTAGGGTAAACAGCTTTCACTATTTTCTATTTCAGATGGTTTCTTTCCAAAAACGGTGGTTTCCATGTCTGCATCAAATTTACAGGGTTACGGCTACCAAAAATAAAAAATAAATAAAAAAACTGAAAGCTTGTACCTTTTTATGCGGATATGCGCAAAAAAAAAAAAGATACTATGTTGCCTAAGCTAGAAATTGGATATACAACATGTATAAGCTGTTTTGTAGTGTAAAAATATGCATTTAGGGTGCTAATTAGCTTGTGTTGAAAACAGAAGGTTGTCACCTGTGATGACGTCAGATCACTCCATCCTTTATCAGTCCTTGACTTTGACCTTGTTCTGGGATAATTTGAAGTTGATGAAAGTGGTAGCTGAGGATAGATGACTTCTGGATCTGATGTCACATTGCTTCTGCCACTTGAAAGACGTTTTGATTTTGGGTCAATGGCTCGCACGTAATCAGAAGGCTCAGTGCTACTACACGTTGTATCCATATCGACTACAGAACGATCAGGTGTCATTATAGAGTCAATACTTGATAAACTGGAGGCTCTCGGGATGCCTTCTCTATTTGATCTCCTCATGACATCTGTATATAAATCTGACATGTCAACTGTGTCTTTGTCAGCTAAGGCTTGTCTTTCTAGATCGTCTTTTCCTCTGGATGCTGGTAGATATTCGAGTTCATAGCTGTATTTTGGTAAGCATAGGAACTTGAGGACACCAGCAACAAAATAGCGTAAAGGACCAAAGCGTTTCTGGTATTTCTCAGAAAGTTCCAACACTGTAAGAAAGATAAGTACATAATTTGTTAAAATAATAATTATTTTATCAAATTTTGTAGACGGGCAACGCATGTCTATTGCATAATATAAAGCAAGTTTGAGGTTGAAATTTGTCTGTGTCCCACATCACTGACAACATGCTAGGTGGAATTTTTTATCATTTACTTGTAAGTGGTCGGTTTTGGTTATGTTTTATCACTAACCAGTCAAATGGGTAAAATAAAAACCAAACTAAAAAGAAAACGGGTCAAGTGGGCCATTGGGCTGTACCGCCATACAGAATGAAAATCACCCAGAGTGGATGTTTAATGCCTACTACAAAGTACAACCTCCCAAAAGTTCTATTAAAAATAGAATATTATGGTGATAATATAGTCTTTGTGATCAAACTTAATACATTTTCAAATATATGGGTCAAAACATTCTGTGGGACGAACCAACCCCGCAAAATTAACTGTTTTAACCTATTTAAAAACCCACTCAATTTGTCACCTCAAAATTTAACGTGTTCACCCATCCCCCAAAGAAAAAAGAGATGCCCTGCTAGTGATACCCAAAAGATTAGAAATTAGAAGACTTGAAATTCATGAATCAGGAATAGCATAATACATTAATACATATGGAAACATCGGCCACGCATTAATTACCAACCATCTTCTTCTGCATTCAAATGAAACTTAATTTGTGTGCCTCCACAAACAACAGTACAATTCCTAAATCCATCTTTAGATAGCAACAGTGCTTACCATCACTAACAAAACCAAAGTATGAAACTGTCATTCCAAATGAATGACACCTGTTTGAATCCATTCAACAGCAAATACATCTGTAGCAGTGAGACCCCCCTGGAAAATACAAGTACAATATATATTAATATTAACTCAAAAAGAAGGGAGGGGGGGGGGGGACTGGGTTTGCAGACTTTCATTCTTCCCTGTGGTGAGCTTCTTGTGACCAGCTATGTACTTTAATTTCTATGTTATTGAAGTTTATCTTTCTAGAACAGACAATCTTTTATACCAAAGTAGTTGGGGTAGACCAAAAATTAAATTCAAAAGAGATTAATGAACCATGCAAGTATGCAACCCAAAATACTTTTGTAATGTATCCCTAACATATGAAGGTATATTATCACTTGCATAAAATTGCAATTTTGGAATTATAGTTTCTTTCTAGATACTATATTAAATAGTTAGCTGATTAACAAAAAACAAGAGGTGATGATTTTAACCCTTTGCTTATGAATGTGTTGGATTTGTGTTGTTTATCCTCAAATGGGTCAAATCAGAAAGTTTAGCAAAAGAGGAATATGTCAAACACGATGAAAGTTTCCCCAAGCATATCTTTAAGGCATAAAACCTCCACATCAATTTATTACACAGATTTATGACATTGTTTTGTGGTAAGAATAGCTTTCCGCAGCTGGAAAGCGGAGACCCACGAAGGCGAGATGATCCCAAAGCGAGAATGAAGCTAGAGCCATTACTTGACCAAGAACGTGAGAGGATTGATTATGTATAAAAATAGAGGAAAAAATACTAGCAAGTTGGTTAACCCAGGACATTTGAAGCACGTTAAACCCTTACTTGTTAAGCAACCCGCCCATCTTGCCACCTCTATTATATCTAATAGTCATGTTTTCCCTCTCTTTTGATATTAGCACTTGTATTTCACCAAGTTAGGTTCATCCAATGTTAGTTATGCACGCCAGAGGACCATGACTTAAAAGATTTATTATTAGTGCAATGCCTGTCTAATAGTTTATACATGTGTGGCCCCTTAATTATGCATCTGTTTATCATTACCAGCTAGGCAAGGCAAAAAAACAAGTTTGACCTCAATCCTTATGGTTACATTTGACCTCATATTTGACTTGAAACCCATACTAATACCATGCATTACCTTCACTATAGCTAGTGCAGCAGAAACCGGGTCCCTAACTCCAAGAACAGTCCAAACTAAAGAATTGTCAGAGCCAGCAGGTATGATACCAATTGGGATCGAAATTCCTTCTTTCTGATTATCTCTACAGAGAAGACCATTTAGAACCTGCGCGATAGATAAAAGCATGTAAATGAGCTACCTGTGAGAGGATATTATTTCTATGATTATGTCCATCACCAAAATAGAACAATACATAATTTTAATAAGTATATTATGACAACAATAACCTTCTAAATTTTTAAATAAAAAGATCAAACACACTTTGGGCAACTTTCAACCGGCATGACCCACTTGAACCATTTGATTTGTTTCCTTATAAGCTAAACTATAACCCATTTGGCCCGTTAATTAAAACACAACCCATATCGAACTGTTCATAAGTAAATGGGTCAAAAACTGCCAAATAAGCTACTCTTTCTTCTGTATCAATACATCCATTGATGGTGTAGAATACTAGAACATATTCAAATAAAGCATGCATATTATAGTAAATTGTAAATTGGCCATCATAATAATCCACATTTAAAAGATATTGTACTCTTCACTTCGAATTAGAAGTGGTAATTTACTTGGTAATTTAACCTGCAGGAACTCTAAGATGACTTCTTGCACATAACGTTTACTTTAACCAAGTACAACCATAGCTCTTTTAATCACACGAAAAAAATATAACAGCAACAATTCATTGTTCCATTTAGGATTCAAAATATGACATCAAAGTCATCTAACTTAGACAATAAGTATAGAAAGACACCTAACTTCTATCATATTTGAAGAATGCCTTTTCAGATTCCTTAAAAATTCACCCTAAGGCCTGAACAGACACCTGATACTCACTACTGTACTTTTTCACTCTGTAAGGAACACTAGTTGTTCATTTAAGCTAATGTGGCCAGGCCACTCAGATCACTCGTATCATAAAATTATATTGGCAAAATCTGATCAAGTGAAAATAAAAAAACAACCTCGTTGACAATTCCATCGCCTCCAACACATATAATTCCTGGTATAAGGTACAAAACACGAATGAATTGAGGATTAACAAATTAATTTCCAGTAAAAACAAAAAGAACAAAAAGCTATAGAACACCTACCATCAGGACATGTGCTAATATCAACACTGTAAGCTAGATTTCTAGCATGTCCGGCAGAGGTTGTCTTGACTACCTCCAGCTTAAACCCTGCAAGCTGTAAATGGGAAATGGAATAAAATCCCTATGAATAAAACTCAACTCTTAACGGTTTGTTAAAAAGTTAAAAAAATTTCAAATACAGTACATAATCCGTAACAGTGGAAAGAGACTAAAAAGTATTTAGGATGGAACTGTATAGTAAGACCATACTGAGCCTGCAAGCCATAATGCGAACTGGATAAAACTGAAGGAAGAATGTGGATCTGAGAAATATCTTAATCTAGATGAGTTCATACATAGTGTTTGGTCTGCTGTCGGGAATCACTACGGCTATGGACTTGACAGCACGCTGCCCCCTTGGCGTGTTTCAGACAAGTCTAAATTTAAGGGTTTCATTCCCATTTTTGAACCCAATACCTAGCAGCCAAACACCCATATAATGAGTCCTACCATTCCTACATACACATAACCATTAACCAAGCACCACCCTTGTCTCCACTCAATTCATTGATCTTAGCAAAACAAAAGCTTTACCCAAAACATCAAAAAGATGGACCTAAAATCAAGAATGTCAATTAACTAAAACAGATATAAGATGTTTCTAAGAAACAGAGATTACACAATACCTTAAATATCGGTTCAACCAAATTATGGAAAACTTTGCTAGAGCGACCACGTCCAGATCGTGGATTTAAGATGACAAGCATCCTAGGTGGACTTTTACTTTTAATATGTGAATAAGAAAAATCAGCAGCCAGTATTTCAGAATCCTGTTTCTTTGAAGATACCAAAGGATGAGGTGAGCAATTCACAAAACATTGCTGATCTGCAAACCCAGTAACCCATTGAAAAGCTTCATCTGGAGTAGAAGCCAAAAAGCAAAAATCCTTCCTGCTTCTACCAGATTTTGAAAAACAAGAAAGGCCATATGAAGGCCTTTTTAGAGGGTATGCATGTACTATAAAATGTCTCAGACCATAGTTGTAGGACACCTGCATAAGTCATGGGTTGTGGAATTAACTACAAAGTTTCCATATGGTAAAGCGAAAGGTAAATGATAAGCGTGATAAAAAAATTTAGTTATATAGAAGTTGAGAAATAATGAGAACTTTATACTCGGTGTATAAAACTTCAAAAAATATCACTTCATGAATAGATAATAATAAGGAGATTGGAAAAAGAAAACACACACACACACAATTAAATAATGTAGAGAGATTAGATAAGCCAATTAAGTTGCACTATATGTGTGAATCAGTTCTCCATATAGTATAGATATAGAAGAAATTTGTCATAAGGCATGTTTCTCCAGGAGAGTTTACAATATTACTTAATTTGTTGTACTATCTATACTAAAAACTAAGACATGAAAAAACCTTTTTTTGTCTAACTTACTGAAACGACGTCATCAAGGCGTAAAACATGAGAACCCCAAACCAATGCCTTGCTTGTTAGTTTAGCATCAACAGTATCTAAGTGAGCAATTTCTGTTGAATTTTGAGCATCAATAGCTTTAATGGTCTTTCTCTTATCCAAAACTAGCTTTCCAGAAATGACTTCATATCCCAACAAATCAGATTGCTCATCTGCAATATCAATCCTGTGTTCTTCCCTCTTTGCTTTCTTGGAATCATCACTGCTGGCACTGACATCATTTCGCCTTGAAGCTTTATTTTTAGTACGTTTTTCAGGAAACACAACTGGAGATGTTAATTGACCCGTTGATATTTGAGAGCAGCAGTTAAGGTGGCGAAGTGCTTGTTGAGGAATTCTTAGAGAATTGCTCTTGGGAAGACTGCCACTGTTCTGCATGCCGTTTACAGTGCAGAAAAAGCGGAACGCAATGACAGTGGCAATCGAAATTTTGTCTTAGCTGTCAAGTAAGAACCAAAATAACAAAAACAGTCAGCATGTTTTATAAACCTAGAAACGTGTAAAATATTTCATATCATCAATAAATTTAGAGGGTATATAGAGAATTAAACATATCATTGCAGCAGATGCACACCAAAAGAAAGGTTTTGGAGCTAATAGTTACTTCTACAGTCCCGTAGAATCTACAACAATTCATTTCCGAATTTTGCTCAAAGAAGTTGTAAATTTCCTTTCAGAAAATTTGTAACCCATAACTACTCATTTTCCCATAGCAATCATCATCAAAATTGATATTATTGGTTTAGATCCACAAGATAGCCCAAATTCGTCACTGTTAGGTGTTGCTCTAGTATTCTATACACATCCCTCAGCATAATCTAATACGTTTTACAAACTAGCACCACGTTTGCTAAAATCAACTGCCTACTTATTACTAATTACATCACTTGCCAACTGTCAACTTGTGATAACAACTCATGTCCCAATAAACTACCTTATGGCTGCACCAATTAAGTAACAAACAATCCAATTTAAGGGTTTCTGGCAATTAGTCCACAAAAAAACCTTCTGCAACGCATATTTCACCACTTCTAGCACCACTAATTCCACTAAGGCTGAATTAAGCGTGCACAAGTCATGTAACAAACATCAATTCTACAATACACCGAAGGCCAAACCAAAATAAGTTCAAAATCAACGTACATAACAAACTACCAGCGAGCATACACAAAGCAATCGCTCCTAGAAATCGAATAATTAAACACGAACAAATACATGAACATCTTAATCCTCAATTTCATTCAAAACGTAAACAGAGATTTCGACTACAATTTCCGCAACATAAACACAAATTCGAAGCAGATCGAGTACAAAAAAGCACAGTAACAGAAGAAAAAGTGAAGCGAAGTACCAAACTGATGCGATCGGAAGTTAATCGTGAAGCAGGTGCGGAGAGAGAGGAGTAAAGTGATTGGCGGCCAATGGAAGCAGATGATGTGATGAAGTATACACAAGAGGAATCAGATGGTGGCCTTTGGTGAATGTCGGTGGACGGCGGCGATAGTCACCGGCGACGGCGGCGATTGTCGACGGCGACGGTGGCGGTAGGTGGCCGGTGGCGGAATTGGAGAAAATGAGTGGGGAAATGGTGGATTGTGTTGGAGAAGAAGAGGATCGACTGTATCATGATCCAGAAGCAATTCCACTCAGAATTATTATTATTATTATTATATTATTATTATTATTATTATTATTATTATTATTATTATTATTATTATTTATTTAATTTCTTTATTTTGGTAAATATCTTTTTGTTATCAGTGTCGTAAAGTAACACTTTTACAAAAGAAACGAGAAATATATAGTCTTTTACGAATAATTAGTGTTACTTTGTACCGAAACATAGTTTAGTGACAACCGTATATGTTTTTGTACTTTTAAGATGATAAGTTCAAGACTTACTTGATATATGTAAAATAGATTTAATTTGAAGTAAGATAATAATAACTTAGTCGTTTAAAAAGTTTTTACCGTTAATTTGTACATATGAGAATTTTAACGCACAATCATGTTGGCCGGGAATCATCATGTCAACACAAGAATATGCCGAGAATTTAGAGACAACTCATCTCAAGTGTAAAATAATATTATAAATTACAAATATAATGATTATAACTCTCTATTTTTACTATATTTATATTTATTATAATCTAATTCAAACACTATTTATATAATCAGATAAAATAACAAACACCCTACTAAGTTTAATACAAACTCAACAAGATATTAATAAACTAATACTAAAAGTTATTCTTTTATTTAAATTAAAATAAAACTTTCAATGATTAGGCACTATCCTCATAGGAAAAAAAAGGAGAAATTATAATTAAACTAATGAAGAAGTTTAACAAATTTAATCTTAATTAAAGGAATGTGTTGTTTATCAGGCACGGCATGTATATTTTAAATTAGTTTTGTATTTGACGTGTATATTAGGATGATAATAATGACAAAGTTTTTAAATAAATTTGTTGATCTGGGTAAAAATAATAATGTATGGATTCATGTGAAATATCATAAATTAATTTGGATCTACTCAAATTAAGTAATGAGTTAAAATGAATCACTTTTGTATATGAGTTCATGTGAGTCGTTGTTAGGTTTATAACAGGTTAATTTGGTTTTACTCAAATTAAACAATAATATAAAAGGAGCCTAAAGTGAATTAAAATGTGGATATTTCTATAATAGGAAGTTATAACGTGTAGTTAACAACACGCTAAAAAACAAGCTATGCTAAGATAAACATGATTTAATCCCGTAATATTTAAATCATCCGTAACCTCCAATAATAGTATAAATTCCATCTTTTTAAATACTCTTTAAACTTACAAAAATAAAAAATAAATTAGATAGGGGAACTAAGACCATTACAGTAGATTTTTTATTTTTATCCATATAATTACACTAAAAATCACTACATTTTCTTTCTTTTTTTCAATTAAATAATACATTTTATACCCTTATCATTACTTTTTTCTCTCTCCTTCACTCACAACCACTTAAAAAAATATTAAAAAATTTATAAGGATTGAACAGTGATTTTTCAAATATACCAATCCACAATAATATTTTCTCTCTTCTTTACTCACAACCATCCAAAACCACTTCATATAATATACTAAACACACTCACATAATTTTAAGGAATCCACTATGAGTGTTCTAATACACACTTGTCCTATGAACAAATTAAACAAAACCTCCTTTATGTGTTTATGGTCTTCAACTTTCTCGAATTTTTCTCCATCTCCAAAATAAGATGGTGACGTTGATAAGTGATTATGGTTTGCAATTTTAATAAATTGTAAGAAGTAAAAAAGTAAAAATGTTTTAATTTACTACAGTCAGTTGTTCCATCTATTCGAAATGTATATACTTGACAACTCATTTGATTCAATATAGCCGTTTCTAACATTACTTATTGTTAAAAATCATCTGATCACACCCGTGATATTTTCTCAATGTTACTATATAGTACTAATATTCAAGACATCAAAATTTTCGACTTAAAGTAAGGCTACCACTTGTGTCTTTGATTTACTCTAGATTTACTTTAAGACTTTCTGCTACTTAGCACACCTTGAGATTTAGCTAAATGTTTGGATCTAGCGATTAAGAGCATTCATAACATATTCTTTTTTTTTATTCATATAATTACATTATAAATTATTATTTTTTCTCTCTATTTTTTTCTATCTTATCATTACTTTTTTTCTTTCATTCACTCACAACCACTTAAAAATATTAAAAATATTATAAGGTTTTGAACAGTGATTCCTAAATGTACAGATTGAACAGTAAATTTTTCATATCCTTCACTCACAACCACATATAACCGTACCATATAATATAAAGACTATACTCATATTATTTTAGAGAACAAGTTGTAAATGCTCTCATAGTGATGGTACAAAAGCTGGATAAACATATCAACTTTTATTAAAATGCCTTTTATACATGGTTTATATAATCAACTTTCATATACAAATGACTTTTTGTTTCTTATTTCCTAAGTATTCGTTTCAAAATTATGATCAACTCCACAATATTTATTTATTGTCTTTTAGATATTCTGTTATAGTTATTAGACATGTTCCCACGCGTTGTGTCGGGGTTTTGCTTAGAAAATAAAATATTAGTCAAAGAAATTTCTAAAAAGAAAATAATAAAAAAGGATAACTTTACAAAATGACAACCAAGTTTTAAAATTATTTCAATCAGATCGCTCTTGTTTTAAATCACTCAACTTTCATATTTTGTTTGAATTACATGTTTTAACATCTTTTTAGCATCTATTTATTATTTTACTTATATATTTTTAAGCTGATGTGGAGTGATGACACATATTTTAGGATTTTTCTATTTTTTAATATAACTAACAAGTTCTTTTTAATAATTATATTATATATATATTGGAAATCTAGACCCAACATCTTCTCATCCATTTTTTTCTTGACACAAAAAATCTAATGATAACTCAATTTAATGATTATGTGATCCAAAAGTACAACAGATACAAAGTTCGAACTGCATTAGCAAATTTTTACAATTAAGGACCAATCTGTAATAACAAATACCATTGATATAATTTCCTCATTTCTAAAAATGTTTGCAGGATCTAGAAAGCCACTAGAAAACCTCACAAAAAACTATTTTACAACGTATGCATAAAATTGTTTTTATAGTATTATCTTATTTATATTCGTCTTTTTAGTGACTTAAATCCTTTATCTCTCTCACTATAGATTCCTTTATGAAAGGTTCCACTTTTCAAAGAAGTGGATATGGAGGCTTCTGGTCATTATGCACTTTGCTGTGAATGGGGTTTGGCTTATGATAATAGCTATTATTAAATGTGTTTTAGTGTTGGCTCGATAAATTCTCGAGATTTGGAGGGCAAGGCAGCAATTCAAGAATATGAGAGGACCAATATTAACAAATGGGTTAAGTTGGTATAAATATAGAAAAACTAACTTTGGTTTATTTAGGAGAAGATAATAATTTTATTATTTAGATAGAGTTTTAACTATGTTATGAGAGCATTCACAACCCATGCCTTAAAAATATGTGAGTGTAAGTTCTTAAATTTAAAGTTTTACTGTTTAATTCTTATAATTATTTTAATATTTTTGAAAGTGGTTGTGAGTGGAGGAGAGAGAAAAGGTAATGAAAAAGATATAAAAATATATTATTTAATTGAAAGGAAAGAGGAAAAATAGTAATTTTTAATGTAATTATATAAATAAAGATAAAGAATAAGTTGTGAACGCTTTGAGTCCTTATTAAATAAGGTTAGCTGGTTGAGGTTAGATGTAATCATGTTTTTTGAGATATATTTTCTTGGTTTAATAAAGCTTTGGAGAGTTATTCCAATTGTGTTTTTCAGTTGTGTTTTTTATATCGATTCTTGCTTTGATTTAACTCTTCATATTCTCCCCTTTGTGCTATAATTGAAAGCATGGGATGGGGAACATCTCAAAGAAACACAAGAGAAGAGTTATATTTGAATATTTATCATAAAAAAAGTATACAATTAACTATCATGATTTCATTTCAATTATGGTTAAGTGGAAGAGCCCGTTGCTTATTGGGGGAGAAGACTAAGTTTGAGTACTGATATAATGTATATTAGAATTGGTGTTGTTTAAAAGTATTAGTAAAAATAATATTAGTTGTTTATAAAAACTGATTCTCATGTAAATGATAAGGGCTAGGATGAAAGGTGACTTTGAAAAACTAAATGATAACACAAAAGTGCTTAGTGAGTGTGAAGTAGTAATGAAAAATGAGTATAACAATAAACATATCCAACAAAAATCTTACTTATGCTTTATAGGTTGGAGAGGATGAGATAACAACAAACCGTTAACTATATCTTAGTTGATAAAGAGGCTCATCCTAACAAGACTTGGGTTCTAAAACAACAAAAAAAGTTAATTGTTATTTTTGTTGATGAATTTTGATTTGTTATGTCATTTCCATCTAATTTTTTTCTCTTTTAAGTCCCTGACTTTATATAAAATTGTCAATTTTATCCATTTTTTGTTAACTTAGTTAAGCCTATTTGTTAAGAGCATTTAAATCATTATGCAAATTTTTAACTTAAGTTTTCATTTCTAATGACTTCAATGCTCATAACTTAACAAACACAATTAACTAAATTAACAAAAAGAAATAAAAATAACAAGCTTATAGAAAGTCGAGAACCCAAAAGATGGAAAAAAAATTGGACAAAAATGTCAAAAGATACCAAAAATAAAGTCAAGGTCTCAAGGACAAAAATAACAATTAACTCAGAAAAAAGAAAAAAAACTAATGAGAGATGAACATTTATTCTAATAAATCAAAATCTCTAAAAGTCATATGTTATTTTTTTAGACTATTCACCTAGGCTTCATCTATAATTTGAAATTTAGACACATGTGCTTATTACAATGAAAGTAACAAATTAGTATATAAATATCGTTTCCTTAATAAATGGCCATTTACTAGCATGTTATTAAATTAACTAAAAAAACTAAATAAAAAAGTTTCATTAAGCATATTTTAATAAGAGTTAATTTTGTTAAAACTAAATTAATTTCTAGCAAATCATTACTAAAATAAAAATATTTTAAAATTCATATTTTAAAGCAAACATTTTAAAATATCAAATTTACGAATTCAACACACAATTACAATTAAGATTACTCACTATAGAACATCTCCGTCTTAATGTACATCACAATTTATTCTTTTAAAATTATATACGTTTTACATCTCCAAGTCTCATATTCACAATTTAATATTCATTATTTTAACTTGTATAAAAAATAAGTATCTAACCTAATATATATTACTAAAGAAAAAGAATTACACCAAATAAACATATGCAAAAGGTCACAATAAATGAGAATAGTTAACAGCTGTAGAGATATATCCAAAGAGAAAAAGAAATTGACAAAAAATGAACAACTTAGTTAGATTAAATGACTAGTAATTGATCGATTTGAATTAATTTCCTTGGATTTAAGTGAAAAAAATTTTTTGAACCGCGTTGGAACTAATCCCGATACCGGAGTGAGTTTTTATAAGACGAGATTTCCAACCGTCCATACTCATTTTGACACTCCAAACATCACTCATTTAAATGCCTATTTACTAGTATGTTAATTAAACTAACTTTAAAAAATAAAAATATTTCATTAAAAATATTTTAATAAGAGTTAATTTTATTAAAACTAAATTAATTTCTAGCTAATCATTATTAAAATTAAAATATTTTAAAATTCAATTTTTTAAGCAAACATTTTAAAATATCAAGATTTACGAATTCACACACAATTACAATTAACGATTACTTATTATAAAAACCACTTCAATGTATATCATAATCCTTCTTCTAAAATCTTTATATGTTTTACTACCTCAAAGTCTCATATTCACTATTTAATATTCAGTATTTCAACTTGTCTAATACACGAGTATCCAACCTAATATATATTATTAAGAAAAGAAAATTACACCAAATAAACATATGCAAAAGGCAACAATAAATGAGAATACTTAACAGTTGTACAGATATATCCAAAGAGAAAAAGAATTTGACAGAAAATGAACAGATTAAATGATTAGTAATATGTTCGATTTTAATTGTTCAAAATTTGTTTATCTATCTATGCTTAAAAACATCTAATAAAATAGTGAAAAGTTAGTCTTTAAGACCTTGTTTCCACAAAAACCTGTCTAACACTGCTTATGATGTGATACAATAATATCTTTGCGCGATTGTATTTTATTGATGTTGTCCTCACCCTTCCGAGATTACTCTTCCTTTATATGCAGGTCTTTTGCGTACTATTGACAATTTTGTTTGTTAACCCACTATCTTAGCTATACATTATACATATTTTATTCACAGTGGTTTATAAATGTTAAAAGAAATAAAATATCTTAACCACAAGAATTCAATTTCATATGAACGTACAATAAGAGAATTTTTTATTACAGAAAGGAAAAACAGTTCATACACAATAGTACACTAACATACAAGTTACAAGACATAACAGAAATACAAAACCAATAAACAAATGTATAACATAATATCTCACTCATAATAAAGTTATTGACAGGATCTAGAGAATGTGTGACGTGACAAACATTAGCTCCATCTTAGGGTAAAGAGGTTGGTCACGTCAAGACTCTTGGCTTTGAAAATAAGCTGAACCTTGAGAGCTTATCTTACTTTTATTCTTCATATTTTTAGCCACTTTGGCCACAGAATCTGTTATATACTCACCCATCATAGTTGAAACATGCTTCTTTTTTGCAGGGAAAACAGTTGCAGCTTTCGCCTTGGTTGATCTGTCTACCGTTTTGTTCTTCAAATGGCTATTTTGTTGCTCTTTGTCTGCCATTGATTTGTTTTTTGTTGCAAATCCTTTTCCTCAATCACAGTAACTTATTGTTGTGTATCAAAGCAAACAACCTATGCATTAAGAAAGGGTTCCATATTAGACTATATATACACGTAAAGTTTCCCACATCTTGTAAATGATGTGTGTGTGCTCTAATCGTAATATCCTGAAATTTATACATGAATTTCTTTGTCGTTATTGGTAATTTTCATAGTTTATGTCGCTTGTTGTTTTTAATTTATGTTTTTTCAAGTATCAAATGTCAGTTAGTGGTGTGTGCGAACACTTAGTGTGATCATCATCTGGGAATATATTCTTAAATTTCATGTACAATTTCATTATGTGTGGTTGAATGTTTCTTAGTATGAGTTATTATCTATAGGGTCAAAATTGTAAATGGCAATCAACGTATGTAATTGTAAGATGGGTGTGGGGTTGTGGGCTAATGTGGGTTTACATTAGAGGCTACGTGGATGTAATGCAGGTTTAATTAATTAGGTCCCCTCTATTTTTCTTTATTATTTCTATTATTATATTACAAGGTTCATGATGAAACAAAAGCCCGTAACATAAAAAAATAAATTGGGTTGTGTTTATTTTTTTTCATGATGTCTGTTTATTATTATTTTAAAGTAACCCCGTATGTTATTAAAAAATTTCAAGTTTGTTTTATTTGCTATGATATAATATAAGTTTTTTATTAAAAGAAGTTACTACTTTGATTTTTTTTATTTAATAACTTAACTTAAAAAAACAAATTGGGTTGTGTTTATTTTTTTTCATGATGTCTGTTTATAAATTTGTAAAATGGTGTTTTCTTCAGTATAAAGTACTTTTATGGTATCTTAGGTTATATTGACCGACCTTAACGCGTTTGTGTTGTAAAAAATAAAATTGATACCAACCAAATAATATGGTATCGTCATATGATTGTTTTTCTATGGTGGCGGATCTAGAAGACTAGTTCGGGGTAACATAAATTTTTTTTATCGTACATGCAGTGGTGGAACGAGGAATTATTTACTACGGTGTCACTACTTTTTAATATTAGCTTCTAACGAAACAACATAAAAATTTTTGGGTTGTACGATTGGGTCGAGTTGGATCAGGTCGAAATATACGTAACTAAATTGCATTGTAAAAAAACTTATATTTTATAGTGTTCCGTACGCGCTTTTTATCTTTTGATGTTTTCTTTTCATGACAAAACCGATTCATGTTCTCTAAATTTCAAGTTTAAACAATAACTAGAATCACTACATTAAACATATAATGTTGGTGATAGAAAAATAACCATATAAGAGCATTAATAGTAGTTTCATACACTCTTTACATCACATATTTTTATTTATTATAATTTACTTTTAAAATTGAGTATTAATAATTTTTTATAAAAGTTGAATATGAGCATGCTATCATCATTCTAACAATATTTCTAAGGTTTCTATACAAATTGTCTAGGTTTTTAAACAGAAACATAAAAATATCGATTATTCATTTTTTCTTCTTTTTGATAAAAAACAAATAAAATGTATATGACCATTGAAAAAAATGTATTGTTTTGTAAAATGTATATGACCAAGTAATATTAATGGCAGACCACCGCCTGTGACCACCAACACCGAAGAAACTAATAAAACGGAAAAATAAATAAATAAAATGAAAAGTAGATATAAAAACATTGAACTATACACTTACGCAAGCAAAAAATAAAACAATAAGTTAATTGATCCAGGACCAACGCGCTGTGACCGTTAAACTAGGAAATATAAGTGAAAAAACGTTGAACCACACACGCACGTTGCGGCATGTTAACTCATAAAATTTAGACCGAAACGTATAACAGAAAATTTATAAAATTTGAAAAGTATAGAGGATCAAAGTTGAAAGTAAAAAAAATATTAAGACTATATTATAAAAGATGTAAAAGTATTATGTTAAAATAAAAAGATTAATGTAAGGCCTCGTTCTCGGGACGCTTACAGCTGGTCCTTCATCGCACATAAAACATATATATGAAAGGATCAGGATCTAGTTTGATCAATTAGATTAAGATTTGCAGCGGAATAGAACAAGAATTAGACGAAATTTAAGCAAGAATAATATGAATATTCAATCAAACAGTGACGGTTATAGAGAGACAATTTTCTGCAAGAGAGATATTTTCATTCACGCACAAGCTTCGGCTACAAAGAATTAGGTCAACATTCCTTTTATAAAGGAATGTGACATCAGCTGATGTCACTTGATAGTGACAGCTAACTGATTTATACAAACAACTGAAAGTAGACTAAACTACTTAAGATGTCCACAACAACTGAGGACACCTTCACAAAAAGCTAAATACAAGCTAAAATTACAACTACTGAAGTTATAACATTTGAAGTGTAATAATTTCAGATATTTTACATAAAATAAAACCACTGATTACAAACTACTGAAAAGTAAACCATCACAAGTACTGAAAAGAACTACTTCAGCTGTTGTGACAACTTCTGAGAACTTGGTCTTCAGAATTTGTCTTCAGCAGTTGTCTTCAACTATTGTCTTCAGCTGTTGTCTTCAGACTTTGTCTTCAGCAGTTGTCTTCAGCAGTTGTCTTCAGACTTTGTCTTCAGACTTTGTCTTCAGACTTTGTCTTCAGTTGTTGTCTTCAGACTTTATCTTCAGACTTTGTTTTCAGCTGTTGTAGACCACTTCAGTTGTTATGATGTCTGTGGGACTTAAAGGTTTTTCTGATCTGGCTCATTGGTTCTTTTGGTCCAACAAACTCCCCCTGAACCAATGCAGCCAAACCTTTAAGATTATTGAATTCCCACTTATTGGCAGAAACATTTTCTGGATCAGCTCAGAAATCACCAAATTAAGCTCAGGCCAAGGAAGATGTTTCAGAAAGTTTGATTGGCAAAGGATGAATGGGAACTCTGTCTTGGGGAATTGGACACAGAGCTGTTACCCCATCCATGAGACTTACTTCCCAAGATGAGTCTGTAAGACTCTATAACATAGGCCTCAAGGAATACAACGTGTTCTTCCATTATGAGTTCTTCAGCTTCACTTTCAAAGAAGAACTCAGGCCCATAGTACTCTGATAAGTATTTAACATTCTTTCCATTCTTTAGCTCCACAGTAGTTATTTCTCTGTATGCAAACTCATCAAGATGAGTACCTTCAAGTAACAACTAGAGCTCATTTCTTCTTATTTCTTCAAGCTTCTTACGATCAACCCCTTCTTCACCATTTTGTTTTCTAGTAAAGTTTGTGGAGTCATCTTAGACTTGTAAGCTCTCTTGAAGTCTTCAAGGATTTCCCATGGTGACACTACAATGGCCAACATTATCACAGCATCTACAGTCTTCTTTACTTGGCCATTGTATCGACTTGGAATATTCTTTTTATGAATTTTGTCACTTACTCTGGGGTCAGGCCAAATTATCACTCTCTCTTTCTGATATTGAAATGTGAATCTGAGAGCATACACCTCTGACTGAGCATGTTCCTAGCTTGTATGGATGAAGACTTAGGAAACTCTTTATCAACCATCCTTAACAGCTGCTCATCATGTTGTTTGTGTTGTTCTTCTTATTCAAGTTGACTTTTACCATTTGCCTTTGGATGTCAGGTGCGATTGTTGTTGGTTGACTCCTGGGCTCAGGCATCTTTGTTTTAAGAACAGCAGAGATTGGTAGACTATCATCCTCATCTTCTTCTTCTTCCATCCTCAACACCTTTCTCTTCCTCTTGGTGCATCATTGGTAGTGGTTTGAGTAGTTTATTGGGTAAAGGAGTTGGTTTTGAGGGTTGTAAAGTTGGTTGTTTTGGTGTGGGAGATTGTACAGGCTGCTCTAGCATCTTGGTTGTGAGTGAGGCTTTGGATACTTTGCCATATCAGACCTTTTCCTAGCACCAGCTTCATCAAGAGCTTCTATGATCAATCATTTGTTGAATACTTCAGAAGAACAGATTCTGGTGGTTATCTCCAAAATACTGTCTCTGGACCATGACTTCACTTCAATGATTGATCTTCCCAAATGCTTTGATATGAATCTTATCATAGCTTCCAACATTTCCCTTTCTTTCTCACTACAACTTACCCATCTATGCTCAATCTCTTGAATCTCTAGCCTTCTAATTTCAGAGTCAGTTTGGCTGTGTCAAAACCTTGTCTGAAGAGTTGATCAATGATCTTATCCATAGATCTGCTATGTTGCTCATCAGCTTCTTTGATCAGTTCTTCTAACTTTTTCTCATTTTTAGTCTGTTCAGCACTCTTCTTTCTCTTGTATGTGATCATCTCCTTTTCTTTCTTCTCTTTTTCTTCTTCCTCTTCAACTCTCTTTCTTTTGTCTGCTTTCACTAACTTAGACTCCCTCTTTTTGGTTGCATTAGGTTCAGGGGTTTGAATGTCAGAAAGTCTCTTAGAAATAACATCATCAACTAAGGTTTGAAAATTTGAGGAAAGCCTCTCATCAATGGGTTGATGCACAATGTTAGTGATGAGAGGTAAGGAGGATTGAAAGGCAACAACTATTTGCTCAGAGGGGTTCTGTCCCTGAGAAATGGTGCCTGAATCAAAGGCTGGTGGCACAGTTGTTGGGAGTGGCTCAGTGTTTGGGAGACCTTCTATAGAAGCTGCCATCTGTGGGTGAATTTGGGCAGATGGACTTGATTCTTGTGACAATTTGGCAAGCAGTTCTTGTAGTCTGCATACCTCAGCCTTAAGAATGGTGTTGGGGCTAGAACATCAAAGAAAAAGCCCAGGTCATCATCAGTCTTTGCTGAATCATCTGACCTCCTAATTAAATCAGGATGAACATGTGCTGAGTGTAGATCAGTATTCACATGTGCCCCTATTTCTTTGAACTGGGGACTTCCTGCCTCAGGATTATGTCCTTCATTGGCAGTTGCCTCTGGTGAGGTCTTAGAGATGATACCACCTTCATTCTGTTCATGTGCTGAAACAGGAAAAGAGGCAGCCTCACTAGATGTTCGAATCTCCTCCTCTACACAGGAGATTGAACTCTGTAATCCCAGTGTTGTGGTTATCACCACATTATAATCCTCTCCCTCAACTGTTGAGGTTTTCCCAATGGTAATAGGTTTCTGGGGAGGGGTAGAGGAATGTAGTTGAGTCAGCACTTATGCAATAACCATGTTGGCTTGTAGGGGTGGCTTCAGTGGGAGATAAGTGTGAAGAAGATTGCACTTAGGTGAATGGTGCTCTTCAATGGCAATCTTCTCAAGTGAGAGAGATTCTAGTAATGTGGTTTCCCCATTTTGGTTGCATGAGGATCCTATTGAGAGGATACCTGAGCGATTTCAGCTGGTAGAGTCTTGGAAACTACAGGGGGATTACTACCAGTAGTTTCATCATGCCTTTGTGTTGCAGGGGCATCATTAGGGGACTCAACTCCCTGAGTAGCCTTTTTGGTTTGTTTGGATTGTGGTTTGGAAGGGACTTTGGATCTGGAGGATGAGGCAGTGGGTTCTCTCTGCTTGGGTTTTAGCAGTTTGACAGCCTCTTTGAGTTGTGGGTCAGAGTTGTGCCTGGAGTATACCTCAGGCAAAACTACCACAGTAGGGACTCCAAGGCCAACAGGCCATCAGATTTTAATTGGTTGATGATTATGGCCATAAGAAACCTTGGATATAATATCCATCTGTTAGCCACAGGTTTCATTGCCAGATCTTTTAATTCCAAAAATATAACTTCAGAAAAATTTAAGCTTTGGCGTTCAAGGATAGAATACAATACCTGCTGCCACCTGGATGACATTTGATCCCATGAAGAGGATTTGGGGGAAAGGCAGACATTGATCATATGAAAGATTAGGTGTTCAGCATCATGGAAGTGCTTCTTCAGAATGGTGGTAGCACTTAGGTCGCCCTCATACCCATGGTTGATGAATGATAGATCAGTGGTGCTCTTCGGGTATTTGGTGACAAAGGTGGCATCATTCAGATCTAGGGTTTGGCGAATGATAGCAGGAGTGATGACCACCTTCTTCTGGTTTACAAACGACTGGAGAGTGATCGTGACATCATTCTCACCAGTATGGACAGTGACATTTGTCCAGAATTGGCGAAGGGTATCAGGATAGATGGTTGGATTCGGAAGAAAAGCAGTTTGATATGGGGAATCAACCATCAGATCAATGGCAGCATCAAACTTAGTCCAAAAGGCCGATTTTGTGAAGTAGGCAACACAATTGTGTTGTGGTTCGATTTGCATGGTCGCCATTAATGGAAGATGAAAGTTCTGAAAATGACTTATGAAAAGTTTGAAGTTAGGTTTAGGTATTTAGAGGTTATGAAACGGCTGAAGAAAACAACTGAAGTTTTGGTGTTAGTCATCAGTTGTTAGAAAACGACTGAAGACATGGTTTTAACTTTCAGATGTTGTAACAACTGAAGACTTGGTGTTAGTCATTAGTGGTTTGAAACTACTGAAGACTTGGTTTTGGCTTCAGTTGTTTTGAAATGAAACAACAGTTGTTTGAAACATTGAAGAGTAAAATTTCTCATCAGTTGTTGTCGTCAATTCACAGATCTCAGTTGTTTCATTGACCTTAAACTTACTCAGTAGACTATCTGATTTTCAGATGTTTCATTGGTCATTGGTACTTATCTGTTAGAACACATCAGTAGTTGTAACCACATCAGTAGTTGTAACTACATCAGTACTTTTCAACAAATAAGTACTTCAATACTTTAAGTAATTTAGTCTTCAGTTTTTATGAAAACTGCTGAAGATAAAATAACTTATTAGTACTTATTTTTGACAGCTGTATACTAATGCTCATCAGTACTTGTGAACTGAGATCATCAGTAGTTGTCAAATCATTCTAGCTTACATACCAAGGCTTAGCACTAGATTTTAGAAAGTTGCACTGTCCAAAGACTTAGTAAATATATCTGCAAGCTCATCAGCACTAGGAACAAACTTTGGATCAATCAGACCTTTTTCATAACAATCCCTAATAAAATGATGTCTGATCTCAATATGTTTGGTCCTAGAATGCTGGACAGGATTCTTAACAATATAAAGAGCTGAGGCACTATCCATCAGTAAAGGAGTCTTAGTCTCTGTAATGTCATAATCCAGTAATTGATTTTGAAGCCAGAGTACCTGAGATGTACAACTTGCAACAACAATGTACTCTGCTTTAGCAGTGGATGTAGCAACTGAAGTTTGTTTCTTACTTTGCCAAGAAACTAAACAATTGCCTAGAAATTGGCATCCACCAGAGGTTGATTTTCTGTTAATTTACACCTTGCATAGTCACTATCAGAGAAAGCAACTAATTTGCAAGAGTGCCCAGTGGAATACCAAAGTCCTAGAGATTGAGTTCCTTGCAAGTATCTAAAGATCCTTTTGACTGCAATCATATGGGATACATTAGGTGCAGCTTGAAATCTAGCACAGACACAAGTTGCAAAAATAATGTCTAGTCTAGAAGCTGTAAGGTACATCAAGGAACCAATCATACATCTGTAAAGAGTTTCATCAACAGCTTTACCTTTCTGATCAGCATCCAGTTGTGTGGTGCTGCACATGGGAGTAGAACAGGGCTTACAATTTTGTAAATCAAACTTTTTCAACAGATCCTTTGTATATTTTGACTGATGAATGAAAGTTCCATCAGCCATTGTTGATTTGCAAACCCAGAAAGAACTGTAATTCTCCCATGGCACTCATTTCAACTTTTGTTGCATCAACTTAGTAAAGGCATCACACAACTGTGGATCAGAGGATGCAAAAATAATATCATACATAAATTTGAACAAGGAGCTATGGCATGCCTACTTTCTTAATGAACAAAGTTTTATCTATGGAGCCTCTAGTGAAATTGTTTTGAAGAAGAAAGTTAGACAGTGTTTCATACCAGGCTCTGGGAGCTTGTTTTAATCCATAAAGAGCCTTATCAAGCTTATACACCCAATCTGGATGTTTATGATCTTCAAAACCTGGTGGTTGACACACATAAACTTCTTCTTTTATTTTACCATATAAGAATGCACTTTTGACATCCATTTGAAAAACTTTAAGATTATGAAAAGCAGCATAAGCTAAGAACAATCTGATTGCCTCCAGTCTGGCTACAAGGGCAAAGGTTTCATCATAATCAATACCTTCTTCTTGTGAAAACCCTTGTACAACCAGTCTGGCCTTGTTCTTGACAATTTGACCTTTTTCATCAGTTTTATTCTTAAAAACCCATTTAGTGCCTATTGCACACTTACCTTGGGGGTAGAGGAACCAGTTCCCACACTTGCTGCTTTTGAAACTAAAGAAGCTCAAGTTGCATGGCTTCAACCCATCCATTGTATCTTAATGCAATATGATATTTCTTTGGCTCTTGCTACTGATGAAGAGAGCATAAAAGCAGAAATTGGACAATTGACCTCTAGTTGAAACACCAGCATTGATGTCACCAATGATCTGAGACATGGGGGTGATTCTTCAGTTCTTGGTACTCATAAGATCTGTGCAAGTGTTTGTAGGAGATTCAGTAGCAGTAGATGTTGATCCAGACTCTTGAAACCTAGAATGAGATGGCAGTTCAAATGAAGTAGAGGATTCAGAGATCTCATCAGCATTTGTTGTGGATGGAACTGCTGAAGCTACAAGAACATCAAGTTTAGTAGATCAGGCAGGTGATCACTAAACCTTGTATTTGTACCACCAGATGGATGACTAGTTGCAGGAGATGATGGATTCACAAAATCTACAATAGCTGGAGACTGATAAGGAACATTATTGCAGTATGTCCAAATCAAATAACTCCACAGGGTTTTGTGGGATTTTGTCCTTTGGAGATTCATTAAACTTTACATGCAAGGTTTCTTCAACTATCTTTGTTCTGCAATTAAAAACTCTCTGTATGCCTTGCAAGTAGATGAATACCCAACAAGTACCCTGCATCCACCTTGATTCAAACTTCTGAAGTGGATTCTTTGTGTTAAGAATGTAACAGGGACACCCAAATGCTCTAAAAAAGGAAATCAGAGGGGCCAAATGATGTAACATTTCATAAGGAGTCTTCATCAACCTCTGATTTACTAACACTCTATTTTACACATAGCAAGCTGTGTTAACAGCTTCAGCCCAAAAGGTTAGTGGCAAACCAGAATCAGCCAACATTGACCTTGCAGCATCAATAAGGGTCCTGTTCTTTCTCTCCACCACTCCATTTTGTTCAGGAGTTCTTGGAATGCTATACTGCCTCTTGATTCCCTTAGATAAATAGAATTCATCAAGTGTGTGGTTTCTAAGTTTTGTGCCATTATCACTCCTCACACACTTGACTGGACGGGAGTATTGCTTTTCCACATACAACAAGTAGATGATGATTTGAACAGCCTCATCTTTTGAATGTAAGAAGAAGGTCCATACAAATCTGGAATAATCATTCCATAATTACCGGACAGTATTTTTTGTTTGCCATGCTCATCACTCTTACTGGACCAAAAAGATCCATATGCAGTAATTGCAAACAGGCAGTGGACTCTGGTTCTTCCATTGGAGGGAATGATACTTTGTGTTGCTTTCTTTTTAAATAAGCAGAACAGTTGTCATCACATTTGAACTCCTTTAATGGCAGACCTCTCACTAAACCATGATGGATAAGCTGGTTCATGTTTTTAAGATTCACATGACCAAGCCTTCTGTGCCATAGTTTAGATTCCTGAGGAGAGGCCTTGGAGAACAGACATGGATGGCATTTTAGATCAATTTTCTTTGATAAGTCTAAGGCATATACTCTTCCAATCCTGTTGGCCTCCAGGAGAGTATATTCATCCAATATCTGTCAATCATTCTCAAACATTAGAAGACAGAATCCGATAGTTCTGGCCAGTGAAAAGTGCAACATGTCCTTTATCACATATTTGACTGACACTCAACAAGTTGTACTTGAGATTCTCCACATGGTTAACATCATCAAGTCTTATCTCACCATTTGACACAAAGCCTTTGCCGATGATGTAACCCTTAGCATCATTACCAAAAGATACAAATCCATTCTTTCCTTGAGAGTAGTCATGAAGAAGAGAACTGCTCCCTGTCATATGCATAGATCCTCCACTGTCCCATACCAGATGCTTCTATGGCATGCTGAAACCCCTGCATTTGTCACAAGAAACTAGTTAGCTTTTGAGACCCAAACCATTTTGGTTTTGGGTCTGTTCTGATCAACAGATTTTATACTACTGATTTGTCATGATTAATAGCCTTTGAAGGTGGAGATGGTGCTGAAAAGGATCCTTTGATTTTGGCTTAGTTTTCATTTTCAGTGGTTTAATCATAGGTACATCTATTTGGTTAACTCTCCCCAACAGATGTTGAACCATCATAACAAGTTGTGTCTGATTGGTTGTTAAGCCTTCAGTTCAGCAGACACATCAGTGCTTGTTTTGATTGGTTCCTGTGACTCACCATGTCCTACTTTTTGAAAGACACAGACTTAGTCTGGTGTTTTGATATTCCATGAGGAATACTTTTAGCTGTTTTATGATAAACCCCTTCCTTCTTTTTAGATTCTTGTAAGAACTTTGGGTTATCAGTTTGAGATGTTTGTGGTACAAACTTGGTTTCAAATTCATCTTTTATTTTATTAATTTTCTTTTTAATGATTTTATCTTTGTTGAATTTGGAACCCTTTTTGTACCAACATTCATCAGTGAGATGATTGAATAGACCACATATTTCACATGGCTTTTTCTTCATCTTCTGTTGTTCAACTGCTGAAGAAGATGAAACTACTGAAGGTGTGTTCTTCAGTACTTTCTTCCTCTCAGTACTTATGTTAAGTACTAAAGGATTTGTAACAACTGAAGATTTGTTCTTCAGAAGTTTTCTATCAGTACTTTTGGATTTCTAGATAGACTCTTCAGCAGTTGTCAAACCATGTTTGTTTTCATTTAGTTTGAAATGCTTTTCAGGTGTTGTTACTTGCCCTTCAGTACTTTGAATACTTTGTGAGACAACACCTGAAGTGCTCAGTTTTTCTTTGATCATGTGTTTATCAGCAGTGAGACCATCAGCAGATTGATTAGCTGAGGTACTAATACTGGCTTCATCATCTGATTTTGGATTATCACTTGAGGATGAGACACATGATGATGTGGTTTGGGAATTGCTTTCACCTTCAGATTTCACTTCTATCTTGGGAGTAAAATCTATAGGAGGTACAGTGTGATTATACCCAATCCCAAACTTCACATTTGAAGTTGTTTGCTTGCTGAGAAGCATTTCAAACCCCTTGCAGGATGTTACCCAGCGTTCACACTCTACTTGAGTAGCTGCAAGTGTTTCTTTGAGATTCTTATGATTCTCTAAAATGACCTCTACCTTTGCCTTTTCATCAGTGATTTGGCATTTTAATTTGTAAATCTCATCATCTTTTTCATTTAAGACAGACTCAAACTCAGCTTTTCTTTTGGAAATCACTTTCTCTAGGTCAAGATTTTGATTTATTAAAGCTACATTTACTTCTCTAATTGAGACAAAAGCAGCTATGCATGACTCATAACACAACTTGGCCTTAGCCTCAGAAGATACCTGTGGTACCTATGATGATAAAGCATTTGAGCATGAACCAATAGTAGACTCCAGGCCATAAGAGCAAGATTTCCAAAAGGATTTTCACCACCATGTTGACCAGCACCAAAAACAATTGTTCAGGATAACCAGAAAGATCATCTGGTAAGCTACTCCAGTCAACAACTCCAGGTGTGAAAAAGCTTTGATGTGATTAAGATTGAGATTGTTGATTTGATTGAGATGGTTAAGGCTCAGGTAGGGCATGTGGTTGTTGAGCTATGGGTACTGGAACCTGACTGGACTGAGGCATGTAAAACAGGGATAAGGATATGGCATTGGATCTTGAGGGACAAAATATGCAGGAGATGATTGAATTTGTGAATAATGACCAGAAGTGGTAGAATGTTTCCTTTTGTTTTGTGAGCTATTGCATGGAAAGGTCACAAAGGGTGCAGAAGAGTTAGATCCAGATGATCTACACTCTCTTGCAAAATGTCCAAGTCTATGGCACTCGTGACACCTCAACTTGCTCTTGTCAAAACCAACTTTGGTTTTTCCAGAGAGACCAGGAAATTTTCTACCTATCCTTTTGTAAAATTTTTGAGATCTGATATTGATTAATGCCATTGGCTCAAAATATCCATCTCTTCCAGATCATCATCAACAATTCCTTTCAAATCATCCATCAAAAAGCAAAAATTATCACTACGACCCCCTGAATTACTATCAACACCAACAAAAGCAGGATCTCCATTGTTTGAAGAGAAATCTATATGCTCATCATAAGAACTTTCTGATGCAGCATATTCTGACTCATGACCGACCAGAGCAGTATTCACTGGTACAAAATCATCAGTGAGCTTCCCAGATGAAGCCAGTTTCCTTTTATGTTCTATCTCTCTTTCAAATGTTAACAGTTTCCCATGAAGTTGGGTGAGAGATAGATTGTCCAGATTTGCACTGGAGCGTAGGACAATAGTATATGTGTCCCATCTCTCAGGCAGGGATCTAAGGAATCTGTTGTCCATCTGGCTATTTGTATATTCATGTTTAACCATTTTCAACTCAGATATCAAAGAGGAAAATCACTCAAACTGTTGAGTCAGTGACTCACCCTTTCTATGAGAGAATGTCTCATATTGCTGGGAAATGATCTCTCTATTGTTTGCCAAGACCTCATCAGTTCCTCCAAATTGTTCTTTCAGAGCAACCCAGAGGTCATGAGCAGTTTCCTGATGCATAAGTCCAGAATAGATTTCATTAGGCAGTGCCATGGCCAGAATTCCATGAGCTTTAGCATCAATTTCAAACAGTTTCAGATCTTCATCTGAGTATTGCTCTTTCTTCTTCGGAACCATCTCATTGGTTTTCGGATTACTCACCATAGGCTTATATGGTCTATGAACCACAGATTTCCAACAACCTGAACTGTTGACAGACAGGTGATGGAGCATTCGGCGTTGCAATATGTTATACTCACTCCTAACAATCAGAGGTTTTGTTGAGGAGCCAGTATTGTGAGGATCATTGATTGATGTAGCCATTTTCACCGATTCAAACAGGTTCAATGAAATTTTAACAGATCTAGCTCAAAAACTCAACAACTCAGTTTGAAACAAGACGAATCTCAATTAATTCACCAGAAGCAACAGAAAATCAAACTCTATAACCAATTCTTGCAAATTTGCTAATTCGATCAAACTTAGATATCAAAAGAGCAGTTTCAATGATCAATTGTTAAATCGATCAATGATTAATCTTGCTCTGATACCATTGAAAGGATCGGGATCTAGTTTGATCAATTAGATTAAGATTTGCAGCGGAATAGAACAAGAATTAGACGAAATTTAAGAAAGAATAATATGAATATTCAATCAAATAGTGATGGTTATAGAGAGAGACAGTTTTCTGTAAAGAGAATATTTTCATTCACGCACAAGCTTCGGCTACAAAGAAATTAGGTCAACATTCCTTTTATAAAGGAATGTGACATCAGCTGATGTCACTTGATAATGACAGCTAATTGATTTATACAAACAACTGAAAGTAGACTAAACTACTGTAGATGTCCACAACAACTGAGGACACCTTCACAAAAAGCTAAGTACAAGCTAAAATTACAACTACTGAAGTTATAACATCTGAAGTGTAACAACTTCAGATGTTTTACATAAAATAAAACTATGATTACAAACTACTGAAAAGTAAACCATCACAACTACTGAAAAGAACTACTTCAGCTGTTGTGACAACTTCTGAGAACTTGCTCTTCAGACTTTGTCTTTAGCAGTTGTTTTTAGACTTTGTCTTCAGTTGTTGTCTTTAGACTTTGTCTTCAGCTGTTGTCTTCGGACTTTGTCTTCAGCAATTGTCTTCAGACTTTGTCTTCAGCAGTTGTCTTCAGACTTTGTCTTCAGCAGTTGTCTTCAGACTTTGTCTTCAGCTGTTGTCTTCAGACTTTGTCTTCAGCTGTTGTCTTCAGACTTTGTCTTCAGCTGTTGTCTTCAGCTGTTGTCTTCAGACTTTATTTTCAGACTTTATCTTCAGACTTTGTCTTTAGCTGTTATAGACCACTTCAGTTGTTATGATGTCTGTGGGACTTAAAGGTTTTTCTGATCTGGCTCATTGGTTCTTTTGGTCCAACAATATATTTATTATCTTACATAAATACGTTGCAGTGAAAACATTTAAACCGACATTTCATTTAATATAATAGCTTTTGCAAACATATGTCGTTATCAAACTACAAAATACATGTTACATTTCATTACAAAAGTGTTATAACAATGGATGCCATACCAAAAGAACTGAGTAGTCACCCCGTGCCATCCTCAGCAACATCCTGCCAACTGGAAACACATAAAAGTCAGCGTTGCTAATGAGTTCTAGTTTTAAAATAAAACATACTTTTCTTTCGTTAAAACCGTTCTTTACTTTTATGCGGTTGTACATCATACATACACGATAATATTATTATTATCTTCATCATTCTTTCATTCATTACATTTTCCTTTTTCAACCATAAACTTACCCAGCTATTCCTGGTACTGGACCTAGGCTTATCATAGACCAGCTATAACGGTGCTCCGTACCTCTGGTCATAGCACCTAGGGTAGAGTTTAGGTGTACCACTGCTATATACAATACCCAACTATTCCTGGTACTCGACCTAGGCCTATCATAGACCAGCTATAACGGTGTTCCGCACCTCTGGTCACAGCACCTAGGGTAGAGTTTAGGTGTACCACTGCTATATGCAATACCCAGTTATTCCTGGTACTGGACCTAGGCCTATCATAGACCAGCTATAACGGTGCATCGCACCTCTGGTCGCAGTACCTAGAGTATGCAGCAATGGGGCTATACAAATTGTCAATCACAAAGAAAGGCCCCGATGTGCATCCTACCGGGGTAGTGAACCCACACACCGTTAGGCTAACACCTTTAATGGCGTGTCCTGACTACAAGGCTTGCAAGACTTTCTTTCCTTTAATCATTTATAATGCATGCATTCTTCCTTCATGTTCCTCTTTCATTATCTTTCACTTTACGTTACATAATACTTTCATTCATTCATTAACATTCAATGCAAAGCCACGGGAAAGATAAATGTCACACCCCAACCTTGATGGCGGAAACGTCGAGGAGTGAGAGTTAAGATCGTTCACAGCCACATAACGCTATTAATAACCCAAATATAAATTTAATCATAAATTCATTGTATCAATACAATCATAAAATCCAACGAAAATAAACCATAACATAAAAGATAACAAGTTATTAAATTTTTCAATCATTTAACTAGGTCCATTCCTAGATGTGCAAGCTTCAAAGAGTAATATCAGGCTTGGGCGTTTTCTGAAACATGTTAAAAATAAAAGGGTCAACAATAATGTTGGTGAGCGTTCCATAGTTTTAAATACATAGATTATATATAAAGATGGCAATCCAAGTCATAAGTTAGTGAATAAAGTGATTAGGGATGTTATGAACAATGCAACAATCAAACCTCGACAAAGTTTTACAAGTCTCAAACGTTTACAAGATTATACGATCAGCTAAGTGCACTTGGATCAACCAAAGCAGGCTTGTCTTGCCCATAGATCTATGACTTCGCTGGACTAGCAATAGTTAATGATTGTACATATAACGCCATAACATGGTAACCACGAAAGTTCAACTAACCACAACTTTACAAGGTGAAATGCCATAAGTTTACAAGTCTCAAATAAGTTTACAAGTGTAATTGTATAAGTTAACATGTTTCACCCCAAAGTGAGAAAATAGGAAAAAGGGGTATAGAATACTCACATGATCAAATAATATATATTTGATTATTAATATGAATAATAATAAGCAACGTTTCAATGTGGTCTTTCACAATACACCTAAAACAATTATATGTTTACAAGGTTATAATTTAGTAATATATTTATTGGTTAAACGAGACTAGGATTTCAATTTGGTATTTAAGGATTTTAATTTGATGACTTTGATTAGAGAGATCATATATATGTTTTAGTTCAAGACAAATATCATGTAAAGAATTTTAAAGAAATAAAAGCCTTTATAACAATTTTGTAAAATTTTAACTTATCAAATATATAATTTTCTATAGTAGCCATGATTGATCTATAAATTAAAATGTTTAGTGTCCAAATAATCATTAAATGATTTCAAAGAAAACATTATATAAAGTTTATTTTTACATGATTAAACTAGGAAAATATTTGTTAAATTTTATTTTTATAAGAAAATTGTTAAGGTAATTGTAGAAAATGATAGAATAACTTTAAGAATTTATAAAGTTTACAAAACTACTTTTTATAATTTTCAGAAGATTTTCAATATTTTTTTAAAGGCTAAAAAAGCCTAAAAAAATAGGTTGAGGGTGCCGGGTTCGAACCCGGACCTCTAGATTGGCAAACGAGTGTGTAACCAGTAAACCAGGCATCCACCGCGGTTTACTTTGGTTTTAAGAACTTAAAACATAATCACAAGAAAACCCCAAATTACATAAACCCTAGAATCAATCTTTGATCTAATTCAACCTTAGATGATTCTGTTAACCTTTACAATCATGGGGCTTTTGTTACCCGTGATTAAACGAGTGGGTTTATGTGATTAATTACCCGATTGATGACAAAATCAGAGGTATTCAACACGAAGAACAGGTCGCGCACTTCCTGTGCCCAATCGATGATCAAACGTTTCTGATAGTCTAATTCGTTGCACAGGTAGCTTCAAATGATCTCTGAGATGAAAAGCCCTCTGCCAATTCGTAGTTAGCAGGCTCGTATGGTGGTGTTCGAGTGGTTGCAGGTTCGCGGTTAAAGTGAGAGTAAATTGGATTGTTTAAGTGCGATTCAGGTAGAATTATGTTGCATAGGAGTTTAGGTACGATTAGATGATCATGTAGGTGCAATTAATTTCATTATTATTGCGTTTTAGATGTCGAACGGCTTGATGATTTAAGAATTGCCGGTTACTCGGTTAATTGTGTTTGTAACCGGCGTTTAGATGTGTTTAAGGCTCATAACGGCTTTCGAATCATGTTAATGATGCGATTGAGATGATTTGGAGTATTGATTAAGGGCTTTTTGTGGCGTTTTAAGCCTCGCCGGAGCTCGCCGGAACTCTGCCGGCGACGGCTGCCGGATTTACGGGAATTAAGGGGGAATGGGTTGGGTTTTTAAGAATTTGCACTTATGGTCCTTGAAGATTTCCGTCTTTATTATTTCACGCAAAACTTCTTTTTTTTTCTCTTCTTTTAAAGTTTACAAAATGACAACAAGGCCCCCTTAACTTTTTAAATCCAGGTTATAACCATCTTTTAACTTAAAATTTTTATAACTTATTATTATTATTGTTACAATTACTCTTATTATTATTATTATTATTATTATTATTATTATATTATTATTATTATTATTATATAATCATTGTAACCTTACAAATTTAAGAGCCAATTAAGGTAATATTCATAAGCAACCCATAAGTTTCATGAATGACACAATTAGTCCATGCAAGAATTTAACAATGTTAACTTTACATTAACCCAAAATTACAAGATGTTACAGTCTCCCCAACTTAAAAGAATTTCGTCCCGAAATTAAGAATAAAGCTAAGAGAACAATGTGGGTATCTCTCCTTCATATTATCCTCACGCTCCCAAGTGAATTCAGCTCCACGTTTGTTTTCCCAACGGACTTTAACGATAGGTGGTAGTTGTTCGGGTCTTCTTCAGGGTGTGATCCATAATCTCAACAGGCTTCTCGACGAAATGCAATGACTCATCATTTGAATTTCCTCTAATGGAACATACAAATCTTCATCAGCCAAGCACTTCCTCATGTTTGAGACATGGAAGACAGGATGAACCCCGCTAAGTTCAGAAGGTAGCTCCAGTTTGTAAGCCACTTTTCCAATCCTTTTCAGAATCTTGAAGGGTCCTACAAAACATGGGGCTAACTTACCCTTCTTCCCAAAACGTACAACACCCTTCCATGGAGAGACCTTAAGAAGAACCATGTCGTTGACTTGAAACTCCAACGGTTTGCGTCTTTTATCGGCATAACTCTTTTGGCGACTTCTAGCCACGTCGAGATTAGTTCGAATTTTGGAAATTTTTTCGGTTGTTTCTTGAATAAGCTCCGGACCAGTGATAAGATCTTCCCCAATGTCAGTCCAACAGATTGGGGAACGGCATTTACGACCATACAAAGCCTCGAATGGTGCCATTTTGATACTTGAGTGGTAACTATTGTTATACGAAAATTCCGCGAGCGGTAAATGCGTATCCCAATCTCCACCAAAATCAAGGACACAAAGACGCAGTAAATCCTCGAGGGTTTGGATTGTTCGTTCGGTTTGTCCATCGGTTTGAGGATGGTAAGCCGTACTTAAATCCAATTGAGTACCCAAGAGTTCTTGCATCGATGACCAAAAGTGCGAAGTGAAACGAGCATCTCGATCGGAAATAATGTGCAATGGCACGCCATGACGACTCACAATTTCGTCAACATAGATTCGAGCCAACTTTGAAACCTTGTACGTATCTCGTATAGGTATGAAATGTGCTGTCTTGGTCAAACGGTCAACAATGACCCATATACTATCATGACCACGAGGTGTACGAGGTAACTTGGTTATGAAATCCATGGATATATGTTCCCATTTCCACATAGGGATTTCAGGTTGCTCAAGTAAACCACTTGGTCATTGATGTTCGGCTTTGACCCTTGCGCACGTGAGACACTTGGAAACATAAGTCGCGATATCTTTCTTCATTCCAGGCCACCAATATTGACCACGCAGGTCCATGTACATCTTATCGGAGCCAGGATGAACGGAATATCGGGTTTGATGAGCTTCGTTCATAATGAAGTGCCGAAGGTTGTCACGATTCGGGATCCAGAGTCATTCAAGAAATACCACATGCCGTTCGGTTTTGTCTCCAATTGTGACCGTATGTTAGTCATCAAATCTTCATCTTTTCCTTCGTCGGTTAGTGCCGCTTGTTGAGCCTCGCGAATGCATAACTTGAGGTCACTATCGATCCTTATGTTTTGGAGCATGATAGTAGCCTCGTTGACATCCACGTGAATCTCGGTATCAAAATCTCCTAACGTATCAAACCATTGCCTTCGATCTTGGATTTCTTGAAGCGAGACAGTCTTGTTGTGGACCTTGCGACTTAGTGCGTCGGCTACAACATTCGCCTTTCCAGGGTGATAGCGAATGTCGCAGTCGTAGTCACTAATCAACTCAATCCAACGTCTTTGTCTCATGTTGAGATCCTTTTGATTGAACACGTGTTGGAGACTCTTATGATCGGTGTAGACTATGCATTGCGTCCCATATAAGTAGTGTCGCCAAATCTTCAATGCAAAAACCACAACACCATGTTCAAGATCATGCGTTGTGTAGTTAACTTCATGAACCTTCAATTGTCTCGATGCGTATGCTATAACTTTGCCTCGTTGCATGAGAACACAACCAAGACCTTGATTAGAAGCATCACAATATATAGTAAAGTCGTCATTTCCATCGGGTAGTGTGAGAATAGGAGCATTACACAACTTGCGTTTCAATGTCCCGAAAGTCTCTTCTTGCTCGGGTCCCCATTCAAAAAGTCGATTCTTTTGGGTTAGCGCCGTTAATGGTTTAGCAATCTTCGAGAAATTTGCTATGAACCTACGGTAGTATCCCGCTAAACCCAGAAAAGAACGAACCTCGGTTGGGGTTGTGGGAACACACCAATTCTTCACAGCTTCAATTTTAGCAGGATTCACGTGAATTCCTTGGCTATTCACCACATGCCCTAGGAATTGAACTTCCTCCAACCAAAATTCACACTTGGAAAGCTTGGCGTATAATTGCTCCTTCTTCAAAAGTCCAAGTACTTGTCGCAAGTGTGTCTCGTGATCGATTTTTGTCTTGGAATAAATAAGGATGTCATCAATAAACACGATCACGAATTTATCCAAATACGGTTTACATACTCGATTCATGAGATCTATGAACACAGCAGGCGCATTGGTCAGGCCAAAAGGCATGACCATGAACTCGTAGTGTCCATATCGAGTAGGGAAAGCGGTCTTTGGAATGTCATCATCATGAACACGTAATTGATGATACCCAGAACGTAGATCGATCTTCGAGAATTGAGTTGCTCCTTGAAGTTGGTCGAAGAGGTCATCGATTCGAGGAAGAGGGTATCGGTTTTTGATAGTAAGCTTGTTGAGTTCGCGGTAATCGATGCACATACGGAATGAACCATCCTTCTTCTTCACAAATAGTACAGGTGCGCCCCACGGTGATGAACTAGGGCGAATAAAACCCTTATCGGTCAACTCTTGCAGTTGACTAGCGAGCTCTTGCATTTCAGAAGGTGCAAGACGATAAGGCGATTTAGCCACAGGGATTAAATCAATCTTGAACTCAACTTCTCGCACGGGAGGTAACCCTTTAAGATCTTCGGGAAAAACTTCGGGAAAGTCTCGCACAACAGGAATGTCCTTCAACTCCTTACCCTTGGCTTTCGTATTAACTACATATGCCATGAAAGCCATGTAGTTTTACTTAAGCACTTGCGGGCCTTGATGCAAGACATGAGTTTGAGTCTTTGAGATGATTTCTCCCCAAAGACCCTTAAGTATCACCAGTCGGTAAAGGAATTCGGATACACTTCTCAAAGCATAAAATTTCCGCAACTGTGCTTGGCTAACCAATCCATACCAATGATAACATCAAAGCTTCCCAGATGCATAGGAATAAGGTCGACGGAAAACTCGTGTTCGTTAAGGCTCAAGGTGCAGTCACGTATTACGACGTCAACGACAATAGATTTTCCATCGGCGACCTCGACCGTGAAAGACCTCTCCAGATTAGCACGCGGTTTAGAAAGTATAGGCTCGAATTCCAAGGACACGAAACTCCTATCGGCACCCGAATCAAACAATATAGAAGCATAATGACTATTTACAAGATACATACCTGTTTGGTAAGAATCCATTATTGGTATGATGAATACAGATATAGAAATTTATAAGACAATAGACGATTTAAAAGAGTTCGACGACGTACCATTCACCACGTCGTTGTTGGCTTGAGCTTGGTTAGCATTGATGTTGAAAGCCCTTCCACGAGCCGGTGGCACAGTTCCCGCATTGCGAGGACATTGCGGACGAATATGGCCAGGCTCGCCACAGTTATAGCAGGTTCGATTAGTAAGCATGGCCGTGTTGTTTGGCGCACGAAGGCAAGTAGTTACCAAGTGGCCATACTCCCACACAATGAGCAGACTCGGCATGGAATATTGCTTGAATGATGGTACTTGCACGTGTTACACATAGGGGTGGACCAACATAAGCTTTAGCCATGGGAACTTGATTTGCAACCACCATTTGTTTTTTAGGGGCATTTGGTGCAGTCACAGCGTAGTTGCGTGTCGGGGTGAACTTACACTTCTTGTTTTGAGAAGATGACTCGGCCTTTACCTCCTTTGTTGCCTCGGGTGTCACCTTCGCCATAGCCTTAGAACCCTTTGCCGACATCGTGCCAGCTCTTATATGATTCTCGGTGAGCTGTGCAGTGATAGTAATCGCTTCCTCCAAAGTTGTGGGCCTACTACCCACCACAGCATCTTGAATTTGAGGTGGCACCCCCTTGATAAATTTCTCGATGTTACGGGGCACGGTGTCCACCATGTGTGGTAGAAGCATACTCAACTCATGATGCCGGGTGGAATAAGCCAAGTGATTCCCACCATCTTGTTTAAGGTTCCAGAACTCCTCTTCCAGCTTTTGCAATTCGCTTCTTGCGCAGAACTTTTGGATCATAATATCTTTGAATTCCTCCCAGGGCATCGCCATTGCAACCTCAGTTCCCCGGTTTCTCTTTTCACTATTCCACCAAGTTAGCGCTCGTTGTTGAAGAACACTTGTGGCATAGCGAACCTTGAGCTCGTCGGGGCACTCGCTAATAATAAATGTGTTCTCCATACTCTCAAACCACTCGAGAAGTCCAGTGGCTCCTTCTTTTCCACTAAAACTAGTGGGTTTGCACGAGTTGAAGTGTTTGAAGGTGCAAGTACGATTGTTCCCTTGTTGATTATTCCCGTTTTGATTGTTGCTGTTGTCTCCATTAGCACCACTATTGTTCCCATTGGTGTTGTTGGTGCTATTAGCCATTAGTGTGCTATTAAGTTCAGCAACCATAGTTGGAAGAACGGCCGCCATTTGTCGGGCAATCATGGCAGCTAGCTTACGGTCGGAACTTCCACGCTTTCCATGGTGACGAGACATGCTGGAATATGCAAAATGAGTTAGACACGAGAAATAGAAATACAAGGATTATAATTTAACAAGGACAAGGCAAGAGTTGCAAGGTACTTGGAATGGTTCCATTTGGTAACGCATTACCATTTGGAAACGTTGACACGTCAAGGTAAGTTGACCCATTCGCCTTAGAAGTTTGTGTATGCTGACCATAGTTTATCACTCATCCCGAAAATCCCCAGGTAAGCATAACTAGTCCCGTAGGATTTATGCGATATGCTTGCCTTAGCCCAAGGGCCTTTTGCCAGGAATTCCAGAATACAGGTGTCTATGTGTCACACAAATTTCTTAGGTTCATGATATCAAAACCTTGATGAGATTTATATAGATTAGACATAACGTCTAAAGATCCAAGTCATAACATAAGTATAAGATTCCACGTGTCGACGAGAATAAGATTAAGAGATTTCATATGCGGGAGAGTCGAGAGTCAAAGCTAAGTTTAGGGAGACAAGTAACAATGTTTAGGCAATCCTATGCTAAGGCATCATATTGCACATAAGTGGGCATAACATTATGTAGCATGCAAACTATATAAGTTTTCAATATAGGATCATATTTCTATAAGGTTCATGCATACTATAGTCTAGGTCACCATTTCTAATAACCTAGATCCCTATAGTTATGGGCTCTTATACCAATCTGTCACACCCCAACCTTGACGGCGGAAACGTCGAGGAGTGAGAGTTAAGATCGTTCACAGCCACATAACGCTATTAATAACCCAAATATAAATTTAATCATAAAATTCAATTGTATCAATACAATCATAAAATCCAACGAAAATAAAACCATAACATAAAAGATAACAAGTTATTAAATTTTTCAATCATTTAACTAGGTCCATTCCTAGATGTGCAAGCTTCAAAGAGTAATATCAGGCTTGGGCGTTTTCTGAAACATGTTAAAAATGAAAGGGTCAACAATAATGTTGGTGAGCGTTCCATAGTTTTAAATACATAGATTATATATAAAAGATGGCAATCCAAGTCATAAGTTAGTGAATAAAGTGATTAGGGATGTTATGAACAATGCAACAATCAAACCTCGACAAAGTTTTACAAGTCTTAAACGTTTACAAGATTATACGATCAGCTAAGTGCACTTGGATCAACCAAAGCAGGCTTGTCTTGCCCATAGACCTATGACTTCGCTGGACTAGCAATAGTTAATGATTGTACATATACGCCATAACATGGTAACCACGAAAGTTCAACTAACCACAACTTTACAAGGTGAAATGCCATAAGTTTACAAGTCTCAAATAAGTTTACAAGTGCAATTGTATAAGTTAACATGTTTCACCCCCAAGTGAGAAAATAGGAAAAAGGGGTATAGAATACTCACATGATCAAATAATATATATTTGATGATTAATATGAATAATAATAAGCAACGTTTCAACGTGATGATCTTCACAATGCACCTAAAACAATTATATGTTTACAAGGTTATAATTTAGTAATATATTTAATGGTTAAACGAGACTAGGATTTCAATTTGGTATTTAAGGATTTTAATTTGATGACTTTGATTAGAGAGATCATATATATGTTTTAGTTCAAGACAAATATCATGTAAAGAATTTTAAAGAAATAAAAGCCTTTATAACAATTTTGTAAAATTTTAACTTATCAAATATATAATTTTCTATAGTAGCCATGATTGATCTATAAATATAAAATGTTTAGTGTCCAAATAATCATTAAATGATTTCAAAGAAAATATTATATAAAGTTTATTTTTACATGATTAAACTAGGAAAATATTTGTTAAATTTTTATTTTTATAAGAAAATTGTTAAGGTAACTGTAGAAAATGATAGAATAACTTTAAGAATTTATAAAGTTTACAAAACTACTTTTTATAATTTTCAGAAGATTTTCAATATTTTTTTAAAGGCTGAAAAAGCCTAAAAAAATAGGTTGAGGGTGCCCGGGTTCGAACCCGGGACCTCTAGATTGGCAAACGAGTGTGTAACCAGTAAACCAAGGCATCCAGCCGCGGTTTACTTTGGTTTTAAGAACTTAAAACATAATCACAAGAAAACCCCCAAATTACATAAACCCTAGAATCAATCTTTGATCTAATTCAACCTTAGATGATTCTGTTAACCTTTACAATCATGGGGCTTTTGTTACCCGTGATTAAACGAGTGGGTTGATGTGATTAATTACCCGATTGATGACAACATCAGAGGTATTCAACACGAAGAACAGGTCGCGCACTTCCTGTGCCCAATCGATGATCAAACGTTTCTGATAGTCTAATTTGTTGCACAGGTAGCTTCAAATGATCTCTGAGATGAAAAGCCCTCTGCCAATTCGTAGTTAGCAGGCTCGTATGGTGGTGTTCGAGTGGTTGCAGGTTCGCGGTTAAAGTGAGAGTAAATTGGATTGTTTAAGTGCGATCCAGGTAGAATTATGTTGCATAGGAGTTTAGGTACGATTAGACGATCATGTAGGTGCAATTAATTTCATTATTATTGCGTTTTAGATGTCGAACGGCTTGATGATTTAAGAATTGCCGGTTACTCGGTTAATTGTGTTTGTAACCGGCGTTTAGATGTGTTTAAGGCTCATAACGGCTTTCAAATCATGTTAATGATGCGATTGAGATGATTTGGAGTATTGATTAAGGGCTTTTTGTGGCGTTTTAAGCCTCGCCGGAGCTCGCCGGAACTCTGCCGGCGACGGCTGCCGGATTTACGGGAATTAAGGGGGAATGGGTTGGGTTTTTAAGAATTTGCACTTATGGTCCTTGAAGATTTCCGTCTTTATTATTTCACGCAAAACTTTTTTTTTTCTCTTCTTTTAAAGTTTACAAAATGACAACAAGGCCCCCTTAACTTTTTAAATCCAGGTTATAACCATCTTTTAACTTAAAATTTTTATAACTTATTATTATTATTGTTACAATTACTCTTATTATTATTATTATTATTATTATTATTATATAATCATTGTAACCTTACAAATTTAAGAGCCAATTAAGGTAATATTCATAAGCAACCCATAAGTTTCATGAATGACACAATTAGTCCATGCAAGAATTTAACAATGTTAACTTTACATTAACCCAAAATTACAAGATGTTACAATAAACATACATCATAACAAGGAACATAACATACACAATCAATAACATTATCATACAGGGCAACATCATACATACATAACATACATCATGCATAACATGCAACGTCATCATGCCCAACATAATCTCTAAGGTCACAAGAGTCATCTTACATGAATTACGGGAACTTTTCACGTCAAAACTTATATCTGCACTTTCCTCTGAAAGTCAATAATTAAACTACACTTCCCTCTGGTACACCAGCCCTACTTGGGCGTATGGGCACCCTTCAGTCGCATGGCCTCCAGGCGACTGAACATCATGCGATTGAACCAATGCGGATGAACATCTATGCGAATAAACACCCAATCGTGCGAATGAAACTAATGCAAATGGACTCAATGTGGATGAGTCCCATGCGAATGGACCTAATGCGGATGAGTCCCATGCGAATGGACCTAATGCGGATGGAACTAATGCGGATGAGCATTTATGCGACTGGGCTCCCAATCGTGCGAATGAACTCTCAGTCGTGTGAATGTACCTCAATCGCACCTTAATCGGCCGTGTGGCCTCCATTCGGTCGCCTAGCCCTAGCTGATGCAGAATGCAGTTCATCCCGAACCCAATCTGCCATTTTCGACCTCCAAGCTCATCCAAACCCATTCTAAGCCTAAATCAACCATCCTAAACCTTAAGAATGCATACCACAACACCATTCAAGCACACACAAGCTCAAAAGCAAGACCCAAACGAATCATACACATACCCACACATACATAAATGGGTCAAACACACACATTTAAATTGTTTTTGGTTTTAAAAAAATTACATTTTAAAAATACTAATTTTAAAATATTATTTATAAAAAAAAATTATGCTTTAGGAAAAAATTGTAATTTAAAAAAAATTATTTATTTACAAATAAACTTAACAAAGAGATATATTTCTTAATTTATTAAAATTAGAAATTATTAAATAATATTCTTAGTAATTAAGGTAATTATTTAATAGGAGAGAGACGGAAAAATTTTGGTGAGAATGATTGTGGTGTTGACATGTGTCATCCTAAGATACTTTTTTATTAGAGTAGGGAGATTAGACTTTTATTTATAAAATTAAAACTTTTTATGAAGTGTTGAGTTTAATTTTTTTTAAGGGTAACGTAATTTTTTCTCCGGTGTAACGTTGAACTGAAACTTTCTTTTTATATATAACCATAAAAATAATTACACTTGTAACAAATTGAGGGGTAGCGGAGGTTACCCCTCAATTGCACGTATGTCCGCCACTCGTTTCCTATGTATGTTTCGATGTTCAAAACAAATCGTTGCAACTTTATACGTTTTTTATGCATTCAACCATCTTAGTTATTAGTCGTTTAATTAATAAAAAAGGCATAATTTTCCCCCGGCCACAGAATGAGAAAATCATGCTTAGTACATAGGTGTACGAGATTTTTATTAATAACATTTTAAAGCTAAAATAGTGAAAAATGGTGATCATAAGATTTTATTATTTCTAATGAGCATGAATGGTTCTTTGTATTTAGGTCTGTTTTTACTTTTGTTCTTCAAGTTTAAAAAATTACAAGGTTCGATCTAAATGTTTGTCAACATGTAACACAATAGGTCTCTCACATGGATGACACTTAATTTTTTCCGTTAATTTTTAAAGATGACTAAAATACCCATTGCAAAAATTTAAATAGATTATAAAACTCACACCCCAACCCCTACCCATCCCCACCACACCACCCTAAAATTCTTCTTCTTCTCAAGTTTAACTCCGACAAACAACCACAACAACTCCAACAACAACCCCATCATAAATTAGAACGCCACCACCATCCCCACCACCACCGGTTTGCCACCACCATCTCTAACACTAACGAAACCTCACCACCATCCCCACCACCGATGATCTACAATCTAGCACCGCCATCTCCAACACCACAAGAACACTACCACCTTCCCCAACACCACCAGAATCCCCCACCATCCCCACCACCACAAGTTCACAATCACCGTTGCCAACCCCACCGGAACACCACCACCATCCCCACCACCATATGTTTGCAGCCATCATCTCCAACACCACTAGAATTCCACCACCATCACCACCATCGTTGCTCTGCAACCACCATATCCAACACCATGGGTGCTACCTCGAATTCAATCAAGGTTAGGGTTGCAATGGTGGTGGTGGGTGATGCTTTTGTGGTGTTACGGTGAGTGAGAATTAGTGGTGGTAGGTTATGATAGTGGGTTGCATGGTGGGTTGAAGATGTGGATGAATGGAGGGGAGGATAGGGACTAGGTGTGGTGGTGAGGGAGAGAGGTTGGGTTGCGGTGGTGGGTGGCGATGAGTGGTAGCGGTGGTGGTCCGGTAGGATGGCGGCGGTGGTGGTGTTTTGATAGATTAATGGTGGTTAGAGTTTTAAGGTTGAAGATGAAGTGTGTGGTTCTCATCTTTCATAAATATTGATTTTTTAATAGTTAGGGTTATTTTGGTTAATTTAGTAGGACTTAACGGAAAAAAATAACGGCCAGGGCATGTTTTGACAAATCTTTAGACCGACCTTGTAGTTTTTCAAACCTGAAGACTCAAAAATGAAACAGACTAAATCACGTGGACTTTTCACGTGATATACTAATTTCTAATATATGTTAGCTTTTCGATCTTGTCTTACCACTTGTTGGTTGTTGGGTTGTACCCTTCTAATGTGCCTTTAGTGGGTGATGTTAAATGGATGAATTGAAGGATGAAGGACAGATCTAATAAGAAGAAGTGCATTTCATAAAATTTAACTAGAATAAGTTGAAAATTACAATACTTAACCTGAGAAATTACTTCGCTACATCTTCATGCATCTTAGTAGGCAACTAATATCTCATATTTAGTATTGTAATCTCCTAGTGTTTCTATTTAAGGATGCATTTTCCTAATGCCAACCAACATTCTATTGTTTAACACTTGACCCATGACACAATGCAATGTTATTTTTGCATGATCTATGAATTTCATAATTGTTTTCTTCCCCGTTCTATATTAACATCTTTCTTCCTTTTTGATTTAGTTTTTTTCATATAACATTTAGCACTTCTAGTAATTAGCCTGCACTTTCAAAAAACTATACCTATTTTATTCAACGTGGATAATTTTTAGGTGTTCACAATAAGGTGTTCATAAATCGTTCAAATCGGTCGAATCAAAGAATTTTTTAGCTCATTTGCTAGTTTAAAATATATACTTTCAAATCGCCTTAGCCGAACTCTTCAAACCATAGATATTTGACTGTTACATTTGGAACATTGGAGTGACAGTGTAAACTGGATCGGTCGTGAACTTCACATGATTTAACATGTGCTCGAAAAAATAAGTACCAATCTATTAAATCTTAAAAAGAAAATGTCTAAACAAAAGAAATTATTTCATTTGAATTTAATATGAAACATAAAATACAAATTATTATACAAAAAAATAAATTAAATCATACAAACCAAGACATGGCTCGTAAGCTACACACCAGGGTGTAAACGAGCCGAGTCGAGCCCAAACTCGCTTAGGCTCGAGCTCGACTCATTTTAGTTTTAGAAAACTCTGAGCTAGAGCTCGGCTCGTTTATAGTTTTATTTCTAAAGCTCGAGCTCGGCTCATAAAAATTATCAGGCTCGAGCTCGGCTCAAGCTCGGCTCGTTTATTGTAAAAAAATTTTTTATTTATAATTACGTGTATATTTTTAATAATCAATCTTTCTACATATAACATAATATATATTTAATTAATTACTTTTTATCATAATAATGTATATAAGAATATGATTTATGTAAATGTATATTTGTATATATTTAAAATGTAAATAAAAATTATATAAAACAAAAAACTCATTTAGGCTCGCAAGAAGGCTCAAGCTTGATGTCTGAAGCTTGGGCTCGAGCTCGTTTAATAAACGAGTCATGATGTGAGCTCGAGCTTGGACTCGAGCTCGTTTAAGCTCAAATTTATTCGAGTTTTTTTCGAACCGATTCCGAGTAACTTGCGTGCCAGCTTGGCTTGTTTACACCCCTGCTACAAACACAACAGATAATTCAAAGACATAGTTATACATATAACCACACTTCAATCACCATGAACCATGTTCTCAAGGATTTATTTCTTTATATTTTTACCCACTTTAGCGACCGAACGCGCAATACTCACCTATTCGCGGTGAAACAAACTTCTTTTGCGCAGGCAAAACAATTACAACTTTCTCCTTTGTTGAGCGTGTGTCTTTGTTTATTTTTTGATCTTCAAATGGCTATTTTGTTTATCTTTGTCTGCCACTGATGTCTTTTCGTTGAAAAGTCTTGCCCTAATCACCGTTAGTATCAAACCAAACAACCAATGCAATTTTGAAAAGGTTACATGTTAGACTATATATACAAGTAGAGATTCCCACATCTCACAAATGATGTGTGCGAGCTCTTATCTACTAATATCCAGGAAGTTATACATAACTTTCATTGTTATAATTGCGTAATTTACATAGCTTGCGTGACTTGGTGTTTCTTGTTCATATGTTTTTATCAAAAGTGTCAAATGTCAATTAAAATTCATGTTTTTGTACGCAAAATTTCATTGTGCGTGGGTGGATGTATCTTAATACAAGTTATCTTTAGTGTTAAATGAAATCAAGGTTTGTCTTTATATGATGGGTGTGGCACATCTAACTAGTTCCCGCCTCGTTTTTGAATGGCACATTAGATGTGGGTTATTAGAGGTCATGGTTGAATGGCACATCAAACTAGTTCCTGCCTCTTTTTTTTTATTTAACTAATTGTGAAAGATTTATCAAAAAAACATAAATTATAAGTCTTTTATATATTTAAAACATTACATCCTGCTAGTCTATCAACCCCCCCAAGATAAGTATTGAATCAGAGATTTAAAAGATCCCAAACTATAACAATCATCTTCATACCATTAGACTAGAAGACCAACGGTAAGTGAAAATATTAGTACATATTTAACAGAAGAAAATTTTGCTAGATTAGGCATGATGAAAGAAAATAGATGTCCACAATTATAACAACTCGTAAGATATGCAATGAATCTCACCTTGATACACTTTTCTTGGCCGTTCTAAGAAAACCTTAAATAATTTGAGACACCCGACGAATAGAAAAAATAGACCTGTATAATGTAAATTAGTAATCCCTATGTAAAAAGTTTATAATATAAAGATAATTATTATAACAATAAACCAAAAAAAAGTATCGTAACAAAAAAAATCTAATTAGTTAAGTGATTTGTGAGGTTCTACAATCATTTTTGGATGAAAAGCTCTCGATCAAGTATTTATAATCCATACTCTCTAAGAGTATTCACACTAGCATCTTCCTTTTCAAATCTATAATTCAACTAAATATTACATTTATCTATATTTCTATTTAAATATTGTATAATCACCACATTTCATCCTCCATCTTTATAATATCTCACACACAAACACTTATTTTATTATTATTTTTCTTTTAGTTACACACTCATAAAAATAAAAAGATAGATGAATAGTGAATTTGTATATTTAAAGAATTACTATTCAACTCTAAAGTTTAGTTATAAAGAAAGAGATGAAGATTCCAATGAGAATAAAAAACAATACAAAAAATCTTTAAACAATAGAGATGGAGAGATATAAATAAAATCTCTACTATGAATGCTTTAATATTTCATTTTCAATAGTTGTCATCGTTTTTTTAGTTGAATACTAAATTGGGTTTAGATTTTAGACTTTTAATAGTGGACTAAACTAATTAAATTGTTGATGGGTTTCAAGGTTTGTTTAATAAGCCCAAAGAATTAAAAGATTATTGGGTTTGTTAATGGCCTGTAGTTTTTTTAATATATATACAATATACAAATATATATATATAATAAAAAAATTTTAAAAAGTTAATTTTGAGCCCCTGAAAAGATCGGGCCTTGTGGTGGTTGCCCACCTGCCTCGTCAGGGCCTGATGCTTGTATATTTGTGTGCGCGCACGCACATGACACTAGGATTAGGATTAACTATTTGTGTGCCCACGCACATGACAAAATATTTGTGTTCGAAATCTGTTTATTGGTCTATGCTTAAAAATCATCTACTAAACTACCCATGTTGCGATACAATAATATCTTTGCGCGATTGTATTTTATTGATGTTGTCCTCACCCTTCCGAGATTACCATCTTTCTTTCTTTACATGTAGGTCTTTTGCGTAACTATTGACAATTTTGTTTGTTAACATACACTATCTCACCTATACATTATACATTTTTTATTCACAGTTTATAAATGTTAAAGAAAATAAATTTCTTAGCCACAAGAATTCAATTTCATATGAACGTACAGTAGCTATGAAACATCGAAGATAATTTTTTATTACAGAAAGGTAAAACAATTCATACACAAGAGTACATAACATACAAGTTACAGGACATAACATAAATATAAAACCGATAAACAAATGTATAACATAATATCTCACTCATAATTAAGCTATTGACAGGGTCTAGAGAATGTGTGACGTGACAAACCTTAACTCTGTCCTAAGGTAAAGAGGTTGCTCATGTCAAGACTCTTGGCTATGAGAATAACCTGAACCTTGAGAACTTATCTTACTTTTATTTTTCATATTTTTAGTCACTTTGACCATAGAATCTGCTATATACTCACCCATCATAGTTGAAACATGCTTCTTTTTTGCAGGGAAAACAGTTGCAGCTTTCGCCTTGGTTGATCCGTCTGCCATTGTGTTCTTCAAGGTGCTATTTTGTTGCTCTTTGTCTGCCATTGATTTGTTTTCGTTGCAAATCCTTTTCCTCGATCACAGTAACTTATTGTTATGTATCAAAGCAAACAACCTATGCAATTAAGAATTGGTTCCATATTAGACTATATATACACGTAAAGTTTCCCACATCTCGTAAATGATGTGTGCGTGCTCTAATCGTAATATCCTGGAATTTATACATGAATTTCATTGTTGTTATGGGGTAATTTTCATAGTTTATGTCGTTTGTTGTTTTTAATTTATGTTTTTTCAAGTATCAAATGTCAGTTAGTGGTGTGTGCGAACACTTAGTGTGATCAATATCTGGGAATATATTCTTAAATTTCATGTACAATTTCATTATGTGTGGTTGAATGTTTCTTAGTATGAGTTATCATCTATAGGGTCAAAATTGTAAATGGCAATCAACGTATGTAATTGTAAGATGGGTGTGGGGTTGTGGGCTAAGTGGGTTTACATTAGAGGCTACGTGGATGTAATGAAGGTTTAATTAATTAGGTCCCCTCTATTTTTCTTTATTATTTTTATTATTATATTACAAGGTTCATGTTGAAACAAAAGCCACTGGTACTATTTTTAAATTAACCCCGTAAGTTTTAAAAAAAATTCAAGTTTGTTTTATTTGCTATGATATAATATAAGTTTTTATTAAAAGAAGTTACTACTTTGATTTTTTTATTTAATAACTCTCATTCATTAACTTAAAAAAATAAATTGGGTTGTGTTTTTTTTCATTATGTCTGGTTATAAATTTGTTAAAATGGAGTTTTCTTCAATATAAAGTACTTTTATGGTATCTTAGGTTATATTGACTGACTTTAACACGTTGGTATTGTACAAAATAAATTGATACCAACCAAATAATATTGATGTTTTTTCTACGGTGGCGGATCTAGAAGACTAGTTCAGGAGTAACGTGAATTTTTTTATCGTACATGCAGTGGTGAACGAGGAATTATTTACTAGGGGGTCACTACTTTTTAATAATTAGCTTCTAACGAAACAACATAAAAAATTGGGTTGTACGATTGGGTCGAGTTGGATCAAGTCGAAATATACGTAATTAAATTGGATTGTAAAAAAAACTTATATTTTATAGTGTTTCGTACGCGTTTTTATCTTTTGATGCTTTCTTTTCACAGCAAAACTGATTTATGTTCTCTAAATTTCAAGTTTAAACAATAACTAGAATCACTAAATTAAATATAGAATGTTCGTGATAGAAAAATAAACATATAAGAGCATTCATAGTAGTTTCATACACTCTTTACATCACATAATTTTATTTATTGTAACTTACTTTTAAAATTGAGTATTAATAATTTTTTATAAAAGTTTGAATATGAGTCATTATGTCATCATTCTAACAACATTCCTAAGGTTTCTATACAAATTGTCTAGGTTTTTAAACAAGAAACAACAAAAGAATCGATTATTTCTGTTAGGACCGTTTATGTACGGAGTACTAACTGATTCTGCGCGTATACCAACTCAAATAGTGCGGAATCCTATTTGATTGGCAATCCAATCAGAGAGAACATAGTTAAGATCAATATAACGATTAATGAAACGTTACGAATGATTAGAACACGATCAACTGTGATCTATGAACTTGGAACAGGTTTTCTTGAGTCTCTGGACGGTTAGGGTACGAGTATGCGCGTAGGTATTCGAATTATTACGTTTTTTCACGAATTAGATGGTATTTATAGGTTAGGGTTTTCCATTCGTACGATTGAACCATTAGCATGGTTCAGTCGTGCGACTGAAGCATGCGATTGATCTATCCGCACGACTGAAGGTCCAGTCGTGTGACTGAGTCAATCTTATGTCTCAATCGTGCGACTGATCCAGTCTCCTAGTTCAGTCGTGCGACTGGTCCATTAGCATGAAGTATTCATGCGTATGGTCCATTAGCATGAAGTATTCATGCGTATGGTCCATTAGCATGGTCCATTCGTATGGTCTATTAGCATGGTCCATTCAATTACATATATGTAAGACATGATAGACATTTTACATTAAGTTCCTAAACTAGGTACATATGTATCAACAAACTCCCCCTTGGACCTAGTTTACATCATTGTCTAACATTCTTCATTAGTTCTTCGAATTTCTTGTATTTTCCTCTCTTGTAGCTCTGGCATGTATCTCAAATGCAAAACAGAGTCTTATCACATTCTGAAACTGAAGGGCTTGTACAATATCTTGCGAGTCTTAGAATAGTGGCCATTTGTATAAGGTATATGCATCGTCAGCACACAAGTTAGTCAACCACATAGGGTTAAATACCCGGATAGTATCCGTTTGGCTTTCTTTTTGTAAGACTATGACCGCTTCACATGTTCTCCAATCGTAGTACCATCACTTGAAGTGTGGAGTGAAGTCCCGTGGCATCTCCCTTACAGGGATTTTGGACATTGTATGCGGAGGACTCCACTTCAGCACTACCTTAGGCTTTCCAGTAATGGGATCAACTTCAGATCTTTTGATGTACCTCTTCGGTTGTTGAGGTCTGAAGTTAACCCACCTGGTGTGGTACTCTTTCCTAAAAGCAGCCTCAAACCCGCCTGACATTTTTCTCGGATCACATAAACAACTTTAGACGTGTCGGCTAGTTGAGCTCAAAACTAGGGAGAGTCTTTAGATCGTGTAGGAATCTAAAGTACTCTATGCCCTTTTCTCTTTTTACTGCATACACATTCAGATCCTCAATATAAGCCCATGCAATGATCTTGCCTGACACCTTTAAGTGTTACATACGGATTACTAATTTACATTATACAGGTCTATTTTTTCTATTCGTCGGGTGTCTCAAAATATTTACGGTTTTCTTAGAACGGCCAAGAAAAGTGTATCAAGGTGAGATTCATTGCATATCTTACGAGTTGTCATAATTGTGGACATCTATTTTCTTTCATCATGCCTAATCTTGCAAAATTTTCTTATGTTAAATATGTACTAATATTTTCACTTACCGTTGGTCTTCTAGTCTAATGGTATGAAGATGATTGTTATAGTTTGGGATCTATTAGATCTCCGATTCAATACCTATCTCGAGGGGGGTGGGGGTTGATAGACTAGGAGGATGTGATGTTTTAAATATATAAAGGACTTATAATTTCTCTTTTCTTGATAAATCTTTCACAATTAGTTAAATAAAAAAATGAGGTAGGAACTAATTTGATGTGCCATTCAACCATGACCTCTAATGCAACCCACATCTAATGTGCCATTCAAAAATGAGGCGGGAACTAGTTAGATGTGCCACACCCATCATATAAAGACACAACCTTGATTTCCATTTAACACTAAAGATAACTTGTATTAAGATACATCCACCCACGCACAATGAAATTTTGCGTACAAAAACATGAATTTTAATTGACATTTGACACTTTTGATAAAAACATATGAACAAGAAACACCAAGCCACGCAAGCTATGTAAATTACACAATTATGACAATGAAAGTTATGTATAAGTTCGTGGATATTAGTAGATAAGAGCTCGCACACATCATTTGTGAGACGTGGGAATCTCTACTTGTATATATAGTCTAACATGTAACCCTTTTAAAATTTCATTGGTTGTTTGGTTTGATACTAACGGTGATTAGGGAAAAAAATTTCAACGAAAAGACATCAGTGGCAGACAAATCGCTCCATTTCTCCATCTTCTCCATTTCTTCTTCACTTTCTTCTTCTTCACCTATCTTCTTCACTTTTGCACCAAATCGCTCCATTTGGTCTCGTTTTCTTCGTCTAGGCTTCATCTACAACCTAGTCTACTCCATCCTTGCAGGTAGATGACCTTGGTTGTCCATTTCTTGCTCGTTTTAGTGCTGTCCATTTCTACAGTTTCGGGTGTTCGGGTCAACTCGAACACAAGAGGTCGTGTGGGTGCGTGTGATGACTTTCTGTGTGTGCTTCTTCTTCGTGTGTGTTTGTTGAGTGATTCTGGAAGTTCTTGATGTGTAAAACTCGTGCTCGGAGCAGCCGAAGGCTGCTCTGCACTTCAGCAGTCGCGAACCTGCAGTTCAGGCGACTGGGTCTGTCATTTGACTGAGCTGTGCGACTGGGTGAGTCATGCGACTGTGTCTTTCGGGCGACTGAATCGTGCAACTAGGGATGTCATGCGATTGAGTTGTGCGATCGAATGAATGTGAGTGCGATTGAGTCAATGCGGATGAATGTGTGTGCGATTGAGTCAATGCGGATGAATGTGTGTGCGATTGAGTCAATGCGGATGAATGAATGCATGCGACTGTGCGTGTATCGCACGACTGAAGGCCAATCGTACGAATGAAGGTTCAGTCGTACGAATGAAGCTGATTCGTACGATTGAAGGTTGATTCGTACGAATGGAGTGTTGAGTTGAGCGTCTGGTCTTGTTGTGTGACTGATGATGTTTGAGTGTGAATTTCCTTCCTGAATGTCCTGATGATAAGGTAACATCAGTAAAAGTGTCATTGCTTGACCACAAAGATTAAAGTCAACGCTATCAACATGCACATACTATTTCAATTGAAATCAACCTAACATTTTACAATTATCGACAACCCATTTGGAACTACAAATTTAACAAGTGCTATCTTTTATAACAATGGAATCTTTATATGGATGTCATAAGCAATGACGACTACTCTTAGTACTTGGATCTACATAAGATCTGATACTTGTGTCCGCTTGTGTGTGTGCTACCACGACCGACCGACCGAACCGATACAACCGAACCGACCAAACATTACTATATGCTTTATACACGTCATTAATGCTTAACATAACTGTCAATAGGTGTTTGACTGTTCATTGCATACAACTGTTGGAATCTTGATCATTCATACTTACCACTTAACATGTGAGTTTCGTGGCCCCTTTTTATGCTTATACTACTTTACAACATTTACAAACATGGGGGAAAAGTATGCTCGCCCGTTTTCATGCTGTACAACATACATACAATTTACATACTTGGAATCAACGTGCTACTGTTTTGTGGGTACTTATCTGATACATGCTTGAGTCTGCTTTGTGGTTCTTTCTTAAAACCATTTAATTCCAGTGTGGGAACCGACGGATAGGTATTGGTAGTACTACTTGGTTGACACCCCCACCCTCGTGTTGGTATACTAGTTAGTACCAACAAATGCCAGGAACGGGCCTTGGGTGAATATATTCCGACAAGATTCTTTGTGTACGTCGTTAGGTTTGGTTGTAAAGCTCTTGTCATGTGATTTTGCTTACTTATAACTGTATGCACGGTATTCTGCAACAACTTTATACAGCATCAATACTTATTTACTTTTAAACCTGCGAGCTCACCAACAATTTGTTGACCATTTTGAGCATATCTTTTCAGGTGATCATGCTAGCTGAGGTTCTAGGTGTGCTGCCTTAGTGGAGACCCTAGGATGCATTTTCGGCTAAACTTGTCATTTTGAAAACAATTGTTGTATCTGTTTCAAACAACATTACACTTTGTAACTTGTTCCCGGGTTGTGGGAATTGCATACAATGTTATTATCTATGTTTATCTTATATCATGTTTATGCTTATGGCTATGTTGTCGTGAATACTGACTAAACACGACACAAGTCCCCTTGTTGTCGGGTGTCGTCATGACACGCTTGTCATCATTATTATTATTGCATCTCTATCGCTTACCATGTGTTATGACGATTCCCGTCTCGTTACATCCCCGTGTTTCCGCTCTTAGCGGGGGTGTGACAGACTGGTATCAGAGCCATTGGTTATAGAGAATTAGGCAATACACTTGACCTAGACTATAACCTAGGAACCTTCATGTAGATTTGCATGCCAGGGTTGTGTGCATTTTATATCTCATACGTGTTCCTCATTACTTGTTCGTTTATCTATCTGTTTCGTGATCATTTCACCCTGTGAGGGAGCCCTTGTGCTCACTCTTTACGGGATGCTTCTATTGGATCTTCCGTTTCCCTCTGCGCACCGAGTTGTTTTATCAATCCGGGTATTGAACCCGAAGAGATCTTCATAGATCATGCTATTGCGTTTGACCTTAGACACTGGGATTTACCCCGAGGAGGTTATGTCTGAGACCTCGAGAGAGGAGGAAATAGGCAACCTCCGCTAGACTAAACTGATTTCATGCATGGATGCCATTATTATGATGGACTACTGTTTGGACATTACTTATACATGGTGTGAGAATTTCATGATTTGTATGCGATGTGTGACAACCATAAGTATGGCATTAACCCGGAAAGTTAGACCTTAATGTGACATGGATAATGTGCCCTGCAATGGTTAAAACTTATGCGTTTACTATTCTTATGATTAGAACATGCCGCCTCGAAGAGTTACCCGCAACAACAGTGGCGGAAGTGAAGCCCCGAGGGGCAGAGGCAGAGGCAGAGGTAGAGCACCGAGAACAAGTGATGGTCCTACCAATGTCAATCAGGGAACAGGAAACTCTGATATGGCAGCCTTAATCGCTCAACAGGGCCATTGATTCCAACTATCGTGGCCCAAGTGAGCGATGCTCTTCAGAATTCTCACCCCCACGGGGATGGTGGCAATGATAATGAGGATAACGGGAACCCGACTGGGAACGAAAGCAATCAGGAGACCGGAATGGTGGTACAGCCGGTAAAAACTGGATTGTTAATGAGACCGGGGTGAATGCTAGACGGGATGTTCATACAAGGAATTTGTGGCTTGTAAACCAAGAGAGTTTGATGGCAAAGGTGGAGCCATAGCCCTGACTAGATGGCTTGAAAAGATGGAGGTCGTGATCGACATCAGCGAATGCCTCGACAGTCAAAGGATCAAGTATGCCACGTGCTCACTACAGGGCAAGGCACTAACGTGGTGGAACACTCAGATTCAGGCTAGGGGAAGAGAATCGGCGATGCAAATGTCGTGGGATGAGTTCAAAGCCCTAATCACCCAAGGAGTACTGTCCTCTCAACGAGATGCAAAAACTTGAGCATGAGTTCTGGAATCATGCTATGGTGGGGGCTGGGCACGCAGCTTACACCGATCGTTTTCACGAGCTAGCAAGGTTGGTTCCGCATCTGGTCACCCCGGAATCAAAAAGGATAGAGAGGTATATTTGGGGACTTGCGCCTCAAATCCGGCAATGGTAACCGCAACTGCTCCTCCTACTATCCAGAGCGCAATTCTGAAGGCTGGCGCTCTAACTGATGAGATGGTGAGAACAGGGTATTGGGCAGGGGAGCAGAGAAAAGGAAAGATGTTGGGGAAACGAGCCGGTCGAGTGCCGGGAAATTCGAGAAAAGGGCCAAGACAACCAAATTTTGTGGCCGTGACCCAGGGCAGGCGAGAGTATGTGGGTCCGCACCCCAAATGCGATAGGTGCAACTTTCATCATCCCCCAGCTATGCCGTGCCGGTGGCGCCGAACTGTAGACGCCCGGGGCATTTAGCAAGAGACTGCAGAACACGCCGAATATGGTCGCACCAGTCAACGCGGTTAACCCCGCCGGGAATGCCAGGGGCTGTTACGAGTGTGGAAGCCCTGATCACTACAGGAACATGTGCCCCAAATTGAATCGGGCACCGGGCCAACAAGGGAACAACCAGCATCAGACGATGGCTATAGCTGGAAATCAAGGCCCGACAAACCAAGGGAATGCGGCTCGGGGACGCGCTTTTGTCATTGGAGCCAACGATGCCCGTCAGGACCCGAATGTTGTCACGGGTACGCACTTACTCAATAATCACTTTGCATTTGCTCTATACTATTTGACACTGGAGCAGACAATAGCTTTATATCTTCTGAGTTTGTGCAATTGCTTGATTTGAGTCCTAGTAGGCTAGAAACTAGCTACTCTGTAGAAATGGCCAATGGTAGGTTGTTCAGGCCGACGAGATTATTAGAAAGTGCTCGATAATATTGGAGAACCACGCCTTCGATATAGACTTGATACCCTTTGAGTTAGGAATTTTCGACGTGATTGTGGGAATGGATTGTTGTCGAAACACGGGGCTGAGATTGTCTGTCGGGACAAGGTAGTGCAAATCCCTATGTCAGACGAAGGAGTACTCAGAATTCAAGGAGAACGACCGGGAAGAAACTTAAAGCTTATCTCCTGCATGAAAGCACACCGGAGTTTACGAAAACAGTGCTACGCTTTTCTGGCTCATATGGTGGAAAAGAAAGAAGAGGAGCAGAAATTGGTAGATATCCCTGTCGTGCGTGATTACCCAGATGTATTTCCTGATGACTTGCCTGGTTTGCCTCCTCCACAGCAGGTGGAATTTCGTATAGAGTTGGTTCCTGGAGCTACACCGGTAGCAAAGACACCGTATCGGCTGGCACCATCTAAAATGCAAGAGTTATCTAGCCAGTTACAGGAACTACTGGAGAAGGGTTTTATTCGGCCGAGTCACTCGCCTTGGGGAGCACCGGTGTTATTTGTCAAGAAGAAGGATGGGTCGTTCCGTATGTGCATCGACTACCGTGAGTTGAACAAATTAACTGTGAAGAATCGGTATCCTCTCCCCAGGATCGACGACCTGTTTGATCAGTTACAAGGAGCTTCGTATTTTTCCAAGATCGACCTTTGATCTGGATATCATCAACTAAGGGTTTTCGAGGAGGACATACTGAAGACAGCGTTTAGAACTCGTTATGGGCACTACGAGTTCTTGGTCATGCCGTTTGGATTGACCAACACACCAGCTGTGTTTATGGACCTGATGAATCGGGTGTGCAAACCTTACTTGGATAAGTTTGTGATCGTATTCATAGACGACATACTTATCTACTCCCGATCGAAAGAGGATCATGAAGAACACCTTCGGGCAATACTGGAACTGTTAAGGGAAGAGAAACTTTTCGCCAAGTTCTCGAAGTGTGAATTCTGGCTGCGAGAGGTGAAGTTTTTGGGTCATGTGGTTAACAAGGACGAGATTCATGTAGATCCCGGCAAGATCGAAGCGGTGAAGAAATGGGATGCGCCCCAGACACCTTCAGAGATTCGACAATTCTTAGGATTGGCCGGATACTATCGTCGTTTCATTGCGAACTTTTCAAAGATCGCTCAACCGTTGACATTGTTGACTCGGAAGGACAAGAAGTTTGATTGGGGACAGGCACAAGAACAAGCTTTCCAAAAGCTGAAAGATAAGCTGTGTAATGCATCGATATTGTCCCTCCCAGACAGAACTGATGATTTTGTGGTATACTGTGATGCTTCGCATCAAGGGTTGGGATGTGTACTAATGCAGAAAGATAAGGTAATTGCCTACGCTTCGCGACAACTTAAGGTGCACGAGAAGAACTACACAACTCATGATCTTGAGTTGGGCGTTGTAGTATTCGCACTCAAAATATGAAGGCATTACCTGTATGGAACCAAATGCGTCATCTACACAGATCATAAAAGCCTTCAACATATCCTGGATCAGAAGGAACTCAATATGCGACAACGACGCTGGGTAGAGCTTCTTAGTGGCTACGATTGTGAAATCCGGTATCATCCGGGGAAAGCTAACATGGTGGCTGATGCTCTAAGCCGCAAGGAACGTGTGAAACCACTTCATGCTCGAGCTTTGGGATTGACCATCCAAACGAATTTGAAAGCTCAGATTGAAATTGCACAGAGTGAGGCGTTGAAAGAAGAAAACCTCGCGGGAGAAGAATTCCGAGGTTTGGATAAACAACTGATGTGCAAGGACGATGGTGTATAGTACTTCGTGGACTGTATATGGGTACCCAAATGGGGAGGTGTACGTACCTTGGTCATGGATGAAGCACACAAGACGCGATATTCTATTCATCCTGGCACAGATAAGATGTACCACGATCTCAAAGATCTGTACTGGTGGCCAGGCATGAAGAGAGACATTGCCACGTACGTCGGCAGATGCTTGACATGCTCGAAAGTTAAAGCTGAACATCAGAAACCATCGGGACTGTTACAGCAACCTGAGATTCCCGAATGGAAATGGGAGAACATAGCCATGGATTTCATTACCAAACTCCCTCGAGCGAGCAACGGGCATGACTCGATATGGGTCGTAGTGGATCGAATGACGAAATCAGCACATTTCTTGCCAATCCGAGAAGACTACAAAATGGGCAAGTTGGCGAGATTGTAAATAAAAGAGGTCGTGACAAGACACGGAGTGCCGGTGTCAATCATATCCGACCGTGACGGCCGATTCACTTCACGATTTTGGCAGACACTACAGAAAGCGATGGGTACTCGATTAGACATGAGTACCGCCTATCACCCTCAGACAGATGGCCAAAGTGAACGAACCATACAAACGCTAGAAGACATGCTGAGAACGTGTGTAATCGACTTTGGTGGTAGTTGGGACACTCATTTGCCGTTGATTGAGTTCTCTTACAATAACAGCTACCATACCAGCATTGGGTGTGCTCCGTTCGAAGCGTTGTACGGAAGGAAATGTAGATCATCGTTTGTTGGGCCGAGATTGGTGAAAGTCAGTTAACAGGCCCAGAGATCATTTAGAAACAACTGATAAGATCTTTCAAATAAAAGATAGACTGAAAGCCGCTAGAGACCGCCAAAAGAGCTATGCCAACAACTGTCGGAAGCCTCTAGAATTCAACGTTGGGGATCAAGTGTTACTCAAAGTCTCTCCTTGGAAAAGAGTTGTTCGGTTTGGAAATAAAGGGAAGTTAGCCCCAAGATATGTTGGACCATTCGAGATTACAGAAAGAATTGGTCCAGTGGCTTACCGATTAAGGTTACCACAAGAACTCAACGGTGTGCATGATAGTTTCCATGTGTCGAACCTCAAGAAGTGTTTGGCTGACGAATCACATCAAGTACCAATTGAGGATATCAAAAATGACGAAAAAATTCATTTTAATGAGGAACCCATTGAGATCATGGATCGTAAGGTCAAACAGTTGAAGCGCAGTAGAATACCAATTGCTCGCGTAAGGTGGAATTCAAAGCGAGGCCAGAGTTTACATGGGAACGGGAAGATCAGATGAAACTTAAATATCCACACCTATTCGTGGATGACACTCTTGGACCTAACTCCAGCTGAATTTCGGGACGAAATTCTCTCAACTAGGGGATACTGTGACATCCGTCACCTTAAGGTCCGTCGAACGACATAATTAACCATAGAATTATTTTAATTATTCTTCCTCTTCTTCATGAACTCCTGTTTTAAGGAATCATGTTTGCTTTATTACCCTTGTGCCTGTACTTCCTCCTTGAACGTGTGCTAAGCATAAACCTTTTATAAATTTCATCACCATTATCACCAAATATATCATTTTAATTATAACCATTGTTATTAATAAAACCATTTTAAGCCATCAATTACCATTAAACGCACTTTAAACATTAATATAACCAATACGCTTAAAGTCGTTTTCAACTGAAACAAACCTTGGACACTCGGGAGCTAAGTGCAGGGACTAAAATTGACATTTTGCAAACCTAGGATGGGTATAAAAACCCCATTCCCAGCCACTTTTTCCATCTTCTCATTTCTTCTTCACTTTCTCTCTTCTTCACCTATCTTCTTCACTTTTGCACCAAATCGCTCCATTTGGTCTTGTTTTCTTCGTCTAGGCTTCATCTACAACCTAGTCTACTCCATCCTTGCTGGTAGATGACCTTGGTTGTCCATTTCTTGCTCGTTTTAGTGCTGTCCATTTCTAGGGTTTCGAGTGTTCGGGTCAACTCGAACACAAGAGGTCGTGTGGGTGCGTGTGATGACTTTCTGTGTGTGCTTCTTGTTCGTGTGTGTTTGTTGAGTGATTCTGGAAGTTCTTGATGTGTAAAACTCGTGCTCGGAGCAGCCGAAGGCTGCTCTGCACTTCAGCAGTCGTGAACCTGCAGTTCAGGCGACTGGGTCTGTCATGCGACTGAGCCGTGCGACTGGGTGAGTCGTGCGACTGAGTCATGCGACTGTGTCTTTGGGGCGACTGAATCGTGCGACTAGGGATGTCATGCGACTGAGTTGTGCGATCTAATGAATGTGAGTGCGATTGAGTCAATGCGGATGAATGTGTGTGTGATTGAGTCAATGCGGATGAATGTGTGTGCGATTGAGTCAATGCGGATGAATGTGTGTGCGATTGAGTCAATGCAGATGAATGAATGTGTGTGCGATTGAGTCAATGCGGATGAATGTGTGTGCGATTGAGTCAATGCAGATGAATGAATGCATGCGACTGTGCGTGTTTCGCACAACTGAAGGCCAATCGTACGAATGAAGGTTCAGTCGTATGAATGAAGCTGATTCGTACGAATGAAGGTTGATTCGTGCGTATGGAGGTTAAATCGTGCGATTGGGTGTTGTGTGGTATGACTGAATGCTAGTCGTACGAATGAAGGTTCAATCGTGCCAATGAAGCTGATTCGTACGATTGAAGGTTGATTCGTACGAATGGAGTGTTGAGTTGAGCGTTTGGTCCTGTTGTGTGACTGATGATGTTTGAGTGTGAATTCCTTCCTGAATGTCCTGATGATGATAAGGTAACATCAGTAAAAGTGTCATTGCTTGACCACAAAGATTAAAGTCAACGCTATCAACATCCACATACTATTTCAATTGAAATCAACCTGACATTTTACGATTATCGACAACCAATTTGGAACTACAAATATTTAACAAGTGCTATCTTTTATAACAATGGGATCTTTATATGGATGTCATAAGCAATGACGACTACTCTTAGTACTTGGATCTACATAAGATCTGATACTTGTGTCCGCTTGTGTGTGTGCTACCCATGACCGAACCGATACAACCCGAACCGACCAAACATTACTATATGCTTTATACACGTCATTAATGCTTAACATAACTGTCAATAGGTGTTTGACTGTTCATTGCATACAACTTTTGGGAATCTTGATCATTCATACTTACCACTTAACAGGTGAGTTTCGTGGCCCCTTTTTATGCTTATACTACTTTACAAACATTTACAAACATGGGGGAAAAGTATGCTCGCCCGTTTTCATGCTGTACAACATACATACAATTTACATACTTGGAATCAACGTGCTATTGTTTTGTGGGTATTTATCTGATACATGCTTGAGTCTGCTTTGTGGTTCTTTCTTACAACCATTTAATTCCAGTGTGGGAACCGACGGATAGGTATTGGTAGTACTACTTGGGTTGACACCCCCACCCTCGTGTTGGTATACTAGTTAGTACCAACAGATGCCAGGAACGGGCCTTGGGTGAATATATTCTGACAAGATTCTTTGTGTACGTCGTTAGGTTTGGTTGTAAAGCTCTTGTCCTGTGATTTTGCTTACTTATAACTGTATGCACGGTATTCTGTAACAACTTTATACAACATCAATACTTATTTACTTTTAAACCTGCGAGCTCACCAACAATTTTGTTGACCATTTTGAGCATATCTTTTCAGGTGATCATGGTAGCTGAGGTTCTAGGTGTGCTGCCTTAGTGGAGACCCTAGGATGCATTTTCGGGCTAAACTTGTCATTTTGAAAACAATGGTGTATCTATTTCAAACAACATTACACTTTGTAACTTGTTCCGGGTTGTGGGAATTGCATACAATGTTATTATCTATGTTTATCTTATATCATGTTTATGCTTATGGCTATGTTGTCGTGAATACTGACTAAACACGACACAAGTCCCCTTGTTGTCGGGTGTCGTCATGACACGCTTGTCATCATTATTATTATTGCATCTCTATCGCTTACCATGTGTTATGACGATTCCCGTCTCGTTACATCCCTGTGTTACCGCTCTTAGCGGGGGTGTGACACTTCATCCTTCAATTCGTCCGTTTAACATCACTCACTAAAGGCACATTAGAAGGGTACAACCCAACAACCAACAAGTGGTAAGAGAAGATCGAAAAACTAACATATATTAGAAATTAGTAAATTACATGAAAAGTCGACGTGCTTTGGTATGTTTCACTTTTGAGTCTTCGGGTTTGAAAAACTACAAGGTCGGTCTAAAGATTTGTCAAAACATGCCACGACTGTTATCTTTTTCTGCTAAGTCCTACTAAATTAACCAAAATAACCCTACTATTAAAAAATCAATATTTTATGAAAGATGAGAACCACAACTTCATCTTCAACCTTAAAACTCTAACCACCATTAATCTATCAAAACACCACCACCACTGCCATCCTACCGGACCATCATCGCTACCACTCATCGCCACCCACCACCGCAACCCAACTCTCTCTCCCTTACCACCCTAGTCCACTCTCCTCCCCTCCGTTCATCCACGTCTTCAACCCACCATGCAACCCACTATCATAACCTACCACCACCAATTCTTACTCCCCGTAAAACCACAAAGCATCACCAACCACCACCATTGCAACCCTAACCTTGATTGAATTCGAGGTAGCACCCATGGTGTTGGATATGGTGGTTGCAGAGTAGGGATGGTGGTGGAGTTCTAGTGGTGTTGGAGATGATGGTTGCAAACATATGGTGGTGGTGATGGCGTTGGTGTTTCGATGGGGTTGGAGACGGTGATTGTAGACTTGTGGTGGTGAGGATGGTGGGGGATTCTGGTGGTGTTGGGGAAGGTGGTAGTGTTCTGGTGGTGTTGGAGACGGCGGTGCTAGATTGTAGATCATCGGTGGTGGGGATGGTGGTGAGGTTTCGTGGTGTTAGAGATGGTGGTGGCAAACCGGTGGTGGTGGGGATGGTGGTGGCGTTCTAATTTATGATAGGGTTGTTGTTGGAGTTGTTGTGGTTGTTTGTCGGAGTTAAACTTGAGAGAAGAAGAATTTTAGGGTGGTGTGGTGGGGATGGGTAGGGGTTGGGGTGTGAGTTTTATAATCTATTTAATTTTTTCAATGGGTATTTTAGTCATCTTTAAAAATAACGAAAAAAATTAAGTGTCATCCATGTGAGAGACCTATTGTGTTACATGTTGACAAACATTTAGATCGAACCTTGTAATTTTTTAAACTTGAAGAACAAAAGTAAAAACAGACCTAAATACAAAGAACCATCATGCTCATTAGAAATAATAAAATCTTATGATCACCATTTTTCACTATTTTAGCTTTAAAATGTTATTAATAAAAAATCTCGTACACCTATGTACTAAGCATGATTTTTCTCATTTTGTGGCCGGGGGAAAATTATGCCTTTTTATTAATTAAGCGACTAATAACTAAGATGGTTGAATGCATAAAAAACGTATAAAGTTGCAACAATTTTGTTTTGAACATCGAAACATACATAGAAAACGAGTGGCGGACATACGTGCAATTGAGGGGTAACCTCCGCTACCCCTCAATTTGTTACAAGTGTAATTATTTTTATGGTTATATATAAAAAGAAAGTTTCAGTTCAACGTTACACCGGAGAAAAAATTACATTACCCTTAAAAAAAATTAACTTAACACTTCATAAAAAGTTTTAATTTTATAATAAAAGTCTAATCTCCCTACTCTAATAAAAAAGTATCTTAGGATGACACATGTCATCACCACAATCATTCTCACCAAAATTTTCCCGTCTCTCTCTCCTATTAAATAATTACCTTAATTACTAAGAATATTATTAATAATTTCTAATTTTAATAAATAAGAAATATATCTCTTTGTTAAGTTTTTTGTAAATAAATAATTTTTTTAAATTACAATTTTTCCTAAAGCATAAATTTTTTTAATAAAAAATATTTAAAATTAGCATTTTTAAAATGTAATTTTTTTAAAACCAAAAACAATTTAAATGTGTGTGTTTGACCCATTTATGTATGTGTGGGTATGTGTATGATTCGTTTGGGTCTTGCTTTTTGCTTGTGTGTGCTTGAATGGTGTTGTGGTATGCATTCTTAAGGTTTAGGATGGTTGATTTAGGCTTAGAATGGGTTTGGATGAGCTTGGAGGTCGAAAATGGCAGATTGGGTTCGGGATGAACTGCATTCTGCATCAGCTAGGGCTAGGCGACCGAATGGAGGCCATACGGCCGATTGAGGTGCGATTGAGGTACATTCGCACGACTGAGATTTCATTCGCACGATTGGGAGCCCAGTCGCATAAATGCTCATCCGCATTAGTTCCATCCGCATTAGGTCCATTCGCATGGGACTCATCCGCATTAGGTCCATTCGCATGGGACTCATCCACATTGAGTCCATTTGCATTAGTTTTATTCGCACGATTGGGTGTTTATTCGCATAGATGTTCATCCGCATTGGTTCAATCGCATGATGTTCAGTCGCCTGGAGGCCATGCGACTGAATGGTGCCCATACGCCCAGTAGGGCTGGTGTACCCAAGGGAAGTGTAGTTTAATTATTGACTTTCGGAGGAAAGTGCAGATATAAGTTTTGACGTGAAAAGTTCCCGTAAATTCATGTAAGATGACTGTTGTGACCTTAGAGGTTATGTTGGGCATGATGACGTTGCATGTTATGCATGATGTATGTTATGTATGTATGATGTTGCCCTGTATGATGATGTTATTGCCTGTGTATGTTATGTTCCTTGTTATGATGTATGTTTATCTTTCCCGTGGCTTTGCATTGAATGTTAATGAATGAATGAAAGTATTATGTAACGTAAAGTGAAAGATAATGAAAGAGGAACATGAAGGAAGAATGCATGCATTAATAAATGATTAAAGGAAAGAAAGTCTTGCAAGCCTTGTATGTCAGGACACGCCATTAAAGGTGTTAGCCTAACGGTGTGTGGGTTCACTACCCTGGTAGGATGCACATCGGGGCCTTTCTTTGTGATTGACCATTTGTATAGCCCCATTGCTGCATACTCTAGGTACTACGACCAGAGGTGCGATGCACCGTTATAGCTGGTCTATGATAGGCCTAGGTCCAGTACCAGGAATAACTAGGTATTGCATATAGCAGTGGTACACCTAAACTCTACCCTAGGTGCTGTGACCAGAGGTACGGAACACCGTTATAGCTGGTCGACGATAGGCCTAGGTCGAGTACCAGGAATAGTTGGGTATTGCATATAGCAGTGGTACACCTAAACTCTACCCTAGGTGCTATGACTAGAGGTACGGAGCACCGTTATAGCTGGTCTATGATAAGCCTAGGTCCAGTACCAGGAATAGCTGGGTAAAGTTTATGGTTGAAGGAAAGGAAAAATGTAATGAATGAAAGAATGATGAAGATAATAATAATATTATCTATGTGTACGTATGATGTATGACCGCATAAAAGTAAAGAACGGTTTTAACGAAAGAAAAGTATGTTTTATTTTAAAACTAGAACTCACTTAGCAACGCTGACTTTTATGTGTTACAGTTGGCAGGTATGTTGCTGAGGATGGCACGGGGTGACTACTCAGTTCTTTTGGGATGACATCCATTGTTATAACGCTTTTGTAATGAAATGTAACATGTATTTTGTAGTTTGATAACGACATATTGTTTGCAAAAGCTATATATTTAATGAAATGTTGGTTTAAATGTTTTCACTGCAACTTATTTATGTAAGATAATAAATATATTGTTGGACCAAAAGAACCAATGAGCCAGATCAGAAAAACCTTTAAGTCCCACAGACATCATAACAACTGAAGTGGTCTATAACAGCTAAAGACAAAGTCTGAAGATAAAGTCTGAAGACAACAGCTGAAGACAAAGTCTGAAGACAACAGCTGAAGACAAAGTCTGAAGACAACTGCTGAAGACAAAGTCTGAAGACAACTGCTAAAGACAAAGTCTGAAGACAACATGTAACACCCGGATATTTATTATTTTGAAGCCGGTGAAGAAAGAAAAGAAAATAAAGTTCAAAGTCGAGGGACCAAACTCGCCAACGAAGAAAACTTGGGAAATGTGGTGATATTAGTAGGGAGAGGGCAGCCCACTCTCCCCCCACACCCCACATTTCAGATTTCATAGAGAGAAGAAGAGAGAAAGGAGAAAAAGTTGGTTCGAGTTAGTTCGTGTCGCCAAAATCATCGTGTAGCAAGCCAAATTGAAGCTTTTGTCATTGTGCTCGTTTGTGTGAGTTCTAGAACCCCACTTTTACTTGTTTTCAAACGATTTTGGGGCTGGAAAACATCTGAAATCGGGTTTTTTTGAGTATGTGTATGTTGACCCGTTTGTGTATGTGTATGTGTATGTATGATGCGTTTGTGGCTTGATTGTGAGCTTGTGTGTGCTTGAATGGTGTCGTGGTATGCATCCCTAAGGTTTAGGATGGTCGATTTGGGCTTAAAATGGGTTTAGAGGAGTTTGGAGGCCGAAACCCTCGGCTGCAGTCGGGATGAACTGCATTCTGCATCAGTTAGGGCTAGGCGGCCGACTGGAGGCCGAATGGAGGCCATACGGCCGATTAGGGTGCGATTGGGGTCCATTCGCACGATTGAATGTCCATTCGCACGATTGAAGGGCCAGTCGCATGGGGGTCATGCGACTGAAGGTCCGGTCGCATAAGTGCTCATCCACATTAATCCCATTCGCATGAGATCCATCCGCATTGTCCATTCGCACGACTGGATGTTCATTCCCATAGGTGTTCATCCGTATTAGTTCATTCGCATGATGTTCAGTCGCATGGAGGCCATGCGACTGAAGGGTGTCCATACGCCCGAGTAGGGCTGTCACACCAAGGAAAGTGTAGTTTGACTTCTGACTTTCGGGGAAAAGTACAGATGTAAGTTTTGACGTAAAGGTCCAGTAAGAGCATGTAAGATGACGATTGGGGACTTAGAGAGCATGTTGGGCATGACGATGATGATGTTGCATGTTAGGGCTTGTTATGTATGCATGATGTTGCCCTGTATGATGATGATGAATGTGTATGATATGTTCCTTAATATGATGTATGTTATCTTTCTTGTGGCCTTATGTGTCATGTAATGAATGAATGAAGTATTATGTAACGTAAAGTGAAAGATAATGAAAGGGGAACATAAAGTAAGAATGCATGCATATTGAATGACGAACGAACGAGGAAAGGCTTGCCAGCACATATATGAGGTGAGCACTGATGGTTGCAAGAGACTCGGATAGCGTGCCATCGATGAGAAGGAATGAGGTGAGCAACCCTGTTGTTGCAACAGACTCGGATGGTATGCAATCCTTGAGTGCTATGAGGTGAGCAACTCGATGGTTGCAAGAGACTCGGATAGCATGCCATCAATGAGAATGGCAATGAGGTGAGCAACCCTGTTGTTGCAACAGACTCGGATGGTATGCAATCCTTGAGATTGCTATGAGGTGAGCACTCTACGGTTGCAACAAACTCGGACAACGCGTTATTGTGTAGTTGCCATGAGGTGAGCCACCCTATGGTTGCAAGAGACTCGGATAGCATGCTATTGTTGAGATTGGCAAGTGGGGTGAGCAACTCTATGGTTGCAACAGACTCGAATGACGCGAAGTCGTTGGGATTGTTAATGAGGTGAGCGACCCTGTTGTCGCAACAGACTCGAAGGAACGAAAGTATAAATGAACGAAAGATTTTGTATGAAAGAACGAAGTATGAATGAACGTGTATGAATTATCGGAATAATGTATAGAGCAGGATCCTTGTCATTCGACCTCAGCAATCGTGGCCGGGTGCCACGAAGAGGGTAAAGTCTGACCGGATCTAGATAGAGAAGTGAACGATAATGTAACACGTGAATGAGCAAAGTTAATGAACGGAATGATGAGATAATATTGATATTATCTGTATGTACGTATGATGTATGATCGTGAACGAATGTAAAGTAAAGTATGTTTTATTTATAAAACTAGAACTCACTCAGCAACGCTGACTTTGATGTGTTTCCAGTTGGCAGGTAATGATTGCTGAGGATGGCACGGGCGACTACTCAGCTCTTTTGGGATGGCATTCTTTTGATTAATGTTTTTGCATTGTAATACGAACAAGCTATTTTGTAATGAGTGTTGTATTAATTTGCAAAAGCATTTACATGGAAATGAAAGATTGTTTAGTTCTCCGCTACGATTTTATGAAACTCAAATGTAATTATAGGTTTTATATGCAATGAGAACCCAACTGTAAGCGTCCCGGGAACGGGGCCTTACAAGTTGGTATCAGAGCCAGGTTTAAGTGAAATGGGTAAATTTCAAAATAAACCTAATCTTAAACTGAGAATGGGATGGAAAGGGAATGGGATGCCAATCTGAGTAGCTGCGTGCCATCGGGTATTTTCGTAAAGTTAACCGGTTTTATGTGCGCATGGTATGTGGTTATGTGTTGTATGTAGATTTAAATACTGATGTAGTCAGGACAGGTAATACTTGGGTATGAAGAGTAAAGTAAGTGGCTAATCACAACTCGCCACTGTAATTAGGGACTTACTATACTTGACATAAACTGAGTTGTTTCCTTGAATGATCGTGTGGGTTTGAATCTTTCAGTGTGCGTGTGATGGCCGAGGTAGATCTTCGAAAGCTTCTAGGGTGGAGGTCACGGTGCTGAACCGCGACCCAAGAGAGGGAGACCCAGAGTTGAGAAGTGGTTCATGAAGAACCAGAGACCCCTCATCCGGAGGGTGGCGACGAAAGCGCCAATCTGAGAGCCTCAGTAAAGGAGGCTGTTGTAGAAGAAGTCCATCAGGTCATGCAGACAATCTTACCGTCTGTGGTGACTGAAGTTATTAAGGCTGTACGAGAAGGGGAAAGAAAAGAAAGAAACAGATCCTCTAGAGAACAGGAACAACCAGAGCCGGAAACGGTTCTATCTGATGACGAAGAGGAAGAAGAAGAGCCTGCGCTGGAGACGGCACGAGGATGTAATTATGGGGCTTTTATGAGATGCAAGCCCCCTACTTTTGATGGAAACGGCACAGCTGCAGCTGCTCACCGGTGGGTGAGGGAAATGGAAGCTGTTCTCGACATCAGCGAGTGCCGAGAGGACCAAAAGGTGAAGTTTTCTACCCACTCTTTTATGGATTCAACTCTGTGCTGGTGAGACAACATTGTCCAAGCTGAGGGTAGTAGGGCTATTGGGAAAATGAAATGGCCCGAGCTGAGAAGGTTGGTGATTGAGGAATTTTGTCCTCATCGGGAATGGACAAGGTCGAAAGGGAGTTCTTGCAACTGGAGGCGGGAACTATGACGCACCAGCAGTACACCACTAAATTCAACGAGATGGCACGTCTGGTGCCGGATCAGGTGACACCTTTGTCACGAAAGATTAAAAGATATATTCAGGGTTTGCCAGCGGATATTCGCAGGCACATGATAGCTGTCCGGCCGAGTACGTTTAGGTCGGCGGTGGATTTGGCAGGGAGATTGTACGATGAGAGAACAATGGTGGTGACTGAGGGTGGCAAGAAGAGCGGTGGTGATCGAAACTGGCGGGGGAAGAGGTTTGGTCGGGGTGATGCCTCGACGGGTAATAAGAAGGCACGAGCGGATGATCGCCGTGTGGTCACATCAAGTGCGGGGTCGAAAAGGTGTGGCAAGTGTGGAAGGGACCACGGCGGGGAATGTAGGTTGGGTCAAACTTATGCTTCAAATGTAGGAAGGCGGGGCACCTGGCAAGGGACTGTCGTATAGTCCGGTGCTATAACTGTGGTGAAGAGGGTCACGTAAGTAAGGATTGTAAGAAGTCGAGGGCTGAGAGTTCTGGGATGAAGAGAACTGAAGGTGAAGGACCGAGGGCGAGCGCCAGGGCATTTACCATGACACAGGAGGAAGCTAGGACAGATCCTGATGTCGTGTCCGGTACGTTTCTGGTGAACTGAACTTTAGCTTCTGTGCTATTTGATTCTGGTGCTAGTAGGAGTTTTATTTCTGCTGCTTTCTATGCTAAGCTGCCTGATAGTAGTAGACGTGTTGATGCGCCCTTTGATGTAGAAACTGCCATAGGTAAGTCTACCAGGATTTCGGAGATGATAGAAAACTGTGAGGTGAATTAGAAGGTCACAAGTTTCCTGTTAGACCGTTCGTGATGACCTTGGGTGGTTTCGATTTGGTTCTTGGGATGGATTGGTTGGCGGACTTCAAGGCGAACATTGTGTGTCGCAAGAAGATGATTCGGTTGACAACGCCTGATGGAAGTTTGGTAACGGTTTATGGTGATCGGGTTACTACGATCCCGAAGGTGATCTCAATGGCTGTGGTGGGAAAGTGTATGAGGCGTGGATGTAGCGCCTACTTGGCTTATGTAAAGGATGTAGATGCACCAACACCACAACTGCCTGATGTACCGGTTGTGTGTGACTTTCCAGACGTGTTCCCAGAAGATTTACCAGGGGTACCACCTGACAGAGAAATTGAATTTCAGATTGATCTGATACCGGGTGCCCAACCTGTTGCCAAGGCACCATATGGGTTAGCTCCGACGGAGATGAAAGAGTTGATGGAACAGTTGCAAGAGTTGCTTGATAAGGGGTTCATTAGACAGAGTATCTCTCCTTGGGGTGCTCCGGTCCTGTTTGTAAAGAAGAAGGACGGTAGTATGAGGATGTGCATCGACTACCGCGAGCTGAACAAGTTGACAGTGAAGAACCGATACCCCTTACCGAGAATAGATGATTTGTTCGATCAGCTTCAGGGTGCCAGTTGGTTTTCAAGAATAGATCTTCGGTCTGGCTATCATCAGTTGAAGGTGAAAGAACAAGATATCCCTAAAACAGCTTTCCGCACGCGCTATGATCATTACGAGTTTCTTGTCATGTCCTTTGGTTTGACCAACGCGCCAGCTGCTTTTATGGATTTGATGACCGTGTGTGTCGACCGATGCTGGATAAATCAGTGATTGTGTTTATTAATGATATCCTGATTTACTCAAGGAGCGAAGTAGAGCATGCCGGTCACATTCGAGAGGTTCTAGAGACGTTGAGAAGGTAGAATTGTATGCTAAATTCTCCAAGTGCGCATTTTGGTTGCGCGAAGTTTAGTTTTTGGTCATGTGGTGAATCCTGACGGGATTATGGTTGACCCGGCGAAGGTGGAGGCGGTTATGCAATGGAGGTCACCAAAGACGCCATCCGAGATCCGTAGTTTCTTGGGCTTGGCGGGCTACTATAGAATTCATCCAAGACTTCTCTAAGATTGCTTCTCCACTAACTAAGTTGACCCGAAAGGATGTGAAGTTTGTATGGGGTCAAGCTCAAGAGAAGGCGTTCGAAGAGTTGAAGGCAAGACTGACTCAAGCTCCTGTTCTGTCATTACCCGATGGAAGCGAAGATCTGGTGGTTTATTCTGATGCTTCCTACTCAGGGTTAGGGTGTGTGTTAATGCAGAGAGGGAAGGTTATAGCCTACACATCCCGACAGTTGAAAGTTCATGAGGTTAATTATCCCACTCATGACTTGGAGCTAGCAGCCGTGGTCTTTGCGTTAAAGATTTGGAGGCACTATCTCTACGGGATGAAGTGCACCATATTCACTGATCACAAGAGTCTGAAGTACTTCTTCGAGCAAAAAGACCTGAACATGAGGCAGAGGTGATGGTTGGAGCTTATAAAGGATTATGATTGCGAGATCCATTACCATCCGGGCAAAGCTAATGTGGTGGCGGATGCCCTTAGCCGAAAGGAAAGGCCCGAACCGATTCGGGTGAAAGCTTATCAACTAATCATGACCTCTGATGTGATGAAGCAAATCAAGGAGTTTCAAGATGAGGCATTGAAAGAATATCACCTTAACTCGGAAAGAATGAGAGGTCTGGTTGGGGAATTGGGTGAAAACACACTCGGTGTTAGAACTCGATTCGGTCGTGTGTGGATTCCTCGTTTTGGGGATCTACGGTGAAGATAATGGATGAAGCTCACAAGACTCGATACTCCATTCATCCTGGTGCCACGAAAATGTACCATGACATGAAGAAAGATTATTGGTGGCCGGGTGTGAAGCGTGACGTGGTGGAGTATGTGAGTAAGTGCCTTACTTGCTTACAAGTGAAGGCAGAGCATCAAAAGCCGTATGGGAAGATCCAACCTTTGGATATACCGGAATGGAAGTGGGAGCACATCACCATGGACTTCATTACGAAGCTGCCACGTACTCCGAAAGGGTACGATGCCATATGGGTGATAGTTGATCGTTTGACGAAGAGTGCTCACTTTCTACCGATCCGCGAGACGTATTCATCTGAGAGGTTGGCCGATCTGTTCATCAAGGAAATTATAACTCGTCATGGTGTGCCGGTGTCTATTGTGTCTGATCGCGACACTCGGTTTACATCTAAATTTTGGAAGAAATTCCACGACGCTATGGGGACGAGGTTACATATTAGCACGGCTTATCATCCCCAAACCGATGGTCAGTCAGAAAGGACCATTCAGACATTGGAAGACATGCTTCGAGCATGTGTGATTGATTTTGAGGAAGTTGGGATGACCACCTACCGTTAGCTGAATTCTCCTACAACAACAGCTATCACGCGAGCATTGGTATGCCACCATATGAGATGCTATACGGTAGGAGATGCAGAACACCCGTTTGTTGGGTGATATTGGTCAAAGGAATTGGGGAGCGTCGAGGTAATCGAGGCTACGACTGAGAAGCTTGAAAAGATCAAAGCCTTTATGAAGGCAACCAAAGACAGACAGAAGTCGTATGCTGATAAACAACGTAGGCCGATTGAGTTCCAGGTGGGTGACCCACTATCATAACCTACCACCACCAATTCTCACTCACCGTAACACCACAAAAGCATCACCCACCACCACCATTGCAACCCTAACCTTGATTGAATTCGAGGTAGCACCCATGGTGTTGGATATGGTGGTTGCAGAGCAACGGTGGTGGGGATGGTGGTGGAGTTCTAGTGGTGTTGGAGATGATGGCTGCAAACATATGGTGGTGGGGATGGTGGTGGTGTTCCGGTGGGGTTGGCAATAGTGATTGTGAACTTGTGGTGGTGGGGGTGGTGGGGGATTCTGGTGGTGTTGGGGAAGGTGGTAGTGTTCTTGTGGTGTTGGAGATGGCGGTGCTAGATTGTAGATCATCGGTGGTGGGGATGGTGGTGAGGTTTCGTTGGTGTTAGAGATGGTGGTGGCAACCGGTGGTGGTGGGGATGGTGGTGGCGTTCTAATTTATGATGGGGTTGTTGTTGGAGTTGTTGTGGTTGTTTGTCGGAGTTAAACTTGAGAAGAAGAATTTTAGGGTGGTGTGGGGGGATGGGTAGGGGTTGGGGTGTGAGTTTTATAATCTATTTAAATTTTTGCAATGGGTATTTTAGTCATCTTTAAAAATTAACGGAAAAAATTAAGTGTCATCCATGTGAGAGACCTATTGTGTTACATGTTGACAAACATTTAGATCGAACCTTGTAATTTTTTAAACTTGAAGAACAAAAGTAAAACAGACCTAAATACAAAAACCATTCATGCTCATTAGAAATAATAAAATCTTATGATCACCATTTTTCACTATTTTAGCTTTAAAATGTTATTAATAAAAATCTCGTACACTTATGTACTAAGCATGATTTTTCTCATTCTGTGGCCAGGGGAAAATTATGCCTTTTATTAATTAAGCGACTAATAACTAAGATGGTTGAATGCATAAAAAACGTATAAAGTTGCAATGATTTTGTTTTGAACATCGAAACATACATAGAAAACGAGTGGCGGACATACGTGCAATTGAGGGGTAACCTCCGCTACCCCTCAATTTGTTACAAGTGTAATTATTTTTATGGTTATATATAAAAAGAAAGTTTCAGTTCAACGTTACACCGGAGAAAAAATTACGTTACCCTTAAAAAAATTAAACTCAACACTTCATAAAAAGTTTTAATTTTATAAATAAAAGTCTAATCTCCCTACTCTAATAAAAAAGTATCTTGGGATGACACATGTCAACACCACAATCATTCTCACCAAAATTTTTCCATCTCTCTCCTATTAAATAATTACCTTAATTACTAAAATATTATTTAATAATTTCTAATTTAATAAATTAAGAAATATATCTCTTTGTTAAGTTTATTTGTAAATAAATAATTTTTTTTAAATTACAATTTTTTCCTAAAGCATAATTTTTTTTTATAATAATATTTTAAAATTAGTATTTTTAAAATGTAATTTTTTTAAACCCAAAACAATTTAAATGTGTGTGTTTGACCCATTTATGTATGTGTGGGTATGTGTATGATTCGTTTGGGTCTTGCTTTTGAGCTTGTGTATGCTTGAATGGTGTTGTGGTATGCATTCTTAAGGTTTAGGATGGTTGATTTAGGCTTAGAATGGGTTTGGATGAGCTTGGAGGTCGAAAATGGCAAATTGGTTCGGGATGAACTGCATTCTGCATCAGCTAGGGCTAGGCGACCGAATGGAGGCCACACGGCCGATTAAGGTGCGATTGAGGTACATTCACCGACTGAGAGTTCATTCGCACGATTGGGAGCCCAGTCGCATAAATGCTCATCCGCATTAGTTCCATCCGCATTAGGTCCATTCGCATGGGACTCATCCACATTGAGTCCATTTGCATTAGTTTCATTCGCACGATTGGGTGTTTATTCGCATAGATGTTCATCCTCATTGTTCAATCGCATGATGTTCAGTCGCCTGGAGCCATGCGACTAAAGGGTGCCCATACGCCCAAGTAGGGATGGTGTACCGGAGGGAAGTGTAGTTTAATTATTGACTTTCGGAAGAAAGTGCAGATATAAGTTTTGACGTGAAAAGTTCCCGTAAATTCATGTAAGATGACTGTTGTGACCTTAGAGGTTATGTTGGGCATGATGACGTTGCATGTTATGCATGATGTATGTTATGTATGTATGATGTTGCCTTGTATGATAATGTTATTGACTGTGTATGTTATGTTCCTTGTTATGATGTATGTTTATCTTTCCCGTGGCTTTGCATTGAATGTTAATGAATGAATGAAAGTATTATGTAACGTAAAGTGAAAGATAATGAAACAGGACCATGAAGGAAGAATGCATGCATTAATAAATGATTAAAGGAAAGAAAGTCTTGCAAGCCTTGTATGTCAGGACACGCCATTAAAGGTGTTAGCCTAACGGTGTGTGGGTTCGCTACCCCGGTAGGATGCACATCGGGGCATTTCTTTGTGATTGACCATTTGTATAGCCCCATTGCTGCATACTCTAGGTACTGCGACCAGAGGTGCGATGCACCGTTATAGCTGGTCTATGATAGGCTAGGTCCAGTACGAGGAATAACTGGGTATTGCATATAGCAGTGGTACACCTAAACTCTACCCTAGGTGCTGTGACCAGAGGTGCGGAACACCGTTATAGCTGGTCTATGATAGGCCTAGTCGAGTACCAGGAATAGTTGGGTATTGTATATAGCAGTGGTACACCTAAACTCTACCCTAGGTGCTATGACCAGAGGTACGGAGCACCGTTATAGCTGGTCTATGATAAGCCTAGGTCCAGTACCAGGAATAGCTGGGTAAAGTTTATGGTTGAAAAAGGAAAAATGTAATGAATGAAAGAATGATGAAGATAATAATAATATTATCTATGTGTATGTATGATGTACGACCGCATAAAAGTAAAGAACGGTTTTAACGAAAGAAAAGTATGTTTTATTTTAAAAGTAGAACTCACTTAGCAACGCTGACTTTTATGTGTTTCCAGTTGGCAGGTATGTTGCTGAGGATGGCACGGGGTGACTACTCAGTTCTTTTGGGATGGCATCCATTGTTATAACACTTTTGTAATGAAATGTAACATGTATTTTGTAGTTTGATAACGACATATTGTTTGCAAAAGCTATTATATTTAAATGAAATGTCGGTTTAAATGTTTTCGCTGCAACGTATTTATGTAAGATAATAAATATATTGTTGGACCAAAAGAACCAATGAGCCAGATCAGAAAAACCTTTAAGTCCCACAGACATCATAACAACTGAAGTGGTCTATAACAGCTAAAGACAAAGTCTGAAGATAAAGTTTGAAAATAAAGTCTGAAGACAACAGCTGAAGACAAAGTCTGAAGACAACAGCTGAAGACAAAGTCTGAAGACAACTGCTGAAGACAAAGTCTGAAGACAACTGCTGAAGACAAAGTCTGAAGACAACTGCTGAAGACAAAGTCTGAAGACAACTGCTGAAGACAAAGTCTAAAAACAACTGCTAAAGACAAAGTCTGAAGACCAAGTTCTCAGAAGTTGTCACAACAACTGAAGTAGTTCTTTTCAGTAGTTGTGATGGTTTACTTTTCAGTAGTTTGTAATCAATAGTTTTATTTTATGTAAAACATCTGAAGTTATTACACTTCAGATGTTATAACTTCAGTAGTTGTAATTTTAGCTTGTACTTAGCTTTTTGTGAAGGTGTCCTCAGTTGTTGTGGACATCTACAGTAGTTTAGTCTACTTTCAGTTGTTTGTATAAATCAATTAGCTGTCATGTTCAAGTGACATCAGCTGATGTCACATTCCTTTATAAAAGGAATGTTGACCTAATTTCTTTGTAGCCGAAGCTTGTGCGTGAATGAAAATATTCTCTTTACAGAAAACTGTCTCTCTTTATAACCGTCACTATTTGATTGAATATTCATATTATTCTTTCTTAAATTTCGTCTAATTCTTGTTCTATTCCGCTGCAAATCTTAATCTAATTGATCAAACTAGATCCCGATCCTTTCAAATGGTATCAGAGCAAGATTAATCATTGATCGATTTAACAATTGATCATTGAAACTGCTCTTTTGATATCTAAGTTTGATCGAATTAGCAATTTTGCAAGAATTGGTTATAGAGTTTGATTTTTTGTTGCTTTCGGTGAATTAATTTGAGATTCGTCTTTTCAAACTGAGTTGTTGAGTTTTTGAGCTAGATCTGTTAAAATTTCATTGAACCTGTTTGAATCGGTGAAAATGGCTACATCAATCAATGATCCTCACAATACTGGCTCCTCAACAAAGCCTCTGATGCTTGTAGGAGTGAGTATAACATATGCAACGCCGAATGCTCCATCACCTGTCTGTCAACAGTTCAGGTTGTTGGAAATCTGTGGTTCATGGACCATATAAGCCTATGGTGAGTAATCCGAAAACCAATGAGATGGTTCTGAAGAAGAAATAGCAATACTCAGATGAAGATCTGAAACTGTTTGAAATTGATGCTAAAGCTCATGGAATTCTGGCCATGGCACTGCCTAATGAAATCTATTCTGGACTTATGCATCAGGAAACTGCTCATGACCTCTGGGTTGCTCTGAAAGAACAATTTGGAGGAACTGATGAGGTCTTGGAAAACAATAGAGAGATCCTTTCCCAGCAATATGAGACATTCTCTCATAGAAAGGGTGAGTCACTGACTCAACAGTTTGAGCGATTTTCCTGTTTGATATCTGAGCTGAAAATGGTTAAACATGAATATACAAATAGCCAGATGAACAACAGATTCCTCAGATCCCTGCCTGAGAGATGTGACACATATACTATTGTCCTACGCTCCAGTGCAAATCTGGAAAATCTATCTCTCACCCAACTTCATGGGAAACTGTTAACATTTGAAAGAGAGATAGAACATAAAAGGAAACTGGCTTCATCTAGGAAGCTCACCGATGATTTTCTACCGGGGAATACTGCTCTGGTCGGTCATGAGTCAGAATATGCTGCGTCAGAAAGTTCTTATGATGAGCATATAGATTTCTCTTCAAACAATGGAGATCCTGCTTTTGTTGGTGTTGATAGTAATTCAGGGGGTAGTAGTGATAATTTATGCTTTTTGATGGATGATTTGAAAGGAATTGCTGATGATGATCTGGAAGAGATGGATATTTTGAGCCAAATGGCATTAATCAATATCAGATCTCAAAAATTTTACAAAAGGACAGGTAGAAAATTTCCTGGTCTCTCTGAAAAAACCAAAGTTGGTTTTGACAAGAGCAAGTTGAGGTGTCACAAGTGCCATAGACTTGGACATTTTGCAAGAGAGTGTAGATCATCTGGATCTAACTCTTCTGCACCCTTTGTGACCTTTCCATGCAATAGCTCACAAAACAAAGGGCAACATTCTACCACTTCTGGTCATTATTCACAAATTCAATCATCTCCTGCATATTTTGTCCCTCAAGGTCCAATGCCATATCCTTATCCCTGTTTTTACATGCCTCAGTCCAGTCAGGTTCCAGTACCCATAGCTCAACAACCACATGCCCTACCTGAGCCTCAACCATCTCAATCTCAATCACATCAAAGCTTTTTCACACCTGACGTTGTTGACTGGAGTAGCTTACCAGATGATCTTTCTGGTTATCCTGAACAATTGTTTTCTGGTGCTGGTCAACATGGTGGTGAAAATCCTTTTGGAAATATTTCTGGAGTTGTTGACTGGAGTAGCTTACCGGATGATACACTTTTCTTGGCCGTTCTAAGAAAACCGTAAATATTTTGAGACACCCGACGAATAGAAAAAATAGACCTGTATAATGTAAATTAGTAATCCGTATGTAACACTTAAAGGTGTCAGGCAAGATCATTGCATGGGCTTATATTGAGGATCTGAATGTGTATGCAGTGAAAAGAGAAAAGGGCATAGAGTACTTTAGATTCCCACACGATCTAAAGACTCTCCCTAGTTTTGAGCTCAACTAGCCGACACGTCTAAAGTTGTTTTATGCTGATCCAAGAAAAATGTCAGGCGGGTTTGAGGCTGCTTTTAGGAAAGAGTACCACACCAGGTGGGTAAACTTCAGACCTCAACAACCCAAGAGGTACATCAGAAGATCTGAAGTTGATCCCATTACTGGAAAGCCTAAGGTAGTGCTGAAGTGGAGTCCTCCGCATACAATGTCCAAAATCCCTGTAAGGGAGATGCCACAGGACTTCACTCCACACTTCAAGTGATGGTACTACGATTGGAGAACAGGTGAAGCGGTCATAGTCTTACAAAAAGAAAGCCAAACGGATACTCCGGGTATTTAACCCTATGTGGTTGACTAACTTGTGTGCTGACGATGTATATACCTTATACAAATGGCCACTATTCTAAGACTCGCAAGATATTGTACAAGCCCTTCAGTTTCAGAATGTGATAAGACTCTGTTTTGCATTTGAGATACATGCCGGAGCTACAAGAGAGGAAAATACAAGAAATTCGAAGAACTAATGAAGAATGTTAGACAATGATGTAAACTAGGTCCAAGGGGGAGTTTGTTGATACATATGTACCTAGTTTAGGAACTTAATGTAAAATGTCTATCATGTCTTACATATATGTAATTGAATGGACCATGCTAATAGACCATACGAATGGACCATGCTAATGGACCATACGCATGAATACTTCATGCTAATGGACCAGTCGCACGACTGAACTAGGAGACTGGATCAGTCGCACGATTGAGACATAAGATTGACTCAGTCACACGACGGACCTTTAGTCGTGCGGATAGATCAATCGCATGCTTCAGTCGCACGACTGAACCATGCTAATGGTTCAATCGTACGAATGGAAAACCCTAACCTATAAATACCATCTAATTCGTGGAAAACGTAATAATTCGAATACCTACGCGCATACTCGTACCCTAACCGTCCAGAGACTCAAGAAAACCTGTTCCAAGTTCATAGATCACACAGTTGATCGTGTTCTAATCATTCGTAACGTTTCATTAATCGTTAGATTGATCTTAACTGTGTTCTCTCTGATTGGATTACCAATCAAATAGGATTCCGTACTATTTGAGTTGGTATACGCGCAGAATCATTTAGTACTACTCGTACATAAACGGTCCTAACAGAAATAATCGATACTTTTGTTGTTTCTGTTTAAAACCTAGACAATTTGTATAGAAACCTTAGGAATGTTGTTAGAATGATGACATAATGACTCATATTCAAACTTTTATAAAAAATTATTAATACTCAATTTTAAAAGTAAGTTACAATAAATAAAATTATGTGATGTAAAGAGTGTATGAAACTACTATGAATGCTCTTATATGTTTATTTTCTATCACGAACATTCTATATTTAATTTAGTGATTCTAGTTATTGTTTAAACTTGAAATTTAGAGAACATAAATCAGTTTTGCTGTGAAAAGAAAGCATCAAAAGATAAAAACGCGTACGAAACACTATAAAATATAAGTTTTTTTTACAATCCAATTTAATACGTATATTTCGACTTGATCCAACTCGACCAATCGTACAACCCAAATTTTTATGTTGTTTCGTTAGAAGCTAATTATTAAAAAGTAGTGACCCCCTAGTAAAATTCCTCGTTCTACCACTGCATGTACGATAAAAAAATTCACGTTACTCCTGAACTAGTCTCTAGATCCGCCACCGTAGAAAAACAATCATATGACGGTAACAATATTATTTGGTTGGTATCAATTTTATTTTTTACAATACCAACGTGTTAAGGTCAGTCAATATAACCTAAGATACCATAAAAGTACTTTATATTGAAGAAACTCCGGTTTAACAAATTTATAACCAGACATAATGAAAAAAAACACAACCCAATTATTTTTTTAAGTTAATGAATGAGAGTTATTAAATAAAAAAATCAAAGTAGTAACTTCTTTTATAAAACTTATATTATATCATAGCAAATAAAACAAACTTGAATTTTTTTAAAACTTACGGGGTTAATTTAAAAATAGTACCAGTGGCTTTTGTTTCAACATGAACCTTGTAATATAATAATAAAAATAATAAAGAAAAATAGAGGGGACCTAATTAATTAAACCTTCATTACATCCACGTAGCCTCTAATGTAAACCACATAGCCCACAACCCCACACCCATCTTACAATTACATACGTTGATTGCCATTTACAATTTTGACCCTATAGATGATAACTCATACTAAGAAACATTCAACCACACATAATGAAATTGTACATGAAATTTAAGATATATTCCCAGATATTGATCACACTAAGTGTTCGCACACACCACTAACTGACATTTGATACTTGAAAAAACATAAATTAAAAACAACAAACGACATAACTATGAAAATTACCCCATAACAACAATGAAATTCATGTATAAATTCCAGGATATTACGATTAGAGCACGCACACATCATTTACGAGATGTGGGAAACTTTACGTGTATATATAGTCTAATATGGAACCAATTCTTAATTGCATAGGTTGTTTGCTTTGATACATAACAATAAGTTACTGTGATCGAGGAAAAGGATTTGCAACGAAAACAATCAATGGCAGACAAAGAGCAACAAAATAGCACCTTGAAGAACACAATGGCAGACGGATCAACCAAGGCGAAAGTTGCAACTGTTTTTCCTGCAAAAAAGAAGCATGTTTCAACTATGATGGGTGAGTATATAGCAGATTCTATGGCCAAAGTGACTAAAAATATGAAAAATAAAAATAAGATAAGTTCTCAAGGTTCAGGTTATTCTCATAGCCAAGAGTCTTGACATGAGCAACCTCTTTACCTTAGGACAGAGTTAAGGTTTGTCACGTCACACATTCTCTAGACCCTGTCAATAGCTTAATTATGAGTGAGATATTATGTTATACATTTGTTTATCGGTTTTATATTTATGTTATGTCCTGTAACTTGTATGTTATGTACTATTGTGTATGAATTGTTTTACCTTTCTGTAATAAAAAATTATCTTCGATGTTTCATAGCTACTGTACGTTCATATGAAATTGAATTCTTGTGGCTAAGACATTTTATTTTCTTTTAACATTTATAAACTGTGAATAAAAAATGTATAATGTATAGGTGAGATAGTGTATGTTAACAAACAAAATTGTCAATAGTTACGCAAAAGACCTACATGTAAAGGAAGAAAGATGGTAATCTCGGAAGGTGAGGACAACATCAATAAAATACAATCGCGCAAAGATATTATTGTATCACAACATGGGTAGTTTAGTAGATGATTTTTAAGCATAGACCAATAAACAGATTTCGAACACGAATATTTTGTCATGTGCGTGGGCACACAAATAGTTAATCCTAATCCTAGTGTCATGTGCGTGCGCGCACACAATATACAAGCATCAGGCCCTGACGAGGAGCAGGGTGGGCAACCACCCAAGGCCCGATCTTTTCAGGGGCTCAAAATTAACTTTTTAAAAATTTGTATTATATATATATTTGTATATTGTATATATATTAAAAAAACTACAGGCCATTAACAAAGCCAATAATCTTTTAATTCTTTGGCTTATTAAACAAACCTTGAAACCCATCAACAATTTAATTAGTTTAGTCCACTATTAAAAGTCTAAAAAAAAAACCCAATTTAGTATTCAACTAAAAAAACAAAACGATGACAACTATTGAAAATGAAATATTAAAGCATTCATAGTAGAGATTTTATTTATATCTCTCCATCTCTATTGTTTAAAGATTTTTTGTATTGTTTTTTTTATTCTCATTGGAATCTTCATCTCTTCTTTATAACTAAACTTTAGAGTTGAATAGTAATTTTTTAAATATAAAAATTCACTATTCATCTATCTTTTTATTTTTATGAGTGTGTAACTAAAAGAAAAATAATAATAAAATAGTGTTTGTGTGTGAGATATTATAAGATGGAGGATGAAATGTGGTGATTATACAATATTTAAATAGAAATATAGATAAATGAAATATTTAGTTGAATTATAGATTTGAAAAAGAAGATGCTAGTGTGAATACTCTTAGAGAGTATGGATTATAAATACTTAATCGAGAGCTTTTCATCCAAAAATGATTGGAGAACCTCACAAATCACTTAACTAATTAGATTTTTTTTGTTACGATACTTTTTTTGGTTTATTGTTATAATAATTATCTTTATATTATAAACTTTTTACATAGGGATTACTAATTTACATTATACATGTCTATTTTTTCTATTCGTCGGGTGTCTCAAATTATTTAAGGTTTTCTTAGAACGGCCAAGAAAAGTGTATCAAGTGAGATTCATTGCATATCTTACGAGTTGTTATAATTATGGACATCTATTTTCTTTCATCATGCCTAATCTAGCAAAATTTTCTTCTGATAAATATGTACTAATTTTCACTTACCGTTGGTCTTCTAGTCTAATGGTATGAAGATGATTGTTATAGTTTGGATCTTTTAAATCTCTGATTCAATACTTATCTTGGGGGGGGGGGGGGGGGGGTTTGATAGACTAGCAGGATGTAATGTTTTAAATATATAAAGGACTTATAATTTCTCTTTTCTTGATAAATCTTTCACAATTAGTTAAATAAAAAATGAGGCACGAACTAGTTTGATGTGCCATTCAACCATGACCTCTAATGTAACCCACATCTAATGTGCCATTCAAAAACGAGGCGGGAACTAGTTAGATGTGCCACACCCATCATATAAAGACAAACCTTTATTTTCATTTAACACTAAAGATAACTTGTATTAAGATACTCCACCACCCGCGCACAATGAAATTTTGCGTACAAAAACATGAATTTTAATTGACATTTGACACTTTTGATAAAAACATATGAACAAGCAACACCAAGTCACGCAAGCTATGTAAATTACGCAATTATAACAATGAAAGTTATGTATAACTTCCTGGATATTAGTAGATAAGAGCTCGCACACATCATTTGTGGAGATGTGGGAATCTCTACTTGTATATATAGTCTAACATGTAACCTTTTCAAAATTGCATTGGTTGTTTGGTTTGATACTAACGGTGATTAGGGCAAGACTTTTCAACGAAAAACAAAGATAAACAAAATAGCCATTTGAAGATCAAAAAATAAACAAAGACACGCGCTCAACAAAGGAGAAAGTTGTAACTGTTTTGCCTGCGCAAAAGAAGTTTGTTTCACCGTGAATAGGTGAGTATTGCGCGTTCGGTCGCTAAAGTGGGTAAAAATATAAAGAAATAAATCCTTAGAACATGGTTCATGTGATTGAAGTGTTGGTTATATGTATAACTATGTCTTTGAATTATCTGTTGTGTTTGTAGCAGGGGTGTAAACAAGCCAAGCTGGCACGCAAGTTACTCGGAATCGGCTCGAAAAAAACTCGAATGAAGCTGAGCTTAAACGAGCTCGAGTCCAAGCTCGAGCTCACATCATGACTCGTTTATTAAACGAGCTCGAGCCCAAGCTTCAAACATCAAGCTTGAGCCTTCTTGCGAGCCTAAATGAGTTTTTTTGTTTTATATATTTTTTATTTACATTTTAAATATATACAAATATACATTTACATAAATCATATTCTTATATACATTATTATGATAAAAAGTAATTAAATAATATATATTATGTTATATGTAGAAAGATTGATTATTAAAAATATACACGTAATTATAAATAAAAAAATTTTTTTACAATAAACGAGCCGAGCTTGAGCCGAGCTCGAGCCTGATAATTTTTTATGAGCCGAGCTCGAGCTTTAGAAATAAAACTATAAACGAGCCGAGCTCTAGCTCGAGTTTTCTAAAACTAAAATGAGTCGAGCTCGAGCCTAAGCGAGCTTGGGCTCGACTCGGCTCGTTTACACCCCTGGTGTGTAGCTTACGAGCCATGTCTTGGTTTGTATGATTTAATTTATGTTTTTGTATAATAATTTGTATTTTATGTTTCATATTAAATTCAAATGAAATAATTTCTTTTGTTTAGACATTTTCTTTTTTAAGATTTAATAGATTGGTACTTATTTTTTCGAGCACATGTCAAATCATGTGAAGTTCACGACCAATCTAGTTTACACTGTCACTCCAATGTTCCAAATGTAAACAGTCAAATATCTATGGTTTGAAGAGTTCGGCTAAGGCGATTTGAAAGTATATATTTTAAACTAGCAAATGAGCTAAAAAATTCTTTGATTCGACCGATTTGAACGATTTATGAACACCTTATTGTGAACACCTAAACAAATTATCCGCGTTGAATAAAATAGGTATAGTATTTTTCAAAGTGCAGGCTAATTACTAGAAGTGCTAAATGTTATATAAAAAACTAAATCGAAAAGGAAGAAAGAGGTTAATATAGAAAGGGGAAGAAAACAATTATGAAATTCATAGATCATGCAAAAATAACATTGCATTGTGTCATGGGTCAAGTGTTAAACAATAGAATGTTGGTTGGCATTAGGAAAATGCATCCTTAAATAGAAACACTAGGAGATTACAATACTAAATATGAGATATTAGTTGCCTACTAAGATGCATGAAGATGTAGCGAAAATTTTCTCAGGTTAAGTATTGTAATTTTCAACTTATTCTAGTTAAATTTTATGAAATGCACTTCTTCTTATTAGATCTGTCCTTCATCCTTCAATTCATCCGTTTAACATCACCCACTAAAGGCACATTAGAAGGGTACAACCCAACAACTAACAAGTGGTAAGACAAGATCGAAAAGCTAACATATATTAGAAATTAGTAATTACGTGAAAAGTCCACGTGATTTAGTCTGTTTCATTTTTGAGTCTTCAGGTTTGAAAAACTACAAGGTCGGTCTAAAGATTTGTCAAAACATGCCCCGGCCGTTATCTTTTTCCATTAAGTCCTACTAAATTAACCAAAATAACCCTAACTATTAAAAAATCAATATTTTATGAAAGATGAGAACCACAACTTCATCTTCAACCTTAAAACTCTAACCACCATTAATCTATCAAAACACCACCACCGCCGCCATCCTACCGGACCACCACCGCTACCACTTATTGCCACCCACCACCGCAACCCAACTCTCTCTCCTTCACCACCCTAGTCCCCTATCCTCCCCTCCATTCATCCACGTCTTCAACCCACCTTGCAACCCACTATCATAACCTACCACCACCAATTCTCACTCACCGTAACACCACAAAAGCATCACCCACCACCACCATTGCAACCCTAACCTTGATTGAATTCGAGGTAGCACTCATGGTGTTGGATATGGTGGTTGCAGAGCAACGGTGGTGGGGATGGTGGTGGAGTTCTAGTGGCGGTGGAGTTCTAGTGGTGGTGGAGTTCTAGTGGTGTTGGAGATGATGTCTGCAAACATATGGTGGTGGGGATGGTGGTGGTGTTCCGGTGGGGTTGGCAACGGTGATTGTGAACTTGTGGTGGTGGGGATGGTGGGGGATTCTGGTGGTGTTGGGGAAGGTGGTAGTGTTTTGGTGGTGTTGGAGATGGCGGTGCTAGATTGTAGATCATCGGTGGTGGGGATGGTGGTGAGGTTTCGTTGGTGTTAGAGATGGTGGTGGCAAACCGGTGGTGGTGGGGATGGTGTTGGCGTTCTAATTTATGATGGGGTTGTTGTTGGAGTTGTTATGGTTGTTTGTCGGAGTTAAACTTGAGAAGAAGAAGAATTTTAGGGTGGTGTGGTGGGGATGGGTAGGGGTTGGAGTGTGAGTTTTATAATCTATTTAAATTTTTGCAATGGGTATTTTAGTCATCTTTAAAAATTAACGGAAAAAATTAAGTGTCATCCATGTGAGAGACCTATTGTGTTACATGTTGACAAACATTTAGATCGAACCTTGTAATTTTTTAAACTTGAAGAACAAAAGTAAAAATAGACCTAAATACAACCGTTCATGTAATTAGCTCATTAGAAATAATAAAATCTTATGGTCACCATTTTTCACTATTTTAGCTTTAAAATGTTATTAATAAAAATCTAGTACACCTATGTACTAAGCATGATTTTTCTCATTCTGTGTGCCGGGAAAATTATGCCTTTTTATTAATTAGGACTAATAACTAAGATGGTTGAATGCATAAAAAACGTATCAACTTGCAACGATTTTGTTTTGAACATCGAAACATACATAGAAAACGAGTGGCGGACATACGTGCAATTGAGGGGTAACCTCCGCTACCCCTCAATTTGTTACAACTGATTTTTTTATGGTTATATATAAAAAAAAGTTTTTGTTTAACGTTACACCTGAGAAAAAATTACGTTAGCCTTAAAAAAATTAAACTCAACACTTCATAAAAAGTTTTAATTTTATAAATAAAAGTCTAATCTCCCAACTCTAATAAAAAAGTATCTTAGGATGACACGTGTCAACACCACAATCATTCTCACCAAAAATTTTCCGTCTCTCTCTCCTATTAAATAATTACCTTAATTACTAAGAATATTATTTAACAATTTTTAATTTTAATAAATTACAAAATATATCTATTTGTTAAGTTTATTTGTAAATAAATAATTTTTTTAATTGCAATTTTTTCCTAAAGCATAAAACTTTTTAAAAATAATACTTTAAATTAGTATTTTAAATGTAAATTTTTTAAAACCAAAAATAATTAAATTTGGGAGCTATAATAAGAAAAAAATTAAAATGACATTTTTATACGATTTATTTTAGAATAAAATATTATATTTTTGAAAAAATTAAAAAACAAATTTTAAAAAGTTGACATAATTGTTTTATTACTTATAATCATATCATATATTAAAATATTATTTTATAATTAATAAAGCTTATTATATTAATATATTATTTATTCAACCTGTGTAACACACGGGTTTCTAAAACTAGTAACTTATAAAAAAACAATACATTCTTAAAAACATAAATAACCATTACCCATTACCCATTACCAAATACATAAAAACGCAACATACTAATTACCCAACCCAATACAATAATAAGCCCAAAAATAATTATATATATACTAATTATTTGTGTATACAAGTAGAGATTCCCACATCTCACAAATGATGTGTGCGAGCTCTTATCTACTAATATCCAGGAACTTATACATAACTTTCATTATTATAATTGCGTAATTTACATAGCTTGCGTGGCTTGGTGTTTCTTGTTCATAAGTTTTTATCAAAAGTGTCAAATGTCAATTAAAATTCATGTTTTTGTAAGCAAAATTTCATTGTGTGTGGATGGATGTATCTTAATACGAGTTAATTTTAGTGTTAAATGAAAATCAAGGTTTGTTTTTATATGATGGGTGTGGCACACTAACTAGTTCCTGCCTCATTTTTGAAGGGCACGATAGATGTGGGTTACATTAGAGGTCATGCTTGAATGGCACATCAAACTAGTTTCTGCCTCATTTTTTTATTTAACTAATTGTGAAAGATTTATCAAGAAAAGAGAGATTATAAGTCCTTTATATATTTAAAACATTACATCCTGCTAGTCTATCAACCCCCCCCCCCCCCGGGAGATAGGTATTGAATCTGAGATCTAAAAGATCCCAAACTATAACAATCATCTTCACACCATTAGACTAGAAGACCAATGGTAAGTGAAAATATTAGTACATATTTACCAGAAGAAAACTTTGCTAGATTAGGCATGATGAAAGAAAATAGATGTCCACAATTATAACAACTCGTAAGATATGCAATGAATCTTACCTTGATACACTTTTCTTGGCCGTTCTAAGAAAACCTTAAATAATTTGAGACACCTGACGAACAGAAAAAATAGACCTGTATAATATAAAGATGATATGTGGGAGAGAAAAATATTTATTATTAAATGTTAAGATGATATGTGTATTAGATGAGTCTAAAAAGTAACATGTGACAACCATAGTTACTCTTTTATTAGAGTAGTAGGATTTCTTTTCGATAATACAATATTGTCCGAAAGTCGACACTATGTTTAACACTTAATAAATAATAATATAATAATAATAATAATAATAATAATAATAATAATAATAAAACATGAATGACCTATGGCGACGACGTCGTAGCCATAGGTGTTTTCACTTTGGCGCGCATGTATCCCGCCTGAGACGGAAAAAAATTAAAAAAATAATATGACCGGGTGCAGTATGCCCAAAATGAAGTCTGCCTTATCTTTTTCTTCTTCACTTTATCAAAACAAATCACCATCACAACCGCGACCTACCTTCTCCCCACCAGTAAATCACCTCCTAAAACTCACCATCACCATTGTTTCTAGCCTCCATTCCACTCCCTTTGTAACACCCAGTTATTTTTTTCAAAGAAAGATATGAAAGAAGATAAAAGTAGGAAATGTAATTTAACCCAAGTTGAGGGGTTAAAAGTGTCAAAAGAACAAAACGAATAAAAGATGGTACAAAAGCAACATGGCCGCCCACACCATGTTACTTTTCACCTATTCAATCGGTTCTTGAGAGAGAGAGAGAGAGAGAGAGAGCAGAAACCTTCAGTGGAGAAGAAGAAGAAGAAGAGGCTGAATTCAAGGTAAGAATTCGAAGTTTCTTAGTGTTCATGGTGGGTTTTGTCTCAGTTATGTGCTTATGTGTTTGTGGGTGTGTTCGTGTGTGTGTGTTTGGTGGTTTCTAGGTGTTTGAACTCATTTACATACGGGTTAGAAGGAAGATACACCCAAAGTTGCACCAGGTGAGTTTATAGACCCCAGTTTTACTTGTTTTAAACTATCTTTGGGGCTGAAAATGTATTTAAACGGTTTTTACTATGTTTATGTATGTATACTCGTACGTATTATGCATGTTTGATGATGTTCCTTAGATGCTTTTAGGTTGTTCATGTTTAGAATAGCCTTGATAAGCTTAGAACAAATAGGCTTGATGTTCAGGTTTGAAAATATCCTAGAAACATGTTGAGTAGAAGGTTCATGCGCCTAAATAAGACTCATGCGCCTAGAAATGCCTTAGAATGTTTAAGTTTAACTCATGCGCGTGAACAGTGGTTCATGCGCCTAGAATTTGTAATCGGATAACTAAGTGTTGGCCATGCGCCCAAGAGTGGGCCATGCGCCTAAACAGTGTTCCCATGCGCCCAACAACCAACTCCCTAAGTATGCCCAACCGCCTAAGTATGCCAACCGCCCAAACCCTATGTGCTTAAGTATCCATGCGTTTGAATAGCCCATGCGCCTGAATAGTTCATGTGCCTAAGTGTTAAAATGGTTAAGTGTTGGCTAATGCCCTGCATAGTGATGAAACGCCCAAACAGGGCTCATGCGCCCAAATAGTGTTGGTGCGCCTAAACACCTAGAAATTATTACGAAATTTTTGGGAGTCTGTGCTATTAAGATGTTTGAACGAGGTTTGACTAAGGCTTATTAATGCTTAATTTCATGCATGATTATGGTTGTTTTATGATTGTTCCATATTATTATTATTGCTATTAGTGTGTGACTTTACGTGGTGTGTTTATTATCGTAACGTAAAGTATTACTAATAATAAAGCGAAAGAGCAATGAAGAAGAAAAGTGGAACCTAATTAAAATGTTAACAAGTCTTGAAAGCACATAGGAGGTGCACGACCATGTTGTTGTTCGCTCAACTGTGATGCGGGTTAGCTACCCTATTATGCATACGGGGCCAGTCAATTGAGATTGGCGGACCTTTGTAGCGTACCCTAGGTGACTGGCCAGCCTTGTATACAGTATTTAGAGCCCATTGAGGGAACAGAGGGCCCAGCACCATTTCCCCCACGCACATAGTTTAGGGTATTGCTCATTGGTCCACATAGACAGTGAAAGATAAAGATAAAAGAGTACAGAATAAATAAGGCATACAGTAAAGAGAAAAGGCATCATCTGATTGTATAGTTAATGTGTGCCCACGTATAAAGAGACGAATTTCATAAAAAGAGTATTTTCATATATATACCGTACAGAAAGCGTTTTATTACTTTTAAAATTAGAACTCACTTAGCAACGTTGACTTTTATACATTTTCAGTTGGCAGGTAAATATTGCTGAGGATGACACGAGGGTGAAGCTACTCGGCAGGAAATGACTGACATCCATTCATACTTATTATTGTTGTTGTTTTGTAATGCAATTAAACAATTCTTTTGTATTTGGTTAAACAATAGTGTATTGCTCAACAACAGTGTTTTAATGAAATGAATGGCTTTTGTTAAAAAATTCCGCTGCTTAAGCTTGTAAATTTATAATGTTTAATGTATTTATGTTGTGAATGACAACTGTGAGGTCTCCGGGAACAGGGTCGTACAAGTTGGTATCATAGCCAAAGTTTAATAGAATTGGGATAAAAATGTTTTTTAAAAACCTAAACTTAAACTGAAAATAGGAGAACCGGCGGGATGTCAGCCCGAGTAGCTACGTGCCATAGGTATTTTCTTAATGTTAATCGGCATTATGTGCGCATGCTATTTGATTTATGTGCTCTAGTAGATTTAGATATTGATTAAGTCAGGATAGGAAATGCTTGGGGTATGAAGAGTAAAGTAAGTGGCTAATCACAACTGGCTACTGTAATTAGAGACTTACTATACTTGACATAAACTGAGTTATTACCTTGAATGACCGCGTTAGTTTTGAATCTTATAGCATGTTAGAGGATGGCTGGACAGAAATCTTCCAAGACTCTAGAGGTAGAGGCCGTCCATGTGTGACTAGGAGTAGTGCTAAGGCTCCTGAGACGACCCATGAGAACCCTGAGGTTCATGGCCGAAGCGAAGAGAATGAGAATGCAAGCTTGAATGCCTCAGCCAGGGAGGCGATTGCTCATGAAGTACACCAGGTCATGCAGGCAGTCTTACCGTCTGTGGTGACTGAAGTCATTAGGGCTGTGAGAAGCGAGGAGAGGAAGGAGAAGAAGACTAGAAAGGGATCAACGGGCAAGGGAAGCAGAAAGGGGGAAGAACAACCAGAGCCTGAGACTGTGTTGTCTGATGAGGAGGAGGATGATGTAGTGGGGGTAGCGACCAGAGGGTGCAGTTATGGGGCGTTCCAAAGGTGTAAGCCCCCGAATTTCGATGGCAATGGCAATGCTGCTGCCGCTCACCGCTCACCGCTGGGTGAGGGAGATGGAGGCAGTCTTGGAGATCAGCGAGTGCCGCGAGGACCAGAAGGTGAAGTTCGCAAATCACTCTTTCGTTGATTCAGCGTTGTGTTGGTGGGACAATATTGTCCAAGCTGAGGGTGCCAGAGCCATTGGGAAAATGCAATGGAAGGAGTTTAAGCAATTGCTGATCGAGGAATTCTGTCCTCACAGGGAACTCGATAAAATCGAGAGGGAGTTCTTGCAACTTGAAGCGGGAACCATGAACACCAAATAGTACACCACTAAATTCAACGAGATGGCGAGGCTGGTGCCGGATCAGGTGACACCGGTGTCAAGGAAGATCAAGAGGTATATCCAGGGACTGCCAGCCAACATTCGCATGCACCTGATGCTGCTCGGCCAGGTACCTTTCGATCGGTGGTGGATTTGGCGGGTAGATTGTATGATGAGCGAGAGGAGACTGTGGCGGAGGTGAAGAAGATGAGTGGGGATGGTAAGAACCAGAATGATAAGAGGTTTGGACGTGGTGGTTTCACTCCAAACAACAAGAAGAGGAAGGTGGACGACCGTGGGGTGTCGTCAAGATCAGAGCTGAAAAAGTGTGGCAGATGTGGAAGGGAGCATACCGGCGAGTGCAGGATGGGATTGAATGTATGCTTCAGATGTGGCAAGTTTGGCCACATCGCTAGAGACTGTAGGGTGCTGAAGTGCTATAACTATGGCGGGGAGGGCCACGCGACCAAAGACTATAAGAAGCCGAGGGTGGAGAGCTCTGGAGCGAAGAAGAAGCCGGAGGAAGAAGGGCAGAGGGAAAGTGCTAGAGCTTACACCATGACTCGGGAGGAAGCCAGAGCTGATCCCGATATCATGTCAGGTATGTTTCTAGTAAACCAAACTTGTGCCTTTGTATTGTTTGATTCCGGTGCTAGTAGGAGTTTTATTTTCACTACTTTCTGTGCTAAGTTGCCTATTAGTAGTAGAAATGTCAATGAACCATTCGATGTAGAACCGCTATGGTAAGTCCACTAGAATTACTGATGCGATAGAGGACTGTGCTATAGAACTAGAAGGTCATAGGTTTGCTCTAGGTTACACGTGATGCCCCTAGGTGGATTTGATGTAGTACTAGGGATGGACTTGTTAGCAACCTATGAAGCAAACATCGTATGTCGCAAGAAGATGATTCGGTTAGTTGCGCCCGATGGGAGTTCGGTTACGATTTATGGAGATCGCGTTACTATGATCCCGAAGGTGATTTCGATGTTGGTGGCGGGGAAGTGCATGAAACGTGGATGTAGTGCCTACTTGGCATACGTAAAAGATGTGGATGCGTCGGTACCGCAATTATCTGAGGTACCAGTGGTGTGCAACTTTCCGGACGTGTTCCCGGAAGACTTACCCGGCGTGCGACCGGATCACGAGATTGAGTTCCAAATTGATTTGATACTCGGTGCTCAACCCGTTGCCAAAGCACCATATCGATTAGCTCCAACTGAGATGAAGGAACTCATGAGCCAATTGCAGGAGTTAATGGATATAGGATTCATTCGACCGAGTATCTCTCCGTGGGGTGCTCCGGTGTTGTTTGTAAAGAAAAAGGACGAAAGTATGCGAATGTGTATTGACTATCGAGAGCTGAACAATTTGATGGTGAAGAATTGGTACCCGTTACCAAGGATTGATGACTTGTTCGACCAGCTCCAAGGTGCCAGTTGGTTCTTGAGAATAGATCTATGATCTGGCTACCATCAATTGAAGATGAAGGAATAAGACATTCCTAAGACAGCTTTCCGTACGCGTTATGGACACTACGAGTTCCTTGTTATGTCTTTTGGTCTAACTAACACGCCAGCTGCCTTTATGGATTTGATGAACAAGTGTGTCGGCCGATGTTGGATAGATTAGTGATTGTGTTCATTGATGATATCTTGATCTACTCGAAGAGCGAAGAAGAGCATGCGGTCATATTCGGGAGGTGTTGGAGACATTAAGAAGGGAGAAGTTGTATGCCAAATTCTCCAAGTGCGCATTCTGGTTGCGCAAAGTTCAATTCTTGGGTCATGTGGTGAATCCTGATGGAATCATGATGGACCGGCAAAGGTGGAGGCGGTTATCCCATGGAAGTCACCGAAGACGCCATCCGAGATTTGTAGTATCTTGGGCTTGGCGGGCTACTATAGAAGATTCATTCAAGACTTTTCCAAGATCGCTTCTCCACTAACCAAGTGATCCGGAAAGATGTGAACTTTGTATGGGGTCAAGCTCAAGAGAAAGCATTTAAGGAGTTAAAGGCAAGGTTGACTCAAGCTCCTGTCCTGTCATTACCTGAAGGAAGCGAGGATTTGGTGGTCTATTCAGATGCTTCCTACTCGGGGTTGGGATGCGTGTTAATGCAGAGAGGGAAGGTTATAGCCTATGCATCCCGACAGTTGAAGGTTCATGTGGTCAATTACCCTACTCATGACTTGGAGCTAGCAGCCATGGTCTTTGCACTAAGGATTTGGAGGCACTATTTGTACGGGACGAAGTGCACCATTTTCACTGACCACAAGAGCTTGAAGTACTTCTTCAAGCAAAAAGACCTAAATATGAGGCAGAGAAGATGGTTGGAGCTCATAAAAGATTATGATTGTGAGATCCATTACCATCCGGGCAAGGCTAACGTGATGGCTGAAGCCCTTAGTCGGAAAGAGAGGCCCGAGCCGATTCGGGTGAAAGCATATCAGCTGATCATGACCTCCAATGTGATGAAGCAAGTCAAAGAGTTTCAAGATGAGGCACTAAAGGAAGATCATCTTAACTCTGAGAGGATGAGAGGTCTGGTTGGGGAATTAGGTAAAAAACACCCTTGGTGTTAAAACTCGATTTGGACGGGGTGTGGATTCCTCGTTTTGGGGATCTACGTGTGAAAATTATGGATGAAGCTCACAAGACTCGATACTCCATTCATCCTTGTGCCACGAAAATGTATCAAGATATGAAGAAAGATTATTGGTGGACGGGTATGAAGCGCGATGTGATGGGGTATGTGAGTAAGTGCCTTACTTACTTACAGGTGAAGGCCGAACATCAGAAGACGTATGGAAAGATTCAACCTTTGGATATACCGGAATGGAAGTGGGGAGCACATCACCATGGATTTCATTACGAAGATGTCGCGTACTCCGAAAGGGTACGATGCCATATGGGTGATTGTTGACCGTCTGACAAAGAGTGCTCACTTCCTACCGATCCGCAAGACATATTCATCTGAGAGGTTGGCGGGTCTATTCATCAAAGAAATTGTAACTCGTCACAGTGTGCTGGTGTCTATTGTATCTGATCATGACACCTGGTTTACATCCATATTCTGGAAGAAATTCCATGACGCCATGGGAACGAGGTTACATATTAGCACGACTTATCATCCCCAGACTGATGGTCAGTTAGAAAGGACCATTCAGACACTGGAAGACATGCTTCGGGCATGTGTGATTGATTTGGGGGAAGTTGGGATAACCACTTACCGTTAGCTGAATTCTCATACAACAACAGCTATCATACCAGCATTGGTATGCCATCATATGAGATGCTATACGGTAGGAGATGTAGAACACCCGTTTGTTGGGGTGATATTGGCCAGAAGGAATTGGGGAGCGTCGAGGTAATCGAGGCTACGACCGAGAAGCTTGAGAATATTAAAGCCTCCATGAAGGCGGCCAAAGATAGACAGAAGTCGTATGCTGATAAACGATGCAGACCGATTGAGTTCCAGGTGGGTGATCGGATTATGTTGAAGGTCTCATCTTGGAAGGGTATTATCCGATTCAGGAAGCGGGGCAAGTTGAGCCCAAGGTATATAGGCCCTTTCCGAATCATTACTCGAGTAGGAGAGGTGGCCTATAGATTGGAGTTACCAGATGAGTTAAGTGGAATTCACCCGACATTCCATGTATCTAATCTGAGAAAGTGCTTAGCTGATAAAGACATGATTGTTCCACCGGAGGATATCGAAGTAGACGAAAAGCTTAATTATGTGGAGCAACTGGTGGCAATCATCGATAGAAAAGAGAAGGGGCCGAGAAATAAAGTGGTTCCTCTTGTGCGTGTACAGTGGAAGCATAAGAAGGGATCCGAGTCTACATGGAAGACTGAGGAGGAGATGAGACAGCATTACCCACGTTTGTTCGAAGAATAACAGGTTTCAGAGACGAAACCTATTTAAGAGGGGTGGACTTGTAACACCCGTTATTCGTTTAAAAGAAATATAAGAAATTAAGAATAAAAGTAGGAAATGCAATTTAGCCCAAGTTGAGGGGTTAAAAGTGTCAAAAGAACAAAAAGAATAAAAGATGGTACAAAAGCAACATGGCTGCCCACACCATGTTACTTTTCACCTTTTCAATCGGTTCTTGAGAGAGAGAGAGAGAGAGCAGAAACCTTCAGTTTGGAGGAGAAGAAGAAGAAGAAGAGGTTGAATTCAAGGTAAGAATTCGAAGTTTCTTAGTGTTCATGATGGGTTTTGTCTCGGTTATGTGCTTATGTGTTTGTGGGTGTGTTCGTGTGTGTGTTTGGTGGTTTCTAGGTGTTTGAACTCATTTGCATACGGGTTAGAAGGAAGATACACCCAAATGTTGCACCAGGTGAGTTTCTAGACCCCGGTTTTACTTGTTTTAAACTCTCTTTGGGGCAGAAAATGTATTTAAACGGTTTTTACTATGTTTATGTATGTATACCCGTACGTATTATGCATGTTTGATGATGTTCCTTAGATGCTTTAGGTTGTTCATGTTTAGAATAGCCTTGGTAAGCTTAGAACAAATAGGCTTGATGTTCGGGTTTGAAAATATCCTAGAAACATGTTGAGTAGAAGTTTCATGCGCCTAAATAAGGCTCATGCGCCTGGAAATGCCTTAGAAATATTTAAGTGTAACTCATGCGCCTGAACAATGGTTCATGCACCTAGAATTTGTAATCGGATGACTAAGTGTTGGCCATGCGCCCAAGGGTGGGCCATGCGCCTAAACAGTGTTCCCAGGTGCCCAACGACCAACTGCCTAAGTATACCCAACCGCCCAAACCCCATGTGCCTAAGTATCCATGCGTCTGAATAGCCCATGTGCCTGAATAGTTCATGCGCCTAAGTGTTAAAATGGTTAAGTGTTGGCTGATGCGCCTACATAATGATAAAACGCCCAAACAGGGCTCATGCGCCCAAATAGTGTTGGTGCGCCTAAACACCTAGAAATTATTACGAAATTTTTGGGAGTCTATGCTATTAAGGTTTTTGACCGAGGTTTGACTAGGGCTTATTAATGTTTAATTTCATGCATGATTATGGTTGTTTTATGATTCTTCCATATTATTATTATTGCTATTAGTGTGTGACTTTACGTGGTGTGTTTATTATCGTAACGTAAAGTATTACTAATAATAAAGCGAAAGAGCAATGAAGAAGAAAAGTGGAACTTAATTAAAATGTTAACAAGTCTTGCAAGCACATAGGAGGTGCACGACCATGTTGTCGTTAGCTCAACTGTGATGTGGGTTAGCTACCCTATTATGCACACGGGGCCAGTCAATTGAGACTGGCAGACCTTTGCAGCGTACCCTAGGTGACTGGGCCAGCCTTGTATACAATATTTAGAGCCCATTAAGGGAACAAAGGGCCCAACACCATTTGCCCCGCGCACATAGTTTAGGATATTGGTCATTGGTCCACATAAACAGTGAAAAATAAAGATAAAAGAATACATAATAAACAAGGCATACAGTAAAGAGAAAAGGTATCATCTGATTGTATAGTTAATGTGTGCTCACGTATAAAGAGATGAATTTCATAAAAAGAGTATTTTTATATATATACCGTACAGAAAGCGTTTTATTACTTTTAAAACTAGAACTCACTAAGCAACGCTGACTTTTATATATTTTCAGTTAGTAGGTAAATATTGATGAGGATGGCACGAGGGTGAAGCTACTCGGTAGGGAAAGACTGACATCCATTCATACTTATAATTGTTGTTGTTTTGTAATGCAATTAAACAATTCTTTTGTATTCGGTTAAACAATAGTGTATTGCTCAACAACAGTGTTTTAATGAAATGAATGGCTTTTGGTAAAATAATTCCGCTGTATAAGCTTGTAAATTTATAATGTTTAATGTATTTAATGCTGTGAATGACCAACTGTGAGGTCTCTGGGAACGGGGTCTTACACCCTTCGCCCCCACTACTACTCTTTTCACCCTCACCGCGACCTACCCTCCACCAAGACCACCAATAAACACCACCACTGCGACTCTGGTCACCACTACAACTCCTTCTTCGTGCCATCACTCAAAATCCGCAACCATCATCACATTTTCTTTTCATTGGTTAGTATGTGTTGTTAAAATCATAATGTATGTTATTTGATTTGATTATAAGTTTGTGTTCTTATATTGACTATATAGGTTAATTGGTTGATTTGCTTATTAGTTTTTGTTATTAGAATGATATATAAGTTGTTTGATGTGGTTATTAATTTGTGTTATTAGAATGATAATATAAAAATTATTTGATTGGGTTATTAGGTTGTATTGTTAGAATGATAATATAAGTTGTTTGATTTGATTATTAGTTTGTGTTGTTAGAATGATAATATAAAAGTTGTTTGATTTGATATTAGTTTTTGTTGTTAGAATGATAATATAAGTTGTTTTATATGGTTATTAGTTTGTATTGTTAGAATGATAATATAAGTTGTTTGATTTGATTATCAGTTTGTTGTTAGAATGATAATATAAAAGTTATTTGATTTGATATTAGTTTTTGTTGTTAGAATGATAATATAAGTTGTTTTATATGGTTATTAGTTTGTGTTGTTAGAATGATATATAAAAATTGTTTGATTAGGTTATTAGTTGGTATTGTTAGAATGATAATATAAGTTGTTTGAATTGATTATTAATTTGTGTTGTTAGAATAATAATATAAAAATTGTTTGATCAGGCTATTAGTTGGTATTGTTAGAATTATAATATAAAAGTTGTTTGATTTGCTATTAGCTTATGTTGTTAGAATGATAATATAAAAATTGTTTGAATGTGTTGTTTTATTTGGTTATTGGTTTGTGGATTTCAGTTATGTTCTAGATGATAATATAAGTTTGATTTGTTTATTTAGTTGTTGATTTGGTTATGTTGTAGGTTATGTCATCAAGTGTAGCACACGGTGGTGACGGCGGGGGTCGTGACCCGCATGGCCATGCGTATTCACTTCCCTCAAGTTGTCAATCGTTTCATTTTAAATATACGTCTATGCATAACTTTTGAATATTACTAACTTTACTTTTATGTATCCATCTAGCATAAAGTAAAAAAACGTTCAAAAGGAAGAAATTTAAATTTGTTGGATAAATGGGTTGCAAACAACAACCAGCCACTACCCATTCAGTTTGACCACACCGGAAAATAATATAAAGCTATCAGAGAAAACAGTAAACTATTTATGAGGGCTTTATCAAATTATGTTTCATCCGTTCCCTTCCATTATCTCACTTGGGATAAAGTTTCAGATACTTTTAAGATATGTTTGTTTAATACCCTTGAGGTGAGTATTTTATTTATTTGTATTTTGGTTATCATATCTTTTATATTATTCTAGTTAATTTCCTTTTATTTTTTTGCAGGAATATTTTGATCTAGAGTCTCATTGTGCTTTAGATCACTGACACGGAATACAACTTGGAATTCATATGGACTATCAGAAAGCTTTCAGAGACAGAAGATATGATATGAAGAAACATTTTTTGGATCAAGGAGGTTATAATGATATAGAGCGGGATAGGAGTCATCCCCCGGATGGCCAGAGTCCAGAGGAATGGGACAAGATAGTTGAGTTGTTCACAAGTAAACAACGTAAACGTCTTTCATAGAAAGGCTCCGATAATAGAGCTAAACAGCTTTATCCAAGTTTGCATGGGAATCATTCCTATGCCCAGAGGTGATATCTTCAAGTAAGAAGTCATTTTTATCCAATTATGTATTATTAGTTTTTTTTAAATTTAAACATTATTATTTTTAATGGTTAATGGAGCAACAAACATGGACCCCGAGCTACATTGAGACGTGGAGGAGGGCACATTATAGGGAAGGGTTTGGATGGATCAACTCGAGGGCAGAAGAAGATTGGGTAAGTTTAAACTTTATTTGTTATGATTGTTGAATATGTTATTATCATGTATTTATATGTTGCTAGTATTTTAATTAAATTTGGTATGTTAGTTTATTAATCTAGCAAATTGTTTAATTAAGGTCAAACACTTGGATAATATTATTTTCATTATTGGTTATTAAAGCTTTGAATTCTTATTTACTACTTATGTTTGAATAGGATGGTTTTTCCATTTTACAGTAGTTATGCTATCGAACTTTTATAAAAATCTAATAACTTTTTATTTTGTTCTTTAATAATGCAGGAAAAAAAATGAAAATCAATATGAACAAATGGAAATGGAGGCGGGTGAGTCACCCGTAAATGAGATGGAATGTTTGGAACGCGCCTTAGGACAAAGGCGTGGTCACACAACAGGTGTTGAACGAAAGATAAGAAACATTTCTCGGTATGAAGCATCAAGCAAGTCATTATCAGATCGGGATGAGGAACTTAATGCACTTAGGCAACAAGTGCGTGAAATGCATGAACATATGAATGAACTTGGAAGAAGTAAATCTAATCTTGATAACGATGAAGATAATCAAGACGATGATAATTAAATAGTTAATTTGTATGGTTTGTAAAAATTTAAATGATGTTTGCATTGGTAGTTTCGTTTGTATAACTCAAATCATATCAACTTTCTTTTAGGTATTAATGATATTTGCTTTCGTTTTAGTATATAAATTTGTTTTCATAACCAGGAAAATTATATAAAAAAATCAGGTTAATAAAAAAGTTAAATATTAAAAACAAAAGGAGTTGGTCTATGGCGACAACATGTCGTCGCCATAGTGTTGGTCAATTTATTTAATTTTAAATTTTTATTTAAATAATTATAAATAATAAATGACCTATGGCGATGACATGGCGTCGTCATAGCCTATTGTTTTTAATTAAAATATAATGCGGGAAATTCTTTGCCGACAACTCTGTGGCGAGGACATGTCGTCGGGATAGACCTTTGTAGCGACTACACCTTTGGCGACGACAATAAAATGGACAATAGCGACGGAGCTATGGCGACTGGGGCTATGGCGACGACATGTCGTCATGATAGGCTATGGCGACGACAAACACACCCTATCGCGACGACAAATGTCGTCGCCATAGCCCAGTTTTCTTGTAGTGCTTGACCCGTGACACAACACGATATTATCTTTGCATGATCTATGAATTACGAAAATGTCCTCTTCCCCTTCTCACATTAACCTTTTTCTTCATTTACGTTGTAGTATTTTCATACGACCTTTAACACTTGTATGTATTAATCTACACTTTCCAAAACATTGTTCATATCTTATTCATAAGGTATGTTCATATTCCGTCCAAAGTACCGGCTGAACTAAAGACTAGTTGGCCAGTTTGCCTTGTTTGAAATATATATTTTCAAAGCTAATAAAACCGAATTGTATGTTCAAACTATATACATTTGGCTGGTTTATGGTTCCAACCTTGTAAATTAGAATGGGCATGAACTTCACATGATTTTGTTTGTGCTATGAAAAATAAGTACAAGTTTATTAAATGCTCAAAAAGATAAAATGTCTAAACAATAAGATATATTTCATGTGAATTAACTATAAAAACAAATGACAGATTGTTGATACGGAAACAGAGAGCAAATTATACACTCTAGTACATGACTTATAAGCTACATACACAATACATAATTCAACAACATTGACATAGAGATAACCAACGCTTCAATCAACCCCAATCTTGTTCTTAAGGATTTATCTTATTCTTGTTCTTCATATTTTTAGCCACTTTACTGACAGAACTCGCAATACACTCACCCATTCTTGTCGAGACGAACTTCTTTGGTGCAGGTAAAACAGTTGCAGCTTTCGTCTTTGTTGACCCACCTGTTGGTAAAACAGTTCCAGCTTTCGTCTTTGTTGACCCACCTGTTGTCGTGTTCTTTGAGTGGCTATTTTGTTGCTCTTTGTTTGCCATTGATATGTCTTTTTGTTGCACAATCTTGCCTTGATCACTGTTAGTTATTGTTGTGTATCAAACCAACAACCAATGCTATTCTAAAGGGTTACATTACTAGAATATATATATATATATATATAATATATATATATATATATATATATATATAAAAGTAGAGTTTCCCACATCTCACAAATGATGTGTGTGAGCTATTATTACTAATATCCTGGAACTTATACATAACTTTCATTGTTGTTATTGGGTAATTTACGTAGTTTGTGTGGCTAAGAGTTTCGTGTTCATATGTTTTTTTAAAGTGTTAAATATTAATTAAATTTCATGGTTTTTGTAGGCAAAATTTCATTGTGTGTAGATAGATGTTTCTTAATACAGATTATCTTTAGTGTTAAATGGGAATCAAGGTTTGTTTTTATGTGATGGGTGTGGGCTAATGTGGGTTACATTAGGGCTACGTGGTTGTATGGTTCCTCTAATTAAATCTCTTAAGTTATGGGGAAGATTCATACGTGATTGCATACATCATGAGAAAAGGATCTTCAAGCCTATAATAATTTATGATTAAAATAAAAAGTTTGTTTTTCTCTTCTAAGAGTGTAAAAGTCGATTCAAACTGTTGATTTAGCTTATCTATTGTTAAGATGGGGTAATGTCTTGAAAATACCGATACCAAAAACGGATATGGCAACCACAATATCGTACTGGTTTTTTCGGTTTAGTACTACCATTGAAAATACCAAAACTGATCATTTGACAAAATGATTAATGGTACTCCTACCAATTATGTCCGCTACCCGTTGGTATCGTAAAAATTGCTCATCTCTAAACACAACCGTATAAAAAGTGAAAAAGGTTGAGAGCGTAAAATGAGAAAAAGTCTCCTTATGTTCACTTTTTAAGTTAATATTTCCATAATACATATAAACATAATATTTTTTTTTGAAAAATTAATATCATAACATTGAGAATTTTATTATCTTTGATACAAGTATCGTATTGTCATATTTATTAATAACTAATGGGTATGTTTTTATGACAACTAAGTTTAAAGAATTAATTTACTCCACATAAATTTCCTAGGGTGGGCGGAGTGAATTCATATGGAACGGAATGAGAGCGATAAAGGTTGAGGTGAAAGGTTGGAAGTTGATGTGGCGAGAAGTATCATCCTGAAATAAAGCAACAATGGTTAAATAGATCCAACACAAAGAAGTACCGGATGCAAGGAGGGAATACGATTCCACTCTATTTTATTTGAACAACAATTACTAGATTTTTTTCTAAGATAAATACACTACAAACTGCATAATAGAAAATATACATTTCTAATCTTTTATGCGTAAACATAAAAAAACACCAGTAATTTCAAATAAAATTAAAAAAAATCGAGATAATTTCAGGATGTCTTGTAGAGGACACATTTCGAGAATGGATATCCATCCATCCTATATTTAAAATAAAATAAAAAATCGAATGCACATTAAGTATGTTCAAATAAAAATGTTAAAATCAAGGTCGCTTTTATGGGTCAGGACTCGGGCCAAAGGGGTAAACGTGGACTGGGCTATTGGGCTGTCTTATAATATATGTAATACGTGTAAGCTTCCAGTTTTGTATGCTTTGTATGTTTTTGGTTGTATCTAATTGTTTTATGGCTGCTTGTATAGAGGTGGGTAAAACGGGTTTTGGGTCGTACTCGAAACCGGGCACAAACGGGTTTGGCTCAACCAGGTATTTTTACATCCGGGTTGAGGCAAAACCGGGTATGATCGAACCCTATTTGGGTTCACTTGCTTGAAAGCCCTACACGTTATATCCGGGTTGGGTAGGGTCATGTTCGGGTCGGTCCTATACCAGGTTTAGTTTTTTTTTCTTCTTGTGCAAGTGTGTCAAATGCTGCGTTTAAATCGGGCTCAACCAGGCTGGGTTCGGTTCCGGTCGGATTCACTAATAAAAACTCAAAATCTAACTGGTCCAACCTGTAGGTGTTTGAACGGGTCCACACTCCACCCTGGTTATACCTCTCATCGAGTACTACTCGTACCCGGTTTTTATCCCCACCTCTATGCTTACCTTTTGCTTTTATATTTCCTGAAGACAACATTGGTGATATGTATCTGGATTCTAGAAAGTTGTTAGAATTAGAATTTTTTTACACTAAAACTAGTCTAATAAATGTGTGTTATATGGATCAAAGAATTATATAAACTGTTAACTAATAATTAATAATAAATATTATATAATGTATATATGTTTGAAATTATTGTTCGCGTATTTTCTGGATGTAAATTTGAGTGGAAATAAAACAAATTTCATAAGTTTATTATTGTGTTTTCCAAACAAATTAAGAGAAAAACGACTTTGTATTTATTTTTTTCCATGTTGCAATTTTTTTATTATTTAAAAAGTCACAAAATTTAATCAAAAATTGAAAATAGATGATATGCTTCCAGATAAATTAAAATTTTGTCATGGTGAAAAATATGACTTGATACGTTGACAACTAAATGTTACAGGAACCGGATCGGACAACAAACCGTCAACTTACTAGTCGGCTAGTCGGAACGGATTTAAGAATCGGATTACGTCATAATTATAATTCATATACGTATTTTATATGTATATTTTATAGTCATATATATAACTTAACAATAATTATACATCCAACACTTTAATTCATCATCTTATGTATCCGTTAAAACCATTAAAATTCAAAAAAAAAAATTGAAAATCCATTCTAACCCGGTTCCCAGTCTAATCATCAAACCGGTTCGAACCAACTGGTTCATTAAGAAAAAACGATTTGGGATGGATCGAACCAATGACCCAACTAAATCCCGAACAGTACGATCCGAGCCTAACAACATTATTCACAAGTAACCAATCTTTTTCTATTATATAGAAAATAGACAATATTTGTTTTTCCGTTAAGAAAAAAACAAGATCTATTTAAATAAAAAAACTAATAGTAAATAAAGAATATAGCACTAGCCGTTCAAGAACCATTTAGCAAAACTAGCCGTTACAACTCTAACGGTCATACATACATTCAAAGTTCAAACCCTTATATATAACCAAAGCATCATCGTCTTCAACCTCATCTCAATTACTCACATCCACCACCAGTAACCACACCACCACCACAACCACCACCACCGCCGTCGATCCACCACCAGTAATCACCACCACCACCACCACCGCCACCACCGTCGATCGCCGGAGAAGTCACCAAAACAAAACAAATGGGTCTTCCAACAATCCAAATGGGTCTCTCAACCACCGCTCACCACCACCAAAAACCCACAAATTCTTCCTCATCTGCAACTACATACTCCTCGGAGCCGCCTCGAGTTGCATCTTCCTCACGCTGTCCCTCCGCCTCATCCCCTCCGCCGCCGGAGCCCTGCTGCTCCTCCTCCACGTCATTACCATCGCCGGCGCCATCTCCGGCTGCAACGCCGTCGCCGCCGGGTCCAACAAGTGGTACGCCGCCCACATGGTGGCCACCGTCCTGACGGCGATCTTCCAGGGGTCCGTATCAGTGCTGATCTTCACGACGACGTCGAACTTCTTGTCGGCGTTGAAGTCGTACGTTAGAGAGGATGATGCGGCGGTGATATTGAAGATGGCTGGGGGTCTGTGTGTTGTTATGTTCTGTTTGGAGTGGTTGGTGTTGACCCTTGCGTTCTTCTTGAGGTATTATGGGTTCGTTGAAGGTGGTCGGAGTGACGTCAAGGTGGCGTCAGAGGACTCGATGATGAAGACGATGCCGTTTCATGTTTAGAGAAGAAGATGATGAAGCATAAATTGAGTTAAATTCATTTTGTATGATACTTTGAAGTTATGTTACATGATGTAATTATGAATTTTATTTATTTATTTATTTATTTAAATTGAACTTGATGTTCATCTACGTGAATGGGATGTTCTTTTACATGTCTATAAGTGAATTCCAATAGGGGGATAAGAGGCAATATAGTCTATAAGTGGAATGTTCATCAAGTCGATCACGAGTCATGACATCCTTCATCTTAAAGCTAGTTGGATAAGAGGCAATAATATAAGTGAATTCCTCATCTCTAATGGTTTTACTTGTCGGGTATACACGTCCTTACTTGCATTATGTATCTCCTAGTATATGTTGATGACCTAATACAATACCATTAATCAAGAAGACATCATCAAGTCCTTTTTTTTAGTTACATAGTGAGTTTGCAATTAAAGACCTTGAAAAACTAAACTAGTTTCGTAAGCTAGAAATCTAGAAATCACTTATACAACAAATCGTTTGTTTCTTAGTCAGTCTAAATATGTTCATGACATCCTTGATTGAGTTGTTCTCAATTTAAACCGATTCATCACCCGCCACTTGCCACAACTGATTGTAAAAAGAAGTCATGTCGGGTGATAGTCAAGTACTCAGGGGCGGCTCATTAGCTTGTAAAAACAAGCTAAGGCTTTAGGTCCACTTATGTTAATAGGCCACCAAATGTTTATTAAAAAACCCAACCAACTTAAGCCAGAAAAAAGGAAAAAGAATGCTTAACCTGCTATGAGTTCACACTTTTGCATCTCAGTTCACACACAAAACAAGAAATTAATTACCTCAATAATGAGTGGGGGATTGGGGCGGGAGTGTGGGAAACGAACACACGAACTCATTAAAGCCGGAAGCCCAGTCGCCCAGAACCAGAAGGTTAAGATCACGCAGTCATTGGTCACGCGATATGTTCATCTGCTCAATTTGGCAACTTAGTTGCCTTCCACTGCTCGATTTCAACCCAACGCAACGGTTATGTTCTTCTCAGATTGTTGTGCTCTAATGGCTGCTAGGTTGCTTGATTTCACCTCAAATTATTGTGCTCTACTGCTCGATTTCGTATCAAATAAGGTAAGTTGAGCTCTAATTTTTTATTTTCATTTGGCTTGCCTACTCGATTTGTTTTCTATTTATTTGATTTGCAAATTGCTAATTATTATTGTTTATTAGAATATAGAATCATTGTATCACTTGGATTTGCTTGAAATATTTAATTTGAGATTTAGGAATTTTTTCTGTTCATGTTATGTAATTTGTAAATTAGTTTTGAGTTTGATTTATGAGTTGTTTTGATATTTTGGTTCATGTGGTCATCTAGATTTGATTGAACATGTCAAACAAATTAGAAAATATGAATCAGGTTAGACTAAAGAGAAAAAAAAAGAACAAAAAACTTTAATTGAATCTTAAAAAGGGTTATCTTTAAAATATATAACGGTAAAAAATAATGATATTCAAAACAATCCTAATAAACAATCAGATGATGTTCAAAATAATTATAATGAACAACCAAATGATAAACAAAATCAACTTACGAATGATAAAGAAACAAATAGTGGACAAGTAAATGAACTAAACAATGAATACACCATAAATTTTAGACGCCCCTGAGTTTGAATTACGCCTTAAATTTTAGCTTTGTTTTCAGCCTTCAAAAACATTGAGACGCTACTGAAGTACTGAAGTGTCCTAATAAGTGAACGATAGTGAGTTTGGTCACTATAGATTCATCGGTAGTAGTGAATCAAAATCTACATGTTCCATCTATCAAACAACATCAACTTTTCAAGGGAAATATTATTTGGTTTATGAAGGAGACTGTTGCCTTTGATCTCACCTTTAGTAAACTGACTCACACGATTATTTTAATTCTGATTGGACTTGTTGTCTTGAAACCTGTAGATCTATCTATGGTTGCTCTATAGTCCAATAGAATAGCAGAATTAGTTTGATCACTCACCTGATATGCAAACTTCATGTTCTCCCTCGGGATCAACCAACTATTTTGTGTGAAAGTGCACATTTTCTTACACGAAATCAAGTATCGCATTAATAGGCCAAGCATACTCATCTCAACTACCACTTCATTTGTGAACTCGTATCTTCCTGCAAACTCAACACCAAGTTTATTCTAACCAAACTTCAAGTGGCCAACATTTTAAAGAAAAAATCCTCCTTACTCATAATTTGAATTCTTTCAATGGTGCTTCGTCTCAATCTATCACCCTTTTGATTGAGATGGATATTAGACATACTTAGATATCATTATTGTAACCATTGTGATAAGAACCTGTTTATTTATATTTGGATGGGCTGAATCACTTTGGGCTAACTTGGGTGAGCCCATAACCTGATTTGGAGTCGCTGAGTTGACCCAATCAATTAGAAGTTCGCATGTGAGGAAAATTGAAGTAATAGGGGGTTATTAGAGGGATAATCAGTTATAATTAGTATTAGTAACTAGTATTAATCCCCGAATTATGGGTAGCCTAAAACCGTGTCAAGTAACGCCAATGTAATACCACCGTTGGTGATCACCAACACTGGAAGAGCTCGTATTAAAAAATAAATAAAATCAAATGCAAAAAAAACGTAGTAAAACGTTAAACCAAACATGCAAAACGTAAAACATTAAAAACATAACTAAGTCGATCTAGGACTCGTACGTTGCAACAAAGCTGTTAAATAGAAAAAAAATAGACATAACAACGTTGAACCACACACACGTTACGCGTAGTAACTTTCAAATTTTAAACCAAAAATGTAAAATGAAAGGCCTATAAAAGATGAAAAGTATACAAGGTGCAAAATTAATTGAAAGTGAAAAATTATAAGGTTAAATAGTAAAAGATGTAAAAGTATCGGGCTTAAGATAAAACATTTAAAGAAATAAAAAAAAGCATGTACCACCTTCAATGCTTATTGTACAACGACTAATACAACTTTAGGTTGGTAATTATTAATATTTAAATATGTGTTTTGTTTTTTAGATTGGGGTGTTGTTGTTTTAATTATCAGAATTAGAGTTCTTACCTTGTAATTGGAGATAAAGCCTATCTTAGAATTTTGCTATCTATGTAATCGATCCTTCATTTATTAAAGCTTTTGACTTCCTGTTTCTATCACATTGTATAACAACACTTTCATGTCCCTTGATGTAAATTAGTTTATTATTTATAGAATGGTGATACAGACCCATAATCCATGGACCGTGACCACCCATTAGGAGCTCCATTTAGATGGTGACCCAAGTTTTATTTTCTGCATGATGTTCCCACGTTTCTACTTGTTGCATGTTTTCAATTAATTGTAGTCTTCGCAAGTCCATGTTAGCCACGTCTAAGTCTGCACGTTTCCACTTTTATGTTTGCATGAAATGTATTTAAGAAGGTATTAGTTAATGAGAGGAGAAGAAGAAAAATATAGCAAGAGTTCTACGTTTCTTTGTTATTTATAATTCTGCAATTAAGCCCAAAACAGAAGGTACTAAAGTGAACCTTGAAGTTTAGAGTAAGATCTTTCCACAATGAAGTTACAACTTACAACCTTGAAGTTTGTTCATTAATTATAGAGCCTAATTAAAGGAATGTCTAAATAAGAAAGATGTAGATTATCTGCCTGCACCTAAGCACACTGATATGCCTCAAAATATCATATACAAATACCAAGTAGATGGGATTTATGGAGGTTTATTATTAAACATAAAACAAGATAAACGCAATTAAGAGCTCGAACCACATTATTGATGTTATTGCAGATCACTCCGCAACTACCACATCCATCAGCAAAGAATAGATGCGAAATCTGGACATCAATATGACCAACTTTGAGTCTTTGATGCCTTTGAAAAGGTCAAGATGAACAAGATCTTGGAAGGCAATATAAAGACCTTCCATATGAAACAGAAAAGGTGAAAAAGGATCTCTATGTCCGGCGACCAAGTAATATTCCCGATTAACCGAGCTAAACGCATTTTCAAAGTCTAACATAAATAACATCATAGTCTTTCTCTTCGACCAAGTAATATTCCTGATTAACCGAGCTAAACGCATTTTCAAAGTCTAACATAAATAACATCATAGTCTTTCTCTTCGACCAAGTAATATTCCCGATTAACCGAGGCTAAACGCATTTTCAAAGTCTAACATAAATAACATCATAGTCTTTCTCTTCTTTTTGTAATAATCGACAACCTCGTTTAAGATAATTGAGCCATGCAAATTTATCGGTTTTATCGTAAAAGCATATTGCTACATCCCAGTGAAGGAGTCAATTACAGGAGGAAGCTTTTTGTCGAAATCTTGGCAATTATTTTATATCGAAGGCCAATGAAGATCATATATTTTGCATAAAACGTTATTCAAACTTCAAACTAACTAAACACATACTTGTTTCATCATATTGTCTTGTTTTGTATTGATTGTTTTATAGTGACTTTACTTGCAAAAGGCCAATTTAGCTTTAGGAGGACATAGAATTTATGTCAATTTAGTCCAACGAAACATCATAGGAAAGGCATGGTCAGTGGCGTCTACTGTTGCTGAACATTAAGGGGCTGTTTGTTTTTGGGTTGACCCGGCTGACTCGGTCAGCTGGTTAGCCCGTTTGATTTTGGCTTCGAACCCGACTGACCAAGTCTCCAGTGTTGACCCAGACCTTGAAAAAAAGATGCTGACCGGCTGACCTGCAGGCCGCAGCCCCCTCGCGACCCGCAGACCGCCACCCCCTCCGACCCGCAGGCCACCGCCCCTTGCGGTGGTGGTTCCGACTGGTGGTATGACTCCGGTGGGTTTTGTTAATTAAACAATGAATCGTTTTGGTTCCAGTCAGATACTGAATCAAACAACCAAGTTTCAGTCAGATGCATACCCAGTCAGAACTTCTAACTTGATCAGCTTCTGATTCAGTCAGATCTTACCCAGTCAATGTAATGAAACAGCCCCTAACTCAATCAGTGATATGATCACGTGGCTTCTTTAGATTCGTCATTGTAGTTAAAAATATAGATTATACCATAATTTATTATTATAAGTATAACGCGAGTTGAAGTGAAATTTACTGATACTCCTCAAAAGTGAAGGTCAGTGGGTCTTTTTTAATTTTTTATTCTCCTAAAGTCAACTTATATTTTATGTTTTAAATTTATTAAACATAGTGTGTTTTAATTTACATAACCCGGGTACAAAACTAACGAGTTGCAATTTTTGTTTTTTGTTTTCTTTTTTTTCTCTGTTACTCTTTTGATATTTCTTTTTTCTAATCACTTTTAATTTTTTTTAAGTGATTAATATGTCGACATACGTTTTATTTACGTCATAACGTACTAAACATAGCATTCTTTTCTATCTATATCAAATTGTCGTAAATTCATACGTTTATTTTTACGTACTTAATCACTCCAATGTCACTATAGTAACGCGCATAACAATGTTTTAAAAAGCGCCACATCACGCGAGCGTTATTTAAATATAGGAGTTGCTTTATGTTTTGACGTTAATAATTTAGTTCGGATACGAGCGGGATGATTGTGATCTCCATTTTATCATGTCGTATATGATATTGCTGCAAGTGCTTCTTTTACGTTTAGAATCAGTCTACCTTTCCACATATATTTTATATGAAAAAAAGTGGGGTCTAATATAAACGTGTTCGTTCAACGGTATAAATTCGAGTTCTCTACGTTTTAACGTTAATTTAGTTTAGAATTGAGTAGATTGTAATCTGTATTTTAATACGTTGCGTTCGACGCCAGCGCAACGCGAGCGGGTAAAAAAGCTAGTTAATGCTTATTTAGAAAAAGTTATATTTAAAATATACTGGATTGAGTCGTACGTTGACAGATTTCTATATGTTTTAAGTATAATATAACTACTAATGTTTACAAATATAATAAATAGAGATCAACATCTCCAAAAGGCAAAAGAAACCAAAAGTCACTAGCCGTTGTTTGGAATATTATATTGCAAAAACTAGCCGTTATAAATTAAAACAGGCATCAGATCATTCATATCTTGAAGCCTGTGTATATATATAATTACTCGCGCACACACACAATCATCTCAAAAGCATCGTCTTCTTCAATCTCACCTGCAACTACACCGCAACTACACCGCCACCACCACCACCGCCGTCGATCCACCACCAGTAATCACCACCACCACCACCACCGCCACCACCGTCGATCGCCGGAGAAGTCACCAAAACAAAACAAATGGGTCTTCCAACAATCCAAATGGGTCTCTCAACCACCGCTCACCACCACCAAAAAACCCACAAATTCTTCCTCATCTGCAACTACATACTCCTCGGAGCCGCCTCGAGTTGCATCTTCCTCACGCTGTCCCTCCGCCTCATCCCCTCCGCCGCCGAGCCCTGCTGCTCCTCCTCCACGTCATCACCATCGCCGGCGCCATCTCCGGCTGCAACGCCGTCGCCGCCGGGTCCAACAAGTGGTACGCCGCCCACATGGTGGCCACCGTCCTGACGGCGATCTTCCAGGGGTCCGTATCAGTGCTGATCTTCACGACGACGTCGAACTTCTTGTCGGCGTTGAAGTCGTACGTTAGAGAGGATGATGCGGCGGTGATATTGAAGATGGCTGGGGTCTGTGTGTTGTTATGTTCTGTTTGGAGTGGTTGGTGTTGACCCTTGCGTTCTTCTTGAGGTATTATGGGTTCGTTGAAGGTGGTCGGAGTGACGTCAAGGTGGCGTCAGAGGACTCGATGATGAAGACGATGCCGTTTCATGTTTAGAGAAGAAGATGAAGAAAGTTGAATTATTATGTATTTGTTTTTGTGTCATGTCTTATGTGTTATGTAAGGTTTAATTTAATTTATTTTTTATATTGAACGTGTGATGTTCACTGGTGTGAATTGTAAGTCTTTTACTAGATATATAATTATATAAAAGAATTGTGCCTCTCTCTCTATTTTATTTTTCTTTTTTAAAAAAATGGTGCATGTATATTTCAACACTTTGAGTTTCAAGGTAAATTTGTAATTCAATACTTGTGATTTTTTCTAAGAAGTTCCTTAAATTTATAAACAGATATAAAAGTATTTATTAGTCGGTTCGATATCTTTTAAAGATATATGAGGATTGATGAGTAAGAAGATGAAGTAAATTATTAGATGATTTTGTTAAATAGGTTAGATGAGGGATTTGATGAAAATGCTTCAAGGAAAGAGATGCATCACCTTACCTACTGTTTTATTTTTTCTAGAGTAAGTTTTATAATATGAAAACTGAGACTCAATAAAATAAATTATGTAAATTTTAGTTCTTAAAAATATGTAAAAATTCCTTAAATGTATAAACAGACAGTGACCACAAGAATAAAAAACAAAACAAAAAAGTTGGTTTTTTAAGCAACAGGTTTTCTTTTCATAGGGTTGTGGTGTGGTTTTGATTGGAAAGAACCTGATTAAAATAACACATATCATCCGAATCAGAATTACACATTTACTATTCATTTTTTAAATAAGTGCCTAACCCCCCACGAGGTGGACCAAGCTGAAGTTTTGCCCGAAAGAACTCGAACTGAGGTCGAGATAAACTCTTGGTGAAAATGACTGTCACTTGAAGCGTGGTAGGAAAAAACATGGTATGTTATTTTCCAGAGCAACAAGCTCTTGTACTAAGTGATTGTCCAAGTCAATGTGTTTGCCCCTCTTATGTGCAACGGGATTTTGGGTGAGGAATAGGGCACTTTGGTTCATACAATAGAGTCGGTTTATATGTGGATAATGCATGTAGTTCTCGTAGTAGATGAGTAAACCAAATTATTTCAGTTGTCGCATTAGCCATTGCTTGGTATTCAAACTCGCAACTAAAACGAGATACCGTCAGATGTTTCTTGGCACTCCATGAGACAAGATTTCCATCATAGAAGATGGGGTAGCCTAAAGTAGATCAACGTGTTCGAGGCACCAGCCCAATCAACATCAAGTACCCGAGAACCAAATTTTGGTAAATAAGAGACCATATGTACAGTGCTTTTTACATATTATATGATCCTTTTTACATGTTGCATGAGTGGTAGTAGGAGACTAAAGGAACTGGCTCACCTGATTTACTTCATTAGAAATATTGATCTCAGAATAGTTAATATTGTAGAGATGGAATAAGAGACTAATAGAGAGTGGGATCTTTATACGGTTGCCATGGGTTGAGAGTTTTCATTGGCAGCAAGGGGGTGTGGATTGGTTTAGCATATATTAAATTAACTTCTTAAAGTATATCATACGTATATTTAGATTGGCTAAGAAATAAAGTGTCTTTGACCAATTCACCTCTAACTCAAGAAAATAGTTAAGATCATCAAGATCTTTGATGGCAAATTCCCTATCAAGCCGTGTGATAAAGGATGCAATAACATCAGGCATGTTCCTAGTTAGAATGATGTCGTCAACATAGATTAACATGTATATAACACATGTACCTTGTTTGAAAATAAATAAAGACAGATCGACACGACTATAGGTGAAGCCATTTTGAGTAAGAAAACAACCGAGTTGTTGAAACTAAGCCTTTGGAGTTATTCCGAGCAATACAAGGCCTTGTTGAGGCGACATACATGGTTAGGAAATTGCGGGTCAATAAAACTCCAAGGTTGTCCCATGTTAATAAGTTCCTTTATATGACATCCGCCTAAATTCAAATTATAAATTCAAAACCCGAACTCGATTTGAATTTCTATTATTAAAGTATTTTAATAGTTTTAATGGATTAAATAGAACTTTCATTGTGAGTTATATATATATATATATATATATATATATATATATATTCTTTTATTATTTAAAACAACATGTAATGATTATGGAGAGATAAATATTTCTTTTTGCAAAGTTATAAAATATTATTAATCATTTTACAAATAAATAACTAATGGAAAAGTCTTGCTAAAATTTATTAAGTTATAAAATAATTTTAGTAAACTTATAAAGATTCATTAGTAGTTATAATTTTTATTATTGAAATTAAATAATTAAGTTATAAAGTTTACAAGTTTATAAAGTTTAACAAATAATTAATTTGATTTATTATTTAAATTTGATGTTATAAGTTTGGGGTCAAAATGTAATTTTTGAACTTAGTTTTAAAAGTTTCATCATAAAATAATAAACTTGTAAAACCACAGGGACCGAAATTGAAAATTCGTTTAACAACCCAAACCCCCGCCCCGTTTTCTCGGCCACGTCTCTGGCCCTTCTCCGGCCATCTTCCAGCAACACTAAAATCCTCAAATTAATCGTTTTGAATCGCAAGTAACCGTCCCTCACTTCGAACGACATCAGTTTCAAACACATGACCCTTTTATTCGTATTAAGAGGGTGTTAGTTCTCCCGAACTGAAACCGAATCAAGCATCCAAAAAGCAGTTCCTTTCAACGCATCTTGGACCGATACAATCGAATTCATTGCTGGAAACCGTCTCTATGATCATTTCGATCATAAAGGCTCATCAATTAAAACAAGAAACGTAAGAATCATCATAACTCAAGCTAAAACACCCGAATCAATGTTCAAACCATTCGATATGAAACTGATCAAATTCAACCTATTTAATCAATGCTAAAGCCTCTAATCAACCTATTTGAACTATCTGTAACCTTAATTTCTCTAAAACACACACCCACACAAGTAATTGATCCTCATTTTTGGCTGCGAACTCGTTGCACCGTATCTCATCGAATCGACTTAATCCAGGTAAGTTATTTACACAAGTATGATCGGTTTTGCTTAGGGATCAAAATCCCTAGGTTGGATTTCATCAACATTCACGAATCGATGTTCAATTTGACTCAATTCGATTCTAGGATTCTTAGTAAATTGGGGGATTTTTCAATTAATGTTTTTAAACATTCTAAAGGAGCTTTAAACCAGATCCGGGCTACTAGCCCAACTGGTTAACACTCTACACTTACAAATCGGAGGTCTGGGGTTCGAACCCAGCCTCCATCATTTATTTTTGTAAAGGCAACTTTATATATTTTAGATTTTAGAAACAATATTAATATGATACTAAATCTAAATAAAATTTATTTTATTAATAAAAATATTTCTAAAATTGTTAAATTAGTCTTAAAGGTTTTAAAACTTATGATTTTGAAATTAACTACTTTAAGAATAACAAGGATTATAAAATATTATTAATTTAATTAAATGTTATAACCTTTCATCGTTCAAAGGTGGATTATTTTGAGACATTATAAATCTATAACTATTTAAATAGTTATTTTAATAATCATTTATATAATTAGTTATTCATCTATTCATTTAACCATAGGATATCATAATTAGTTTATACATTTATTCCTTAAACTATTACTTAAATTCTTGAAATTTATAGGACGATATAATATACTATTATTCTTTATCTAAGGCTTGATATTACGAGACTCTTATAAGAAATCAATATAAAATGATTTTAAAGAATTTTGCAAGTCATTCAATTATCTTTACCAAATGTTAGATAAATGATATTTAAATTAATTATTTCTTTCAACACATTATATTTAATTTTTATTTATTTAAATAAATTAAATTATTAAATCATTCATTATCGCTCTCAATCTCGATTAATTTATTTCGTCTTATTTAACCAAAACATAATCGTTTGTTTTATTTTACTTGATTTAATTATTAAAACCCCCAATTTCCAAATGAAACCTTAATTCATTTTACTCTTAAATCATATATTATCCTAATCCTAAGACACCAACTCTTAGGTTAAATCGTAAAGGAATCGTTGGAACCATCTTATATTCTCATCGTTATCTTAATTGCAACTTTAGCACGTGAGTTTTCTAGGTGAGTATTTCTATACCCTTTTTTATATTTTTACACTTTGGGGTGAAACATGTTACATTATAATATTGCACTTGTAAAAACGTTTGATTCTTGTAAACTTATAGCATTTCACCTGTATGTTGTGATTAGTTGACCTTTATAGCTACCATGTAATGTCGAATATATGTACAATCATTAACTATTGCTAGCCTGGCGACATCATAGATCTATGGGCCTGACAAGCCTGCTTGGTTGATCCAAGTACACTTAGCTAATCGTATATACTTGTAAACGTTTGAGACTTGTAAAACTTTGTCAAGGTTTGATTGTGCATTCTGTCTTACATCCCTAGTTTATTTTGTTCTCTAACTTACAACATGAATTGCCATCTTTTATATACTTATGTATCGAAAACTATGGAAATCTCACCGACATTATTGTTGACCTTTTATTTTTAACATGTTTCAGGAAATACTCAAGTTTGATCGCCACTTTGAAGCTTGTTCACACATAGGAATGGACGTAGTTAAAAAATGAATAAGCTTGTTATATTTCTTATTATGCTTGTTAACTTCTTTAATTGAGACTTATGGTTGTAATGTTACCTTTGAAACTTATGAATAATATATTTGGATTTAATAATAACATTATGTGGCTGTGAACGATCTTAACTTTCACATCTCGATGTTTCCGCCATCAAGGTTGGGGTGTGACACTTTAGGTTTCCATGGAGAATGTATTTTACATCCAAGTAGAGTTTCTAACCGTGTATTACAACCAAATAAGTTCATAAGTTGGTTTGTAGTGAAATAACCTTTCAAAAGGCGACTTGCCACCTAAAACCTTGGCATGAAGGCAATTCATAGTGTACACTGTAACATTTTGTATTTTTGGTTTAATAAAAAGCTTGCATCATTAAATTCTTGTAAGGACCTTTGTGTGCATTTATGAAACTTATAGTTATCCATGTTATTTTCTAGTTATCATTTAAATTATGTAATTTAGTAATAAACTATTAAATTGTATAATAATAATAATATAAATATAATAACAATAATAATAATAATTTGTAAAAGTTATTAAAGTTAAAAGATGTTTATAACTTGGGTTTAAGAAGTCAAGGGGCCTTATTGTCAATTTAGAAACTTTGAAAATAAAGTTTAAGCATAAAATAATAAAAACGAAAACTATAGGGACCAAAGTTGTAATTAATTGAAACTTAGTCCCTCTTTCTCCCTTTAGGCCGTTTTTCCGGCCATGAAGTCGTCGAGCTCCGACCGAGCTCCAGCGAGGCCAAAAAAACGTGGAACCTTTAGAATTTAGCTCGAAATATCAGTTTCTAACCATTTGGGAGGCGAATTCGAACCTTAAGGTTCGTTTTAATTACGTTAAGCATCGGTTACAAGGGCTATCGAGCTCGAGTAACCGACGAGTATCAAACACCCAACGTTCGGGCATTAAACACCAATAATAACTCGATTAAATAAACCAAATTGAACGTTTATCTAATTCTAATTGGTTGCGACACTCAATTGCATCTGAAAACACCAAATTAAACAATTCAATCCTACTCTATATCGCGACCCACACCCCACTCAAACACCACCATACGAGCCTGCTAACCACGAATTGATAGAGGACTTTACATTGGGAACACTAGCTGAAGCTTCACCGAAGTTAATTTGATTTTCATAAACATTTGCACACGAATTGGGTTCCAATTTCATCGCAGCTTGTTCCTTCATCGTTTCTGGACTTGTTAAGCTTCAAAAAGGTAATTGAAACCATACACGTTCATTTCTTCATAAGGAACAATAGACCTATGGTTACCGGTGTCCATGGAGTCGATTTGTGCACCAATTTGTGATGAATTGAACCCAGGGTTCATGTGTTTTGGGGGGAAGTTTGTAACTGATGTTTTTAACAAATGGGTACCGAGATAAACCACGGCCCAGGGCCTTGGTTCACTGGTTCCCCACTCGTTTGTCAATCTAGAGGTCCCGGGTTCGAACCCGGGCACCCTCAACATATTTTTTAGGCTTTTTCAGCCTTTAAAAAAATATAGAAAATTTTTTGAAAATTATAAAAAGTAGTTTTGTAAACTTTGTTATTTTTAAAGTTATCCCATTATTTTCTACAAATTTATCACCATAAATACCTTAAAAATTTTCTTATAAAATAATATTAACAAATATTATGCTTAGTTTATTCTTATAAAAATAGACTTTATATAATATTTTAAATCATTTAATTATTATTTGGACACTAAAGATTTTATAATTATGGATTAATCATGATTGTTATAGAATTTATATATTTTATAATCCAACTTCACAAAATTGTTATAAAGGATTTAATTCCTTTAAAGTTTCATATATGATATTTTTCTTGGACTAAAATATATATATGATCTCACTAACCAACGTTATCTAAATATTAAAACCCCCAAATACCAAGTTGAAACCCTAGTCCTCGTTGATTTGTTAAACTCTTTACAATAAAACCTAAATCTTGTAAATATATATACTTAGGTACCTTGTGAAGAACTACGTTGGAACATTGCTTAGTATATTTCTAATTAATCGTCAATTATATTGTGACATTCGGTAAATTTCCGTTACCAAGCTCCGTTAGTTCCGTTAAGTCTTGTATACACGTGTCATGAGCACACACTAGTTGTCGTTTAACGTTGGTGACCTAATAATAATGAATAATGTTAATTTTTGTGAATCTAAGTGATTATGTGAATTGGGTTATGTTTATGTGTTTACACATTATAAATGGTTAATTAAAGAATTCATCGCGTAACGCGGAAACGTGTCTATTTATTCGTATGTCTTGTGTTTTTATAAAGATAAGATATATAATGAATTTTATAAGTTTATATCTTTATGTTATGAAGTTAAAAACACTTTACAAAGAGTTTAAAGTCTAGTTTTTATAAAATACCAAAACACAAGGGTTTAAAGGGTAAATATGTAAATTAAATATTAATAAAACAAAAACCCCAAACCCTAATGCAACCTTCGGCCGCGATCAAGGTTCCTATCCCTCTCCATCTTCGAAAATCAGCCTAGAACAAGCAAATTCGTGTGGTTTTGGTTCGATTACAAGACATATAACACTTAGGAAGCATCGATTTCAAGCAATTGCAAGTTTAAAGTTAGATTTTTCATGTTTTGTGATGTTCTTCATTATGGCCGAACCCTAGATTTGAAATTGATCCTTATTGGGTCGAATTGGATGTTGTTTGATGATGTTAACATGTTAGTTAGATTGTACATGTTAGTTAACGTCGATTATGCAAGAATTCTATGTTTTTAGTGGATTGATCATGAACTTTGGTTATGAAGCAAATCCTAATTCGAAATTGTTGTGATTATGCATGATGGATGATTGTTTGATGAATGTTTGATGATTAATAGGTTGTATGAATGTTAGAATACATTGTTTATGCAAGAAAGTTGGGATTTTGATGCATTGTTCATAGGTTACTAAGAATAGTAATTTTATTTGGCATGTAGTAGTGGTCTAGTGATGGATTGATGTTATGGATGAGTTCATGATGATGATTAGATGCTAGATTGTTGTTATGAATGCTAGAAATCTTTAATTTGATGATGTTGATCATAGCTTGCCAAAAGTAGAAACTTTTGTTTATGAAGATTGTTAGATTGGGATGTTTAAGTGTTGTTGATCATGTCTAGATGTTTGTATGAGCTTGAATTGGTATATTATTGATGAATTCATGTATGCTTTGGATGTTTGATAGATTTTGGGATATTCTTTCCCAAAAGGGAAACTTTATTTGTGTAAACATTGAAGTATGATGTTATGACCATGTTTGGGATGTTAGGAGCCTGCCATTATGTTCAAGGATAGATTCTAGTGTGATAGAACGTGTTAAATTAGTTGTATGGCATGCTTGGATAATCATGTGTGATATTTGGACTTTGGTGATCATGTATGGTTTGGATGTTGTGTAGTAGTAGGACATCATGCTTGGGTCTAGTAATTGATTGTTGTGATGTTGTGAATGCAATGCATATGCTTAAAGAATTTGGTTATGATCATTATACACGCGTGCGGATCTGAGGCCCCTACTTAGTAGGATTGGCAGGGTTTAGGATGTGAAGTCGTGAGTGGCTTCACATGGCATGTGATGAATGATTGAACCTTGTGTGACATGTTAGTTGTATTATAGCTAGTGGATATGTTAATGTTCTAGATTCGCATGACTTGTATAGTACTTGATTGTATGATGATCTAAGTGATACACCTGGTTGATATAGCATATGTATGATACTATTTGAATGTTAATCATGTATGTTGTATGTGCTCATTGGCTTTATTTGAATTATAACTCATAATGTCACCAACGGGTCAAACGGGTCAACTAGGTCAAACGTGTATATTTGTCTGGAAGCTTGAGTCTTTGATTTTGGTATGATTAGGGTTTCACATGTCTTTTATTTACACGTACTTATGTACTCACATGATCTAGGTAACCTGTGAAGGTTGGCTATCCTCTCGTTTCTCAAAATAAACCCTAAGTACCTTTGCATACATCAGGTGAGTTCATGCTCCACACTTTACTTAATCACTTTTGGGGGAGATAGCATACTGGTATATATACGAACGCTTTTATTATTTAAGTTGTGTATAATATTAATATAGTGCTCTTTACCATGAGAAAAGTCCTCACACTTTTGAATTGTTAATATTTAATAGCGGGGAAACTTGGGTAGTACTACTGGGTCTGACGAGCCCCACCTGTGTGACTCGAGGTCAACCGGGTGCAATTTGTCCTATTGAACATTGTCACGACATGGTAAGTCGTGACAGGAGACAACAACTATCACAGTCAGCTTCAATTGCAAAATCACTATGTATTAATATTTACTGATAATAGACTAGCTATCTATTACCATACACTGCTTATATTTATCGCAACTGTTTACATGTTTATTGAACTCAAACTCTTGAACTCACCAACCTATGTGTTGACATTTTAGTATGCTTTTCTCAGGTCCTTAACTTGCTTGCCAGAGGAGCACCGCACGGTTCACTGCATTTTAAGACACTATGCTTCAAGACAAGTTGACATTTTAACAATTATAGTTTACTCTTTGGTTTGGCACTTGTTTTGCCATAAGTTATACTTTATTGACTTGGGTTGTTTTCAAAAACGCTTCCGCATTGTTTAAAGTTGGTATTTTGGCTAATTATGTTTAAATTATGGCATTTAGAGTCGTTCTGAGTAACTATTGACTGTGATCCTGGTTTGTTCACACGCCTCGCGGTAAAACTCCGCAAGTGGATTTTGAGGGTGTGACATATATATTTTCGACCAAGTGAGTATTTCTATACCCCTTTTTATATTTTACACATTTGGGGTGAAACATGTTACATTATAAACATTGCACTTGTAAACACGTTTGATTCTTGTAAACTTATGGTATTTCACTTGTATTTTGTAGTTAGTTGAACTTGGTAGCTACCATGTAATGTCGAATATATGTACAATCATTAACTATTGCTAGCCTAGCGAAGTCATGATCTATGGGCCAGACAAGCCTGCTTGGTTGATCCAAGTACACTTAGCTAATCGTATATACTTTTAAACGTTTGAGACTTGTAAAACTTTATCGAGGTTTGATTGTGCTTTTCTGTCTTACATCCCTAGTTTACTTTGTTCTCTAACTTATAACATGAATTGTCATCTTTTATATACTTATGTATTGCAAACTATGAAAATCTCACCAAGAAACACTCAAACTTGATTTCTACTCTTGAAGCTTACACATTTAGGAATGGACCTAGTTAAATAAAGGAAATAAAATGGCTTGTTACATCTTATGTTATGCTTTTAATTTCTTTGAGACCTATGATTGTAATGGTACAATTGGAACTTATGTTTAATATATATTTGGGTTATTAATAGCGTTATGTGGCTGTGAATGATCTTAACCCTCCCACCTCGACGTTTCCGCCGTCAAGGTTGGGGTGTGACATACATAACCAAGGAGAAGGCATTAACCCAATAGGTGGGAAGAATGTTGTGATTGAATAACATGGCTAGTCCAATTTCAATCACATGATAATATTGGCATCCTACTATGTCGTTTTGTTGAAAAGTACCATTTTCCTCAAGCATCTTTTTGACTTGATTATTTACAAGACCAGTAATCATTCTCCACAAACGAGTTTGCACAAGCCTGATAAAAATAAATAGAATATGTGGGAAGTCAGATGTCATGGCTGGAAGTTGGGTTTTGGTGAATATATTTTTCAGCAAAAAAAGCAACATGGTTGAAGTTAATCCATGTAATGACTGTATGAAGAGTTCATGACTCTCGGCCTATGCCAACAAATCTCGAAAGACGGAGCATATCTGGATGTAGAGAAGCCTTCAAAAGAAGGATCATGCCGCACAAAAACCAATGTAACTTATCTAAATCATCAATCGGGTGACCAATGGCGGCCCTTCAGGTTTTGATCGAATTCCGCATATATGGTCATACCCATCAAGGATTGACGTAACTAGTCTTTCAGGTTCTAAACTTGTTCAGCTGACGAGCTGCTATATGCAGCCTCGAGAGCAAGCCAAATTTGTTGAGCAATGGTAGAACTGATGGCTTTAGCAACAACCTCTTCGGTTAGAGAGGCATCTTAAGAGGATGTAACTCTCTGGTTAGCAGTGAGCCAAGAGGAATAAACTGGGTTTGAAGAGGTTTTGCCATTAGTGACCGGTGCAGGTTTAGGGGCGAGGAGAGTCCTGTCACACCCCAACCTTGATGGCAGAAACGTCGAGGAGTGAGAGTTAAGATCGTTCACAGCCACATAACGCTATTATTAAATCCAAATATATTATTCATAAGTTTAAAAGGTATATTACAAACATAAGTCTCAAATAAGAAAACATAATAAGAAATATAATAAGCTCATTCATTAAATTAACTAGGTCCATTCCTAAGTGTGAACAACTTCAAAAATGGCGATCAAACTTGAGTATTTCCTGAAACATGTTAAAAATAAAAGGTTAACAATAATGTCGGTGAGATTTCCATAGTTTTCGATACATAAGTATATAAAAGATGGCAATTCATGTTGTAAGTTAGAGAACAAAATAAACTAGGGATGTAAGACAGAATGCACAATCAAACCTTGACAAAGTTTTACAAGTCTCAAACGTTTACAAGTATATACGATTAGCTAAGTGTACTTGGATCAACCAAGCAGGCTTGTCAGGGCCATAGATCTATGACGTCGCCAGGCTAGCAATAGTTAATGATTGTACATATATTCGACATTACATGGTAGCTACAAGGTTCAACTAACCACAACACACAAGTAAATTGCCATAAGTTTACAAGAATCAAAAGTTTACAAGTGCAATGATTATAAAGTAACATATTTCACCCAAAGTGTGAAAAATATAAAAAAGGAGTATAGAAATACTCACTTGATCAAATAAGTATATATTAACGACCAATAAGAAGTATAAATAAGCATCCCAATGCGAAAACCTTCACAAGGTACCTAAAATATAAAAGTATGTATTACAAGGTTTAATTTTAATAATAAGTTTTAATGAATTAACGAGGACTAGAGTTCAATTTGGGTATTTGGATATTTTTATAAGTACTTTATATACAAAAAATATTATTTATATGTTTAAATATAGAGAAAGTGAGATTGATTCGTTTATAATAATTATAAAGTTTAAATATAATATTTGAGTAATTATTTGAAATAATCATGATTTAAACAATATTATGTGAAAAGAACGTTTAGACCAACAATAATTTAAAAATCCATTTTATAAGAAAGTTATTCAAACAAGCTTTGCTAAAATGTTTTCTAAATAAAAACATAATATTTAAATTTAGCAAAAAAATATAGAAAATATTTGAAAGCTTTTGAAAATATTTAGAATTTATAAAAATAATTTTTATACATTTTAAAAATATTTCTAAAATTTATTTTAGGCTAAAAAGCCTTAAAAATAAATCATGAAGGTGCCCGGGTTCGAACCCGGGACCTCATGTTTACCAAGCAGTGTCTTAACCAGTGAACCAAGGCACTCAGCCGCGTTATGACTTGGATTTTAAATCTTAAAATATAAACTCACTGAATTCCCCAAATTTATATAAACCTTAGATCAATTCAATCCCAAAATTTAACCTGAATTCGAATGTTACAATCAGATTAACCTTAGGGCTTTTGTTCCCTAAGTGTAATCGATTACAATGATGTTTCAAACTTACTTGATTGCAACCAAATTGATGTGTTTATACTCGGTTTCGCTTCGGTTCTTTGTGCGACGAATATGGGTTTGGATTATGATCTTTTCGTGGTAATTTCAAGCAATTGAGTGAGCGATGAGTTGAAAGGGGTCGAATGTGATGATTCCCCTCTGTTAAATAGGTTCAATTTAATCGCTTTAGTCCCGAACAGGTTTCATCTTAACTTTTTAACTTCGGTTATGATTCGGTGATTAATTGATCGTTATTCTTGTATTAAACTACACATTTATTTTCGTAGTGATTAGAGGTACGTTTCTAATCAATCAAACGGTTCAATTCATCGAATTTCAGGTGCATTCGACTGACATATTTCGGTTTTGAGAAACCTCTTAATGAAACTATCATTTCGATCCATTTAACAACGGTTACGAGTTCGAATCGGTCCATTTTCGCAGAAAAGGGGTTTAATTTGGTTGAAACCGGTCGTTCATTGGGTGTTTGGCACCTCACCGGACTTCGGTCGGTGAGTGGCCGGAGTTGGCCGGACATATGAGGGGGGAAAAGAATGGTATTTTCAGTTAATTACGGCGTTGGTCCCTATACTTTTGATCTTTATTATTTTATGTTAAAAAAAACTTCCTTTTAAAGTTTTCAAAGTTAACCAAAACAACCCCCTAACTTTATTCTTGACTTGTTCACTATTATAACATATATTATTATTATTATTATCTTTATTATTATTATTATTATATTTATTAGCATTATTATCGTTACTAATTTTTATTAATCTTCTTTTTATTATTTGTATCTTTTCATTATTAAACATTTAAGTTTAATTTAATGAAACTATAAATTTACAAATTAAAAGTTAATTGCAAGCACATAAGGCATCCATGAGTTTCATATTAGGCAACAATAGTCCTTACAAAATTAAACGACGTTAACTTTTAATTACCGTAAAAATACAGGATGTTACAAGTCCCATCGATATGGGTTAGAAAATATTGCTACATCCGAATCCAGGTTCCCCCTTCCAATCCCTCAGCTGAACCTTCTAAGGGCGTGACAACTTTCCGCAGGTTTCTCATCGAAATGAGAAGCTAGTGAAACAACGATTGGAGGGTATGGTTGTGCATGTACTTTGAAATTTATTCCTGAACTTTGAACCTAGCTATAACCACAAAAGAGATCTACATTAGAGGGCCCGAGGGGTTTAACCCCGAAGGACTCTGACGCTCAAGTCAGTACCAAGTATTATACATTCAAGCATATATATATATATAAGACAAATGAATAGACAAGTATAGGAGATGGGGATTAGAGAGAGTCTTGTTGACACAGGATGAATTTTTCGACACAAGATGGCCTTGCAACAGTATAGGGAGGGGATCCAGCAAAGAGGAATGAAGACTAGAAAGAGCCTTGTGGACATAGGATAACCTGAGTGAAGATTAGAGAAAGCCTTATGGATAGAGGATAACCTTCTTGACATAGGATGGCTTTGTGACATTACAGGGAGGGGATCCTGCAAAGAGGAGTGATGACTAGAGAGGAAACTCACACTTTCGATGGATAAGCGTGGTGGTTTCCAGACAGAGAATAGGATCCCTCTAAATGATAGGTTTACCTCTTATTTATAGAGGGGTAATCCTCAAATCCTAATAGGCTTGCTTAGTATGGGTTGGGACAAACCCAATGAGTTATTTTGATTGGCTTGACCTTGTTGAAATTTATGTGAAATAACCTCACCCTTAGGTGTGTTAAGGTTAAGTCAGGTTGGCAAGGCCATGTGACCCAACCTAAGGTAATGCCAATGCGAGGGTAAGGCCAATGCGACTCAGCCTAAGGCAATGCCAAGTTGGGTAAGGTTATGCAATACAACCTAAGGAATGCTTAGTTGGGTAAGGCCAATGCAATGCATCCTAAAGCAATGTCAGGTTGGGGTAAGGCTAAGCCAAATAGCTTGAGGCAGGACAACACAGGATAAGGCAATACAATGTCAGGTAGCCCAAGCTTGTTGGAACATCTAACAAGATAAGATAATAACGAGTAAGACCAAACCAATGAATCATAAGAAAAGACACATCTGCTAGCTTTGAGGCATGACCCGTAGCCCAAGATGCCTCTCCATGGTTGTAAACCTACTTACATCATCAAAAGATTTTGATAGAAGATTCATTTGATTCCTCCATAACAAATAATTAGAGGAGGATAAACAGATGGTGATGGAGTGTAGAATAGTGTTCATGGATAAGGTAGATTCATGGGAAGAAGACATCATGTAGGAAGATAAAGATGGACGGATGGGACGACGATCAGACTAGGCACTTGATACCAATAATATGAACTTTTCATATTTCAAGAGATGGGAAATGACTACTTAAATAGAGTTTATACATACACATGGTTACAAAAGAATATGAAACTTATGTAATCAGTACATCATGATAAATAAGTGCTAACAAGTGGCCACAAGAAAAGAGTACTTTAGTCGAAATAAAACAATTCACACTTCATTTAGTTTGAAGAATTGGAGTAGTGGGTGTGTTTCTTTTAATGATATTTGAGATGCATTCTGTTTTTTGCAATTGTAGATTCTAATGTTTTGATAGAGTCATCAAAGAAAGTTTTCTGCAGTTTAAAAGAAAAAAAAAGAAAAATTGGAGTAGCTTTAAAGAGCCATACAATATTTCTTTCTTGTTTATATTACAACATATGGTCTAATCATAGTAACTAATTAAAAATTGTCTTGGTACTTACAGTGAAGTAACTAAAACTCGAAATGCAAACAAACAGCCGAAAGCCCCATTTGACAAACAGCTCGAACACATGATTAACATTAATCGCAACAGTAAAAAAACATCTACAAATTAAACACCTTCTAAGGTTAATCGGAAAATTGACTCAACACCATTTTCTAACGTCATTATTGGTATTTTAACTAAATTTTCACTATAAAAAATTAAAAATGGAAGTAACACATCATCGATTTTATAAAAACAATAACCATGAACATCACGTTCAATATATAAAAATAAAAAAAACAAATCAAATTAAACCTTACATATAACTCCTTCAAAATACACTCCAAAATACATACAAAACGAATATCATATAATTCATCCTTCATCAATAATCATCATCTCCATTAAACACTAAACGGTGGTGCCCATGCTTTCAAATCCTCCTCCGACGTCACCTTGACGTCACTCCGACCACCTTCAACGAACCCATAATACCTCAAGAAGAACGCAAGGGTCAACACCAACCACTCCAAACAGAACATAACAACACACAGACCCCCAGCCATCTTCAATATCACCGCCGCATCATCCTCTCTAACGTACGACTTCAACGCCGACAAGAAGTTCGACGTCGTCGTGAAGATCAGCACTGATACGGACCCCTGGAAGATCGCCGTCAGGACGGTGGCCACCATGTGGGCGGCGTACCACTTGTTGGACCCGGCGGCGACGGCGTTGCAGCCGGAGATGGCGCCGGCGATGGTGATGACGTGGAGGAGGAGCAGCAGGGCTCCGGCGGCGGAGGGGATGAGGCGGAGGGACAGCGTGAGGAAGATGCAACTCGAGGCGGCTCCGAGGAGTATGTAGTTGCAGATGAGGAAGAATTTGTGGGTTTTTTGGTGGTGGTGAGCGGTGGTTGAGAGACCCATTTGTGTTGTTTTGGTGAGTTCTCCGGCGATCGACGGTGGTGGTGGTGGTGGTGGTTGATTGGAGGTGAGATTGGAGAAGATGATGAATTGATGGTGCTTTGTGTGAGATGATGTTGGGTGTGTGTGTTTGTGTGTGCATATATATATATGTATATATATGGGTGTGAAGGTATGAGTTATGAGGTGTAATGTGACCGTTTGGGACTTGAGTTGTAACGGCTAGTTTGGGGAAATAATTTTGAAACGGCTAGTTCCTTTTGTAGGTCAGGAGTCTTGTCACCGAACGCTTTTAATATCTCTTTTTATTTTTTTAAAATTATTTAATGTTTAATTAAGGTGTTAGTGTATTTTTCAGCGAGTTTTTTTTTCCAAAGTAAATAAAAAAGCTTGTAGATTGGAAGTTATTTGATTTTGTTAAGAAAAGTAATTATTTAGTTAGCGTGTTGGGGCATTTTCGGGGAGTGTTTTCCTAAAATAGTGTTGTTATAATTTTTGTTTAAAAAATATTTATTAAAATGGTGTTTTTTTATGATAGTTAATGAAAGTTCTAATTGTAAGTTTCTCACTCTTATAATATGTACTCAGTGCATTAAAAATTCATGACAAACGATTGTTTCTGAAGTTAGAAGCACCATTTTAAGGTTGACACACTTTTATATACATATGTTAAATAATCACACATCAATTCAAACAAGTGAAGTTGGAAATATTGTTGTAACAGGTTATATGAACCATTATATTATATTATGTACACGTGTTAAAAATAATTGTTTCATTGATTCAACATATGAAGTTAGTCGCATTGTCATATGGATATGTCTCCAAATTATCTATATACATATTATTTGTACAACTCGATGGTGTAAGTGGGTAATATTTACTATGTCATATCATAGATACAAGTGCTTCAAACACGTCATTACATTTGATTTTGATACACACAAAATTTACATGGAATTCAAGATACCATGTGTCCTAGTGAGCTTAACTTTAAAGCACACCCAGTCACACTCACATTGTTTTATATTTGTTAATTTACAACAATTAATATATAAAATCTGCAAGTTAATGAAACACGAACGTACAAGCCGTCTAATGAGTTTCAAGTTTACATTTTCTTCGTAAGTTTTTTCCCTCTTACAACCTTTATATATTATTATCTACTATAAAATCTTGGACTTTCCATTTAAACATGTTTATTTTTATCAATGTTTCGACTTGATTTTTTTTTATGCGGGGTTAAAACTAATTCAAAAATAACTTCAGATGGCAATTACAATTTAAAAAAATATAAGTCACTAAAACCGGATCTTACAAATTTTAACATTAGGACTGTACAAAAAGTTTGTGTCTCGAAGTTCACTCGAGAAAATCTGGAAAAAAGCTCGGCTAAAAAAAACTCATATTTAAAATAGCTGGCTTTGCTCGGCTCGAATTCTAAACGAGCCAAACTCAAGCCAGGGTTAGCTAGATTCGAGCTCGGCTCGTGGCCCGGTTCGTTGGTTCGGCTTGTGGCTCAGTGCATACAATATATGTATATAGTATAATAATAATAATATAATAATAATAATAATAATAATAATAATAATTATTATTATTATTATTATTATTATATTATTATTACTATTATTATGATTATTCTTTTTATATTAGGATTTTAAAAAGGTTTTCTTAAAATTAAAATGTATATTTTTAGAAACATTAAGTATTTTGTTTTGAAAACTATATAACTTGATAGCAAATTGTTTATATTCAAAATAATGATCTTTGTTCCACTAAGCATGAAATATTCAACAAAATGTAAAAGTTCTAATATATATTTTTTGTGTTTTTATATAAATTAATGTGAAAAAAATAAATTGAGCCGGCTCGAGCTTTTCATGAGCCGAACTCGAGCCGGTGTTTTGAGCTCACTAAAATTTTCAAGCCGGCTCGGCTCAATAAGCTTCAAGCTCGAATTTATCCCGGCTCAACTCGACTCGGCTCGTTTACAACCCTATTTAACGCCCCGTATGCAACGCCATGGTTCACGCTCGCTGTCTATGACCTGACATCTAGAACAACAAACAACAAACGAGAGGCAACTACATATAAGTTAAAGTTGAGGGTGTCCTAATAGCAAAAGGTTAAAAACCAGGGTGCAAAACTAGAAAGAAATGAAAAGTAGAAGTACCTGAATCGCCATATATCAGAAACATCAAACACTAGAGACGAAGAGAACCTAAACGATTGCAGCCAGAGAGACAGCGGAGATAAGGAGGCGATGCAGCAGTAACCTACCGGAAAACCTCACACCGCCGCCGTCACCACCACCACCACCGCCACCGCCACCGCCACCGCCACCGCCACCGACGTCACCACCGTCACCGCCACCGCTGCCGCCGTCGGATTCCGCCGTATCTTACCTGTCCACTTTATTAGGTAACCTGTTGATTTCTTTTAATATATCCTTTTGTATCTTATGTTCACATCACCGTTACTTATGTGGTATTGATAGTTGATATATGAAAGACATCGTTCTACAATATCGTCTGTTGATTAACGGAGATAGCGGTTTGTTTTTCCTCTTTTAGGTTACGTTTATTGGTGAAGTAGGTAGTGATTGAGTTCTATCGAGGTTCTATCGATGTTAGTAGTTTTTTAGAGCAGAAATTGCGTTGCGAATTGGTGTGATAACTTTTAGGGTTTTGGGGGTTTTAGGTTTAATTAATCGATATTGTATAATGGATGTTGAATTCTATTACGGTATGTGTGTATTCATTCTGATCATCATACTCACATTAGTTGCAGGGTTAGGGTTTATTGAAGCTTGAAATTAATGACCATCTAACATAAGCATCCTGGACTTACATGGGATAGTGCTAGTCCAGTGATCCCTAGGCACCGAGATTTATCCATTATTATTATATGAGTTGGACCTCTTAGTTGTGTAGTTGACAGAGAATGTAACCTTATGATGACCCTTCGAGTAACAAATTTTGGTTCTGTCGCTGTTTTGCAGGGGGTTTGTTTCTGGAGTAATGAGAAAGTCTACTGGGCACAAGGAGAGGTACTCAATTAAATCTGAGATCTCGAAGATTCACCCTAATGATGGTACTGCTGCACGAACAAGACCTTTTAGTTTTGATGAGATAATGCTTAGAAGGAAAGCTAAAAAGCAATCGGAAGGTGTTGAGGATCAAGGAGTTGTCTCAGAGATGGTCTATGGTCGTGTTGAATCTGATAGACATAGGCAGAGGGATGTTGTTGATGACAGGGAACGACTTGTTTCGAAAGAGCCTTTAGAGGTAATTTCACGAACAAAAGAGAAAATAGTGGATAGGGAATACAGGGATAGCCATAAGACTCATAGAAGATCAAAGATTGACGATGATAGTATAAAAGATAGTAGGAAAGAAAGAGGTGTCCATGAGAAGAGAAAGAATCAAGATAGGTCGATAGATGACTTTGACCATGATCACAGAAAAAGGTATGGTAAGGATTATGCAGTTAAAGACAGGGACAGAGGCAAATCTGAAAATGACAGTAAAAGGACTCAAGATGTATATGATGATACTGGGAAGAAACATGAATCAAGAAAGTGGCATGATCCCACTACTTTAGAGAAGAAGCAAAAAAAGTCAACATCTGAGTTTCGGCATGATGACTCAAAGTCAAGAACCAAACGATCTAGGAGTAGAGAGCATGACAGAGACAGAAATAAAAGGTCTAAATCACCCTCACCGAGGGGACAAAAACAAAGATATTATGATTCACGAGAGCATGACGAGCTATCCTCACATTCTTCAAAACATGGGAAGAAGGTGACAAATAATGGTTCAGATAACAAGATCAAAAGACATGATACATCTGCAAGTCGGCTTGGTGGTTATTCACCAAGAAAAAGAAGAAGTGAGGCTGCTGTTAAAACACCTTCTCTAAATAGTCATTCTCCAGAGAAAAAGAATGTTGGATGGGATTCACCACCTGTCAAGATGGAAAGAAGTTTGCCTTTGTCAAACAAAACTGAAGTATCTAATAGACAGGAGGTGACTGGGGTCAGTCTTCCCATCACTCCAAGCTTCCCCAAGCCAACTTTTGGTGTTCTTCCTAGCATTCCCGTAATGATGAATGTCTCTGTTGATTCGATCCAGCTAACTCAAGCAACAAGGCCTAAAAGGAGGGTTTATGTAGAAAATTTACCATCTTCAGCCTCTGAGGCTGCAGTAATGCAATGGCTTAGTGGTTGTCTTCGACCATTTGGTCTTAATCATGTTCAGGGCGCGAGCCCTTGTATTAGCTGTATTGTAAGTATTTAACTGCTTTTCTAGACATGCATTTTTAATTTTTATACTTTTGCATTTTGTGTCTATTAAAAGGGGTGGTATTGAAATTATTGACTATCACGGTTTCACTGCAGGTGAACAAAGAGAAAGGCCAGGCTCTTGTTGAGTTTCTTACACCTGAAGATGCTTCTGCCGCCCTCAATTTTGATGGGAAGTCTTTCTCTGGCAACATTATTAAAATCAGACGGCCCAAAGACTACGTTGAATCAAGTGTAAGATTAATAACCATGTTCACTTATGGTTTAATCATGTTTACTTGTTGCGTATCTTATTAGTATGTTAAGCCAACAACTACAGATTTTTATATCTATAAATTCAAAACACATTTAGTTCTTTGTAAAATGTTAGAAAACACTACTAAACGGTTGCTAAATTTGCATGAGTCCCTAAATTTGTTCTTTGTATACACTAATCCTTCAACTTATAATTTTCAACGAAAGGTCCTTTTTATAAAGTTTAGGGGGCTAATCATGCAACAAAGGACCTTTTTATTAGATTTTATAATGTAAGGATTCTATCATGTGAAAGGAAGTACTTTTGATTTGTTAAAAATGGTCTTTTTGTTAAGTTCTGCAGGTTAATAGATCAACTCATCAAAAAATAAAATTCATTGGGTTTTTATGCTTATGCTCTAGTTTGTTGACTTTGTATAACTTCTATTACAACTTTATTAGGGAATGAATATTGATCACTTTTTAGGGATAATATATTATTTGCAAGGCCATTCATCTTACTGTACCTAATATGGTAGCCAGTTGTGCAGTCTGCAATAGTCCAGATGGACAACCTTAATTCTTGTATTGGATTTCTATATTATTAGGGAACGAATATTGATCACTTTTTAGGGATGAATATATTATTTGCAAGGTCATTCATCGTATTGTACCTAATATGGTAGCCTGTTGTGCAGTCTGCAATGTTCCAAATGGACAATCTTAGTTTTTGTATAATTGTATTAGATGCATACAATACTTGATGGCCTTAAGTAGCTAAATGCTGATTCAAGATCTGGGATATAAAGGAAAGTATACGTTTATAATTTATTATAGCAATGGGTGTGTGACTTTACTTTGTAATATGTTACTTTAATAGAAGGATATCTAAGTTTCAGCTGTAAATTTTTATGAATATCTTGTTTTAAGTACCTGCATTTGTGCAAACCAGCACATGTTGATGAGGGTCTACCAAGGTAGATATTTGGTGATATTATATGTTGATTTACATTTAAGAAGCTTTGAGATTGGCCATCTAGTATCTTAATTTGATATAGGTTGTGTTTATCGTTTTTGATATTAATATTCTCTTTTTGTTATATTAAATATTGGATTATATTTAAGGCGATGGAAAATGTTAGAGGAACACATACATATCTCTTTTCTCAGGTCTAGGGTAACTAAGATGCCTATAGCTGATAGGTGTAAATGTCTGCTGCTTTTTAGGTGTGCCTTTAGTCTTATGTAGTGAAGCTAGATATCTTCCACTGGTCTTTGCAATAAGGGTCAGTCTTTGACTTACATTATAGGATTAAGGAAATCGTAGATTTGGGCCTTTAGGGGTAGAGTGTAAATTGTTTTTTTAGTAGTAGAAAGTGCCTTTAGTTCCTAGTTACACACTTATACCTTTAGTTTAGATGTCTGTGGTTAAAAGTGTCTTTTGTTTAACTACCTTAGCCTAAAGATTTTTATTGTGTTTATGCCCATGTTATCTTTAGTTAAGTTGTCTTTACTTGTCTTTTGTTGCCACTACATTAAATTGTTATGTGTTTTTATAAAGCATTTTGTTGCTTGATGTTCTTTTTCTTTCTGAATTTTTCTCTTAATTCCATTAAAAGCACAACAATTGCGTTATGTGAATGTTCCTTTCTTGTAATATATGTTAACACTTATACCCATGGACTGTTTCAGCTATGTGAGGAAATGTGTGGTTCATATGTGAGATATATTTGATGATGGGTTTTAAATGTGTATATTTCATAATAGGTGTGTCAAAACATTTTCTGAGTATGATGACATAGAAATCAACTTCAGTTTATTCAGTGAAATAAAATGAAAGATACCTATGAGTTGGAAACGTGGGAAGAATCATTGGATATTTAGTTGTCCTAGAGTTGCTACCTTTTTTTCGTTTGTAGAATGTGGACAACAAGGTATTAATGAATCTACTTGAAGTAATTTTTTTACTTCAGATTTCTTTGATTTGTTTCATACGTATTGAATAGAAGTTATTGTTGATATTAAGCTTAAATTAAATCTAACATAAGCATCGCCTTTATTTTGTAACTTTTTTAATAATATTTCTTTTATCATCTTTTCTTAAGAAGATAATCTTTCTGACAATCATGTTGGATTCTTAAATAGGCTGTTTATGTTGGGTATATCATAATTCACGTTGATGGTGATGAAGCTGACTCCTAACATAAGAAGATTTTCAGGTGTAGTTTAATATTATCTTTTTTCAGAGTACACAGAAAACTTTGCTGTGATGGCTGTTATTATATCTTGCAGTTGCAGCTCGCATGTGCCTTTAAAAATATCTGGTACTATAGTAGTCAAAGTTGCAAGGCCCTTAGGGGTTGTTCAGGGATTAGGCACAAAAAAGCACACATGTTTAAGACAAAAAGCCCAGTAATAAAAAATAAAACGTTTAAATATATTATTGTTGTATAAAATTGTTACCATTTTACAAATACAAAAAAATTAATATAATTAGCAATTAAAATAACCCCCTCAATACCAAAAGTTCAAAAGTAATAACAATTCACACAAACCTATATTGTTCATCATAAACAATATTGTCTAAGCCTTCATTCTCATATCCATATGAGTGAAGTGCTCTAATTTGTCTTTTGTGTCTTTTACTTGTGAATATCATCGTATTCATCTTTTATAGCCATTGAACTTGAAGGTTGTGAAGACCTTGTTGTTTGTTGCCTAGATTGTTTATTCTCAAGCCCCATTTATGTTTGTTACATCAAGCCCTGCTTACCTTGTTCTTTATTCCCTTTCATGTCCAAGCCCCCCATTTACCTTGTTGTTTGTTGTCTATTTGACAATTCCATCTTTGAAAGTAATTTGAAGCACTTTCTTAGTTTCTTATATTCTCATCATTATTATAAAAAAATGATGCAAATGCTTCTTTTGCTTTGTTTATAGCTTCATATATACAACCCATTGTGGGTTGTAACTCATTGTTGCCAAGCTATAGAACTAGAAAAAGACGACCCATCTCTATAGGAGTCCAAAGTCATTGTTCCAAAATGCAGACATGAAAGCAATTTCATTAGCCTTTGGTATTATAGGTTCTTTGACTCATTTGTCGTCCATCCACTTTTCACTCATGAACATATTCTTAAGACAAAGCATGCCTTTTGCTTGTCGCAGAAAGAAAGAAAACTATTGCAGTGTGGTTAATGCCATGTCTTGTCAACTTGTTCTTGGTGAACTTGCTCATCATGTCTAGAACACCACAATGGTTATAATATATAACCAGCAAGAAAACTATCTTTCCGTATCCATGCAATGGGCCACATAATGAGTGAGTTTATTTGCCATAATAATGCCAAAAATTGAAATAGAGAAGAAATCATTCTCAACATTTGACTTAAATATAAAAAAAATCATCAGTGATAACTTATTTCATGAAGGTAGCCCATTTCAAACAACTGACCAATAAGTTGATTTAATATTCGCTTTCTTTTTGCCGGTTCAACCATAGGACATCTATGAAACACTCATACTTTGATCACTCCTCTTTATGCCCTTTCATCCACTTATTTATGTGAACCACATTTTTTAAGAAGTGGAACTCTTAACTCACGATAACTAGGAGATGTTTCAATAAGCCCAATCATCTCATTGAAACTAGCTAACCAAGCAATATTAAATGCTATGCCTGTTTAGAAAAATAAACCATGCAATTCCTTGAACATCTTTGCTTGGAGCTCTGTCACAAGCATCATTAACGCTAATTGTCTTTAATTTGTTGCATTTTATATGGTCATTAACAAATTAAGTGGGCCCTTCACGTTTGACCTTACTTTTTATCTTGTCCTCGAATATGTAGTCCACTCGTTTTCTTTTGAAGACTTGATATCTCCAATGTGATCTCATCCCCACTTCATTGTTCTTTATCTCCATCTTGCTCAAAATCCAAAAGGGTAACAAACACTCTTCTTTGATTTTTGACTTTCTTAATAGACTTATATTTTGTTGTTAACATCCTGGGACACTTTAAAATGCTGTTGCGTTTCTAGTGTTTGTAACTAGATGTTGCTTGGCTTAATAAATCTCTCTTTTGGTTGCTTTGTTGCTAATCTGCAAAACACTATATGGGGGTCACTTTTTCTTGATTTGTGGATGATGAATCACCTATAGAAGTCATTTTCTATGGAAAAAACATGAAAGGGAGTAAGGGATTGTGTTTACGAATGGAGTCAATTGTTTAAAGCAATTATATCAAACATAATTAATATATCTGTCAGATTAAAACAAACTAAAAGTGAAAAAGCATATCTGGCAAATTACACATACGTATACAGAAAAAACCCATACGTAGAAACATTTATTCTGTCAAAAAGTTTTTTTTCTGGCAAAGATGATAAAACCGTTCTTTTGTTTTTTTCAGCAAGTCTATTGAAATTCGCATAACTTTCTCTCACAGAAATATGATTCAATATTAAACAAACTGAGGGCAATATCTACAGGAAAAAAGATTGAAGGATCATTAAGACCAACTCTGATTTTCAAAACACTTATTGGATAAAATAACTAGATACCCACTATGAACAAAAAGCATATGTTTCAAAGTGGCCACTTGAGATCACCTTCTCTTGGCCAGGTAGGCACAACTCTTTTACGCATAGAAGAAGTGTTCCTTGTGTTATGCTTGAGGTGCCTAGGTCTCACCTCATTTGAGCCCACTAGGCGCACGCCATGTGCGCTTACGGCTACATTGCTTGGTACACATATCTCAGTTACACATTTTATAGTTCTCACCATTACTTGGGTCTTTTGTGTCCTTTGTAGGAATATACTCAGAAAGAAATTTAGTTACATGTATACTAGGTGTGAACTATTGGTTGTTAAAGCTCATGTCTGCAAAGATTATATATTTACTTATGTGTAGACATGATGATGTCTGCATAGTTCTTTATTTTTCTACAAATTTTAGCCCTATGTATTTTCTGCTATTTAATGGGACTGGCAGACGAATATCAAAGTTGTATACATGTACATAGTTTTGTAAATGTTTCTCTTAAAATATCCTTTCCCTGTAGTTCTGATATTGGTATGGATAGTTATTTGTTAATGTTGTCATTCCACATTTCCACATGATAGCATGACATTGTTAGTATTTAACATAGAGTGGTTGTTGGTAGTTAAGTTGTGGTTGCTGAGGTTACTATTGATGTAGCAGGTTTTCAGACAGTTGCTATTTTCATGCAGACTGGTGTATCGGAGAAACCTGTGGCTGGAGGTGTTTCAGTTAAAAACATTGTTGAAGACTCCCCTAACAAGGTTTGTTTGTGAAACCATCAAACTATTTTTATACTTAGCATGCTTTAGTATTATATCTTAGACGACTGATATTTCTTTGATATTATATTTGGTTTTTGAATTATTTATTTGTTTAATAGGTTGACACCTCAATGTTATGGTTTACATTTGTGTGCCTTATGTTTTGTTTGCAAATCAAGTTGACGGTAGAGTTGCCAATTTCGATTCATTTGCTTATAAATTGGTCTTATGTGGTCATCTGAAGGGGTCAATTGGGACAAAGGAAAAAGTTGAAGTAAAAAAAGACTAATGGGTCAGAATGTCAGATAAATCAGAAGTTATACGAAGTGTTTTTCTATGCATACATCTTTTAGCAGCCTTGTTCATATTTAGATTTTTATTGTAGCATATAGTTTCTAATCATATCCAGCTTATTATCATGTATAAATATCTCATAAGATAGACAAAAAGGTTGTTTAGAGATCAACCTGACCCGATCCATTTTGGCCCGCACTGAGAATCATACATTGATAACCAATCTTCCTGAACTACTCATCTTGCCACTTCTAGTTTCTTGTATTATTCTGGCTTGTGATAATCTAAAATGATTTGTCTTGCAGGTCTTTATAGGTGGGATTTCAAAGGTTATTACATCTGAAATGGTAAGCACCATTGCCTTCATTCATTGCTTTTCTTTCTCGATATGTTTTTGAAGCTTCTAATTAGCTACGGATGATGCTTCATAGCTCATGGAGATAGCTAGTGCCTTTGGACCTCTAAAGGCTTACCATTTTGAGGATAATGCACATCTTCACAGTCCATGCGCCTTCGTTGAGGTACGAAACCATTATTATATTATTTTTATTTATGTATAGGTCTCAATTAGATTGCATCAATCCTGATATACAGCTCTATTTGTATATCTATTCTTGTTATAAACTTTAATATTTTAATTTCATTTGTTGTTTTTCAGTATGCTGATCAATCAGTGACCGTCAAAGCATGCGTGGGCCTTAATGGTATGAAGTTGGGCGGGCAAGTCCTGACTGTAACTCAAGCAACTCCTGATGCTTCACTAGGGGTACACCATTTCTCTTTTCTTTTTCTTGATATATGAAATGGGTTTTATTCTTTACGATATGTTCTAATAATTAAAGATGGCAATGCCAAAGCATTTACTTATGGGTTATGTTTGTTTTTAAGTGGTCAAATGGGTCGAATAAAAATTTAGTAACAAACTAAACTAATATTGCAGTATTATAGTATTGGTACAATACTTGTGCACTTGTGTGGCATGCAGTTTATATTGTAAACTATGATATGCGTGGTAATGGTGGTGTACAACTCATATCTCTAATTTCTCATCATATTTAACGCACTGTTCTGCCACCTGTATGCTCTTTGCTTTGGGATTTGTAATCTCTAATGACTATAACATCATTAGGGAAATCATGGTTACCAACCTTTGTACGCAACTCCAGTGCACGCACGACCACTTCTTGAGAAACCTACTCAAGTCCTAAAACTCAATAACGTGGTATGTTTTTTCCATTTTGATGTTGAATTTGTTATTTTTTTCTTTTATTATTTTAATTACTTATTTTCTGATATGCCTGTTCTCTTTATTTGGCATAGGTGGACCACACAGCCTACCATCACTTTCTGAAACGGAATTGGAAGAAATACTAGAAGATATACGCCTAGAGTGTGCCAGGTCTAACACGAGCCCACTTTAATTTTGGAGTTTTTAAATGCATACGGATTTGGGTTGAAGCTAGTCATTTTATAGTATGGGTCAAAACGGGTCGGGTTTGGTTGATCAGCTAAAACTTTTATTACCAATTTTTAAATTATTATAAATGATGAATGAATCATTATTTTGATTAAAAAATATTATTAATATAATATCAAATAATTTTCAGTAACTTTCAAACTGTGTGACCTGTTTGACATTCTCCCATTTTAGGTTATTATTTTGATTTAACTCTTTTGATCTGTTTGAACCAAAACACAACCCAGTTCAGCCCATTCATAAGTAAATGGGTGAAAATTGCCACCTCTAGTTGTATACGCTATTATACACATTCTTAAGTATTCTGTATGATATCTTTTTGTAATATTCTGTAAAAACTGTGTAGGTTTGGTATGATCAAATCAGTCAATATCATTAAGCAAACCAACCCCACCAACTCAGAAACAGTTCAAGTAAGTAAAGAAGATACTTACATGGTGGATGAAGCAAGTAAAGAAGCTACTTCCATGGTGGATGAAGCAACTAAAGAAGTTACTTCCATGGTGGATGAAGCAACTTCCATGGCGGTTGAAGTAACTAATGAAGCTACTTCTCTGGTGGATGAAGTAACAGAGCCTTCATGCAGTGATAAACCACAACAGCATGAAGAACCTGCAGAAGAAAGCATCTCTCATAATGAACCTAACAATGTAAACGGTTCAGGGGGCGTTGTTGATGATAAACATGAAAACAATACGGGAAAAGATGAAATGTGTGATATAACCATGGTTGATCATGTTGTAGAAAGCCAGAACCTGGAGAACAACTTGAAACCTAATGATGATACTGTGACGGAGACCAAATTATCAAAAGCAGAATCACATGATACCATAAAAAACATATCTGATCTTGTCGACACTTTTGAGGTGGGCTGTGTATTGGTGGAGTACAAAAGAACAGAAGCTTCTTCCATGGCTGCGCATTGTTTACATGGTCGGGTTTTCGATGGAAGAAGCGTGAGTGTGGAATATGTTGCATATGATGCTTACTGCAACAGGTTTCACAAATGAGTCTTTTGCAGCATCTTCAAGTGTGTCATTTTGGCTAACCGGTCATTTGATTTTCATTGGTAAGATTTTATGAAGTCTTGATATGAGAACAAAGGATGTATTGTATTGTTTCATTGGAACATATTGTTAGTTATTTGTGGTGTATGGGTCGTTTTGGTTGTAGTTTACTTCTAAGTAGCAAGTATAAACAACCGCACCCGAGTTAACTATGTTTGCACTCTGCTTGTTTAACTTAAAAGAGTTTAAGCTCAAGCTTGTGTCAAACTTAGCTCGTGAATAACTTTACAATATTTATTATTCATTAATTTTTCTAATTAAATGATAATTTTTTTATGAGCAGCAAACTAACTCCCACTAAACTATTTCTAAGTTTATACTAAATGTTAATGATGGGGTTAAAGCTCTTACCATTAGAGAGGTCTATCATGTATACACACTATCTGGCTATATGTCTATTGATTTCTGTACGCTTGATATACTATTTTGTTTTCAAGTATTTATTTATATATTTTTGAGTAAATTACATAAAATGAACTTTATTTTTGTAACTTATTTTACTTTTAAGCCTTTATTTATAATAATTACACTATACAACCTTTATGTATATATTTTGTTTCATTCTTGGTCTTTTAGTATGATGGTTTTTAATTTGTATCATTAAATTAGATCATATGGTTATGACATGAGGGTGTATGATTATATTTGTAAAAATTTTTATATAGACATGATTCTAAAACAAATCGACATGCTAAGGAAATGTAATTAGTAATACATTGAGGTTGACGAGTAAATGTTCAAACAAATTATATATATCTTTATCATCACTTAAATGCCCCTAATATAACAAAAACAACTAACTTAATGAAAATGACAACTTTAAAAAAACTAGAACCTAAAAGAAAAAAAAACATTTTTGAATATGACAAAATAGATCAAAACTCAAGGACGAAAATGACAATTAACTCAAAATTAACTATATCATATGATTTCTATATGGAAAGCATCTAACTTAGTTCATGTAGTCTACATTATAACTTATATGTTACTATCTTTTTAACAACAAACTAAGTTTATTAATGACAAATTATACGATACAATCTTTTTTTGTTTGAGGTGTTACTCGTCAGTCTCCGTATGTTACCAATCATATTATTCTAATACATCGATTTTTTGGATTAGGTCACCTGTATGTGTTATTACACATACACCCTCATATGATAAACATGTAACCTAACTTAATGACACAAACTAACGATCGTTATACTAAAGAACCAAAGATGAAACAAATCATATACATAAAGGTTGTTTGGTGTAATTAGTAAAGATAAAGGTTGAAAAGTGAAATTAGTTATAAAGATGAAGGTCTTTTTATTTAGTTTACTTTATATTTTTATACATACTTGTAATTATATCTTACATCATATTATATAAATATTAAATTATTTATATGATAACTATATTATTTTATCTTGGCTTAGCCTTCTACACACAGTGTAGATAAAGATACGTACGTCAAATTGTAAAGCGATTCGACATTACCCGAGACTTACGTAAAACGGGAGATAACTAAAACCTTGAATGCAATCATTTTATCTTGCTTTATAACTTTTAACGGGTATATGCTTCAATAGTAAAGTTTAGCTGAAGATAACTAGGCCCAACAGATTGTGTGCTTTAACTAGGAATTTGTAATCTTTTAAATTGTTTTTCCATGTATTTTAGTAATTATTCTAATTGTATAATTTTTAAGCCATACTTAGAGCATTACCTTTTCTTCTTTGAAAGGAACTTGATAAAAAGTAACAATTTTAATACGATACTTAACCAAGACGTTTTGTCCATTTCATATCCTTATTTGTGTCACGTGAAACTTAATATTTGCCCCCCTTGCCATTTTTGGTAGATGGATAGTGTAGTTTTGAAGCTTCTTTTGGCAAGAGTTTATATAAGTAGAAAATTATGACATGATGTGATGCTAACATGTTCTATCTTTTTAAAAAAGTTTATTTGGTAAACCAACAAGTTTTAAAGTAACCCAAGGGCCGATCGCGATGGTTAGATGTAAATCATATAAACCGCTCATAAAAGGCTCGAGGTTATTGATCGGGTTTACATTAAACGTTAAGTAAGTAAGGAGAAAAGCTAACAAGGTTTCACTCTTTTTATCAAGTATCAGATCAAGTTGGAAGATAAAATATTTTAGGTTTGTTTCTTGTAATGATTAATTCATGTTGCAAGTTTTAAGTGAACACACAAACCAACACATAATATAACCACCATGTAAACTTGAAGTTAGAAAATCGAAAAACAAGGATAAGTGGTATACATGTTTTGTTTCGCAAGTAAAATATAATAGAGTTAATTATATAAATGGTCAGTGTGATTTATTTAAAATAACAATTTTAAGTATTAACTTTAAAATCAAGTTAGATTTTCTGTTAAGTTTAAAAGTATTTGTCTTTACACATTATATGACTATTTATATAAAACGGAGGGACTATTTGTGTAACTTAGTTTAAAATAGTATATTTATATATAACTACACACACACACACACACACACACATATATATATATATATATATATACACTAGTTTAGTTCTCGTGTATTACACGAAATAAATAAATGAAATGTCAAATAATTAGTAATCAAAATTTATACATTATAAAATCATGCTTGAAGATAAAATATGATAATATTACATATAAATAGCTACTTTAAGTAAATAAGCAATAATATTTTTTCGTAAACTTTGTTTTATAAAAATTATTATGATTTTTAAATATTTTATTTTAAGAAAAATGATTTTTTAAAGAAAAAGTTTGCTGTATTATGTATTTTATAAAAATTTTATTTTTAAAAGGTGTGTTTTAATAAAAAAAGGTTTTCTATTTATTAAGTTATATATATTTTTTAATTTGAAAATAGGAAGAGTAACATTATTAGTATTCATTATTATTATTATTATATTATTATTATTATTATTATTATTATTATTATTATTATTATTATTATTATTATAGATAAAAGATAATATTAGTATGATAAGGCATACAATTGTTTCATGTTATTTTAGTTCTTTTATAGATAGATATATAGCTAAAAACCCATTGATAAACGGATTATAGTTAGTAAAAATACAAAGAGTTAGATTATAATATTTTAATATTAAATATAATTAAAAATTATATATACGTAATAGTTCAAGAAATAAAATAACTATACTATTTATAACTATCTTATCTAAATAGTTTCATTTTTAGACATTCATTATAAGATTTTTTATTAAAAAATGATTTTTATCAAAATCTTGTTTTTTTAAACTATGATTTGTAATTATTTTGTTTGTTTTAATAAGATTGTTTTTAAATTTTTCACCTTTATATTTTTTAGAAACAAAATGATTTAAAATATTCCTTAGAAAAGGTTTAGTGTTTTATAAAATTTTATATTATATAAAATTTTGTTTTTTATTATTTTGATTTTAATTAAAAGATGTAATTTTTAACTTCTTTAATAAAATATATATATTTTAAAAATATAGTTTGATTTCAAAAAATCTAGATAAAAGAGAGAATTATAGCAATTAATAAAATTAATTTTTAATAAGAGAGATAAACTTGTATTAGAATTTAAATTAGTATAATACCCTTTGGAGGGAAAATCAATATGTGAATATGTAAAAATTTGACAAGTGGCAAAAAGATGGGTTAAAAAACTACAAGTGTCAAAAAAGCTTCTTTTATTAGTATTGAGATATACATAAATCATCTTCACAATTTAATACCACCACCAATGGTGACCATCGTCGTCTAACACCATCGACCACCATCGTTGCCCAACACCGCCGACCATCACCGTCGGTCACCATCACACCACATCGTCTTTACAATCTGGTACCGTCACATCACTACCATCCATATCTGATACCGTTGTTATTATTACCATCGACCACCGGGTGCTGCTACCATCTCCATCGTTTCTCATATATCACACCCGAATCAAGTGCTTTTCTGATCTATCAACGAAGTCAATGAGGCCTTATCCCCACTCCCAAATCAAAGCTCCAAATACTCTAAATTGAAGCTCCAACTTGACAAACCGTATTTGAGTTTATCCCCACCATCATTCACACGTCGATTTTAGGTAGTTTTTGACTTTTTGGTGATGATTTTAGGGTTCTCAGTGAAGATTTTGGGGTTTTTGATGTATACCCCTTTGTGTTTTTATGATTAATTACAATTTTTATGGTGGTGATGGTATGAAATGGGAGCGGGTTGAATGGTGGTGGGTAGCAGTGGTGGTGGATTGAATGACAATGGTCGCCTGAATGGGAGTGGGTTGAATGTTGGTGGGTATTGGCCGTGGTTGTAACATCCTGTATTATTACGTTAATTAAAAGTTAACGCCGTTATATTTGTAAGGACCATTGTTGCCTAAAATGAAACTCATGGGTTACCTCGGCTTATTGTTTTGATTTACCTTTTAATCCTTTAACTTGAAGGTTTATAATAATAATTATTATATAATAAATAATAATAATTAGAATAATAATAACACTAATAATAATATCAACAACAAAATTAATAATTATAATGGTAATAAAGTTGGTAAACCTAAACAAAAATGACTAAAACTTAAACACATTGAAATTTAGGGAGTTTATTTGTCATTTTATAAACTTTAAAAGTAAACTATTTATATAAAATAATAACAACTTAAAGTTTGATTAAATTTGAGGGGTTATTTTGTTAATTTAGAAACTTTAATACTAAAGTTTGGGCATAAAATAATAACTTTTGAAATAACAGGGACCAATTGTGTAAATGAATAAACCCAACCCAAACCCCCCATTCAAACCCGTATTTCGGCGGGGCATTCCGGCCACCGCCGGCCATTCCTTCCGACCACCCTCTAAACGGCGAATCTCGATCGTTTATTGACCCAAAAACGTTGCAAATCATAATAGTGCATGTTTCGAACGTAAATACATCATTTAAACAAGATAAAATGTCGGTTACAAGCCGGATCGTTTCAAAACCGAAAAAAAACTTAAACTCCATAGCCGTTTGAACATTAATCCCTAATAATAATCTAATTAATTGAACCTAAGCAATCTTTTAACTATCCCTAAATTGTATACACATCCAATTCCACCTTAAACCCACACAAACACTCTGTTCGATTCCCTCTAAACCGCGACCCGCATCCTTGTCGAAATCCAATTCCTGATCCATCTACACTAAAATTGATAAGGGGCTTATAGTCTAAACTGTCATTCGAAGCTATCCACGAAGTTAATTTGACTACACTTATCATTTGAACATACGAGGGTCGCGGCCTATTCATAGTTTGTTCATCTTTCATCCATCCTCAAACCAGGTAATTAACCGTATATATCTACTCGAAATTACATGGGGAATCAACGCCCCGTGTTTATTTTTGTAATTGATATCAAATTAACTTTCAATTTGGATTAAAAGTGTTCTAGGGTTCATAAGACTTGGGGGAAACTTTATTAGTTGTGTTTTATCAATTAAAAACAGCTATTAAACGCGGCTGAGGCCTTTGGTGTGTTGTTAAGAGTGTGGGCAGCATGGGTTGAGGTCCCTGGTTCGAACCCGAAGACCCCCAACCCATTTTTATTTAATGATTTTCAAGTGTTTTAGGTTATATAAAATTTTTAAAAATTATAAAAAAATCAGATTTTTATAAACTTTGATTATATTAGAAGCTCTCTAATTAATTTCTATAAATTATTCTTTAAACACCCTAACGATTTTTCATGTTAAAAACAAATGTATAATTAGTTTTCTTTAGAAAGGACAAACTTTAAATAGTTGAAATCACTAAGTTATTATATTATCCTTAAGTATAGATTAATTATGATTTTATTTGCATTTTATAAATCAATTGAGGCTTTATTTTCTTTTAATTTCACAAACCATTATAAAAGGATTACTTAAGTTTCTTTCATTGTAATAAAATATATATTATGTTTTCAATAATTGGTCCAAACGTTTCCTTTAAATATTCGTCGTTTAAATCACGTTATTTTAAACGGAGATTATTCAAAACATTATAAATCAATATGTTAAATGAAAAATTATTTAAATAGCTATTTAAAGAATCATTTAAATAATTAGTTATTCATAGTTTCATTTAACTATGTTATATATAAATAATCAATTTATTTCTTAAACTTTTATTTAAATTTTTAAAACTTATAAAACAATATAAGTTTCTATTATTAATCATCCTTGTTTTAGGGCCTTGAAAATATCGTTTAAAACAATTAAAGTGACTTTAAATAATTCTATATTATTTTGCAAACTATATAAATAAGTATTTAATAAATCATCTTTATCAAATTTTAAATAATTAATTTCTAAATTAATTATATCTTTTCGCAAATTTTATTTAATCTTTATTAATTCAATAAATTAAATTATTGAATCTTACACTATCATTATTAGTCTAAATTGATTTATACCATCTTTATAAACCAAAACATAAATGATTTATTATTTTACTTAATTAATTAAACCCCCAAATTCCAATTGAAATCATAGTTCATGTCCAATTGATAATCTTATTACCAAACTTAATCTTGGAACATATACATTTAGGCGTCGTGCAAGAGATATCGTTGGAGCCTCGTTTACTTTCTTATTTGAAGTGAGTATTTCTATACCCCTTTTTTTATACTTTCACACTTGGGGTGAAACATTTACGTTATAAACTTTGCACTTGTAAACACGTTTGATTCTTGTAAACTTATGGCATTTCACCTGTATGTTGTGGTTAGTTGAATTTGTGGCTACCATGTAATATCGAATATATGTACAATCATTAACTATTGCTAGCCTAGCGAAATCATAGATTTATGGGCCAGACAAGCCTGCTTGGTTGATCCAAGTACACTTAGCTAATCGTATATACTTGTAAACGTTTGAGACTTGTAAAACTTTGTCGAGGTTTGATTGTGCATTCTGTCTTACATTCCTAGTTACTTTGTTCTCTAACTCACAACATGAATTGCCATCTTTTATATACTTATGTATTGCAAACTATGGAAATCTCACCAACATTATTGTTAACCTTTTATTTTTAACATGTTTCAGGAAATACTCAAGCTTGATCGCCATTTTTGAAGTTGTTCACACCTAGGAATAGACCTAGTTAATTTAATGAATGAGTTTGTTATATTTCTTATTATGTTTTCTTATTTGAGACTTATGCTTGTAATGTACCTTTCAAACTTATAGATAATATATTTGGATTTAAAAATAGCGTTATGTGGCTGTGAACGATCTTAACTCTCACTCCTCGATGTTTCCGACGTCAAGGTTGGGGTGTAACAGATTGGTATCAGAGCCCATAACTATAGGGATTTAGGTTATTAGAAATAGTGACCTAGACTATAGTATGCATGAACCTTATAGAATTATAATTCTATCTTTTAAATTATATCTTTTGCATGCTACATAATGTTATACCCTACTTATGTGCAATTTGATGCCTTAGCATAGGATTGCCTTATTGTTATTAAAACTTTGTTACTCGTCTCCCAAAACTTATCCTTGACCCTTTGACTCTCCCCGACAAACAAAACCTCTTAATCTTATTTTTGACGATACGTGGAATCTTATACTTATGCTTATGACTTGGATCATTAGATTATATCTAATCTATGAAAATCTCATCAAGGTTTTAATTCCATGAACCTAAGAAATATTGTGTGACACATAGACACCTGTATCCTGGCTTTCCTGGCAAAAGGCCTTCGAGCTAAGGTAAGCATTTCGCATAAATCCTACGGGACTAGTTATGCATTACTGGGGATTTCTGGGATGAGTGATAAACTATGATCCACATACACAAGTTTCTAAGGCAAATGTGTCAATTTACCTTGACGTGTCAACGTTTCCAAATGGTAATGCGTTACCAAATGAAACATCCGGTTTATATTTAAAATATAAAAATCCTTGATTCCTTAGACTGGTTTATCATCGAAACTCTAATATCTTCTCATTCCTATCTTACAAAATGTCCCCGTTAATATTGAACTCGTTATACTCCTCAATCCCTACCTTTAAACAACGTTATACGTTGTGCGCCTTATGTAACTATCTGCATACCTTGACCAAAATGTACATGGATCTTAGTATATCCAAAGATATTGGTCGTCTAAACCGAATGGTTTTTAAAACTAAAATTATTACTTAGGATTTTCAAATGTCCTTAAGGTGTGTCCCTTAACTGAAGTCATGCAATGCCGAAAGATGGAATACCTGCAACCCGGGATACCTTGTCTAGGCAAGGTATACACATAAATTTGATTCGACCGTTGGATTAGTTTATCTGACCTGGAACTCATGAGATGGGTGTTCGCTTATAGGTACGCGTGTCTACCGTAAAGTTGTGGTTGACGTAACACTTTGAGAAATCAACGCAATTCCCTTTTATTTTGAACCGAACGTTTACATCTCATTATTATGTTGAATCATTTTCGTCATCGATCTTGTTTTTCCTGAGTTAAACCATTCAAGATTTGAGAACCTAATACCATTAACTCCGTTATCCCGAACTTTAACCTTAATCCTAGCAAGCATGATTTACTTTTCTTGTTAATGTTACATTGATGTAATTTGAAGTTTTTGAATTTCAAGCCGATATTCTCTTCATTTGCTAAGTCGAGCTCTAAAAAAACTTCAAATCGTTTCGCATCGTAGGCAATGTAAGAGTCCACAAGTCAACTTATGACTAAGGACACTCGTATCCCCTAAATGATTCTATCTCATCAAAACAGGGGTGACTCCCTTACTTTGGTGATGACTTTCCATTCACTATCACTGTTCTTATGAAATCTCATCGTCAAGACAGAAGTGAACCTCATACCTTGATGACGATTTCCTTCTTTTTGTTTATATGAATTTGTATTTTACAAATGGAATTACCTCCTTAAAATAGGAGTAAAATTTCGTATCTTGGTGATGGTTTGCAATTTTTGTATTGTGTGTTTTATGAAATTCCATCCTCTAAATCGGGGTGATTTCCTTGTTTTGAGGACGGATTTCAATTATTTTCCTTTGGAACTCGTATTTCACGAATGAAATGACCTCATCAAAATAGGATTGAATCCGGTACTTTGGTGACAAAGGTCAGTTCTCGATTGTTTTCTTATTATTATAAAATTCAATCATCAAGATAGGCGTGAAATTCGTACTTTGATGATAATATCAACCGTTTAAAATTTTATGGATGGTATTTTCCTCAAATGAAATGACCCCATCAAAATAGGAGTGAATTTCGTTCTTTGATGAAACTTTTCATTTTGCTATATTTTGTTTCTATAAAACTTCACTGTTAAGATATGAGTGATTATCCTTACCTTAATGGTAAGTTAACTCATTTTATTTTTGTGGATCCTTAACAATGAGTTAGGATCAAGCTCTCGTTTGGTAGTTAAGAGTCATACTTTAGGAAATACACCGCCAAGCTAGGAGTGATAACCACATCTTGGTGAGTATTCCCATTCCTTGATCTCAAACTTACCAGGGTTTTAAGACTTCAATTGACAAAAACATGTAATAACTTGAAGGGTGAACACCGTTATCTGAATTGTCAACGATAGTGTTCCAGCCAGTCAAGATAAAGCATGAATCTTGAACTCAAAAGGGGTCGTTGTTACTTTAGGGTAACCCTAGTTCCAAGCCTGGAACATTTAAATTTTAAATCGATTTCTTCTCTCACGCTTTTATGTTTCAATTTAACGTTTGATCTAGCTTCACGGAACCTTTTTATCGACCTTCATTCTGAGCTATCATCAAAACCTAATTGCACGATGATAACATTCCTAAAACAATCTTTCGTACAAGATAAAGTTATTATAAATTTATGCCATGCCTTTCTGGTTATAGCAATGTACGGTTGTGTTCATGGGTTTGATGAACCGCGCGTGCAAGCCGTACTTGGAAAGCTATTTGTGATTCGCCTTTATTGTCGATATTCTAAATTATTTAAATTCCAACCCGATCATGAACGACGTCTTTGTTTAACTCTTTACCCATAATTAAAAATGCAATTCCAATTATTTTGGATAACCTTGAATTCCTAATGTTGAAAATTTCTAAATCTCTATCTTGATTGCAACTAACAAGACTTGTTATTACATTCATTCCGATGTAAACAAAAAGAATCATGAATTTCCGCGATTGGTATTCATGGTTTGGCATAAAGGAAATGTTGACGTAGCTTGGTATATGTTCAAATTGCCTTGTACTTCTTGATGTCATCTGGTGCATTATTGATCGATTGGCTAGTTTCGCACATTTCATATTGACTCATGTGAGATAACGAGTCGAGAAATTGATCGCACTTACCTCAAATAGTCGGTTATCGTGGTGTGTCGTTAAACATCGATCGTTAAATTCTGACAATCAATTCACTTTCTGTTATTAGCAATGCCTCTAATCATCTTTGGGAACCCAACTCAAAATCTCGGCATAACGTATCATTCTTAACCCGACGGTTAACCGGATGAGCGATACGTATTCACAAGATATGCCTTAAGCTTGTGTCATTATATAGTGGCACTTGGGATTCTTAAATTCCGACGATCAAACTTTCATATAATCACGAGATATTATTTTTTTTATTGCTTCAAGACGTCACTTTATTACACAATTTCATTCCAGATGATGGGAGAATTGTGACTTATAAGTCTAATATACCTCAGGAACTCATCATCGTCTTCCAACGTTTCATGTGTCAAATCTCAAAGAGTTAGTTTTTCAATGATAACTTTCGCATTCCACTGGAAGAGTTCAAATTTGGATGCATCATGTAAAATTCGATAATTCGTAAAGTGAAGCATCTCACCCGTAATCAAACGCCAACCACAGTCTGTTAGTACACTTATCTTTCATCATAAGTCTCTTGTTCGTTTAAGTTTCATTCTTAATTTCGGGACGAAGTTATTTTAAGTTGAGAGACTGTAACATCCTGTATTTTTATGTTAATTAAAAGTTAACGCCGTTATATTTGTAACGACCATTATTGCCTAAAATGAAACTCATGGGTTACCTAGGCTTATTGTTTTGATTTACCTTTTAATCCTTTAACTTGAAGGTTTATAATAATAATTATTATATAATAAATAATAATAATTAGAATAATAATAACACTAATAATAATATCAACAACAAAATTAATAATTATAATGGTAATAATAAAAATAATAACATTTATAATATTAAGTAGTACTTATAAAGTTGGTAAACCTAAACAAAAATGACTAAAACCTAAGCACATTGAAATTTAGGGAGTTTATTTGTCATTTTATAAACTTTAAAAGTAAACTATTTATATAAAATAATAACAACTTAAAGTTTGATTAAATTTGAGGGGTTATTTTGTTAATTTAGAAACTTTAATACTAAAGTTTGGGCATAAAATAATAACTTTTGAAATAACAGGGACCATTTGTGTAAATGAATTAAACCCAACCCAAACCCCCCATTCAAACCCGTATTTCCGGCAGGGCATTCCGGCCACCGTCGGCCATCCCTACCGGCCACCTCTAAACCGGCGAATCTCGATCGTTTATTGACCCAAAAACGTTGCAAATCATAATAGTGCATGTTTCGAACGTATATACATCATTTAAATAAGATAAAATGTCGGTTACAAGCCGGATCGTTTCAAAACCAAAAAAAACTTAAACTCCATAGCCGTTTGAACATTAATCCCTAATAATAATCTAATTAATTGAACCTAAGCAATCTTTCAACTATCCCTAAATTGTATACACATCCAATTCCACCTTAAACCCACACAAACACTCTGTTCGATTCCCTCTAAACCGCGACCCGCATCCTTGTCGAAATCCAATTCCTGATCCATCTACACTAAAATTGATAAGGGGCTTATAGTCTAAACTGTCATTCGAAGCTATCCACGAAGTTAATTTGACTACACTTATCATTTGAACATCAAACAAGTTGTACGAGGGTCGCGGCCTATTCATAGATTGTTCATCTTTCATCCATCCTCAAACCAAGTAATTAACCGTATGTATCTACTCGAAATTACATAGGGAATCAAAGTCCCATGTTTATTTTTTGTAATTGCTATTAAATTAACTTTCAATTTAGATTAAAAGTGTTTTAGGGTTCATAAGACTTGGGGGAAACTTTATTTGTTGTGTTTTATCAATTAAAAACAACTATTAAATGTGGTTGAGGCCTTTGGTGTGTTGGTAAGAGTGTGGGCAGCGTGGGTTGAGGTCCCGTGTTCAAACCCGGAGACCCCCAACCTATTTTTATTTAATAATTTTCAAGTGTTTTAGGTTATATAAAATTTTAAAAATTATAAAAAATCAAATTTATAAACTTTGATTATATTAGAAGGTATCTAATTAATTTCTATAAATTATTCTTTAAACACCTTAACGATTTTTCATGTTAATAACAAATGTATAATTAGCTTTTTTTTTTTAAAAAAGGACAAACTTAAAATAGTTGAAATCACTAAGTTATTAAATTATCCTTAAGTATAGATTAATTATGATTTTATTTACATTTTATAAATCAATTGAGGATTTATTTTCTTTTAATTTCACAAACCATTATAAAAGGATTACTTAAGTTTCTTTCATTGTAATAAAATATATATTATGTTTTCAATAATTGGTCCAAATGTTTCCTTTAAATATTCGTCGTTTAAATCATGTTATTTTAAATTGAGATTATTTAAAACATTATAAATCAATATGTTAAATGAATAGTTATTTAAATAGTTATTTAAAGGATCATTTAAATAATTAGTTATTCATAGTTTCATTTAACCATGTTATATATAAATAATCGAGTTATTTCTTAAACTTTTATTTAAATTTTTAAAACTTATAAAACAATATAAGTTTCTATTATTGATCATCCTTGTTTTAGGGCCTTGAAAATATCGTTTAAAACGATTAAAGTGACTTTAAATAATTCTATATTATTTTGCAAACTATATAAATAAGTATTTAATAAATCATCTTTATCAAATTTTAAATAATTAATTTCTAAATTAATTATATCTTTTCGCAAATTTTATTTAATCTTTATTAATTCAATAAATTAAATTATTGAATCTTACACTATCATTATTAGTCTAAATTGATTTATACCATCTTTATAAACCAAAACGTAAACGATTCATTATTTTACTTAATTAATTAAACCTTCAAATTCCAATTGAAATCCTAGTTCATGTCCAATTGATAATCTTATTACCGAACTTAATCTTGGATCATATACGTTTAGGCATCTTGTAAGAGATATCGTTGGAGTCTCGTTTACTTTCTTATTTGAAGTGAGTATTTCTATACCCCTTTTTTTATACTTTCACACTTTGGGGTGAAACATGTTACGTTATAAACTTTGCACTTGTAAACACGTTTGATTCTTGTAAACTTATGGCATTTCACCTGTATGTTGTGGTTAGTTGAACTTTGTGGCTACCATGTAATATCGAATATATGTACAATCATTAACTATTGCAAGCCTAGCGAAGTCATAGATCTATGGGCCAGACAAGCATGCTTGGTTGATCCAAGTACACTTTGTTAATCGTATATACTTGTAAACGTTTGAGACTTGTAAAACTTTGTCGAGGTTTGATTGTGCATTCTGTCTTACATCCCTAGTTACTTTGTTCTCTAACTCACAACATGAATTGCCATCTTTTATATACTTATGTATTGCAAACTATGGAAATCTCACCAACATTATTGTTGACCTTTTATTTTTAACATATTTCAGGAAATACTCAAGCTTGATCGCCATTTTTTAAGTTGTTCACACCTAGGAATGGACCTAGTTAATTTAATGAATGAGTCTGTTATATTTCTTCTTATGTTTTCTTATTTGAAACTTATGCTTGTAATGTACCTTTCAAACTTATGGATAATATATTTAGATTTAAAAATAACGTTATGTGGCTGTGAACGTTCTTAACTCTCACTACTTGACGTTTCCGCCGTCAAGATTGGGGTGTGACAGTGGTGGATGTATGAAATGGAAGTAAATTGACTAGTGGCGGGTGGCGGTCAGTGGCGGAGCTTGAACATCTCCGTTGGGGGCGGGGGCGAAATTAATTTTTTTAGGAGGGACGAACTTGATATTTATATAAAAATTTACACTGCTGTGCTAAAAATTTACACTAATTGACTAAAAATTAACACAACCGGTAAAAAAAAGAGCCCCCCGGCCCTCACTATCCTCCGCCACCTGCAGTGGTAGTAGTATATTGTGGTAATGGTCGGAAATAGAAGTGAATGATGGTGGGAAGCAACGGCGGTGGATTGAATGGTGGTGGTGGTCTATAATGGTAGTGGGAAATGACAATGGTTGGTGGGTTGGGGTTGGTTATAGTTATTTACACAAATGGTCCTTGAATTAAAAGAGAGATAAAAATACAAAAATTGTTTCTCAAATGATATTTTAGTCATTTTATTAATATTTAACAGAAAAGCTAACGTCAACCGGTCTTAATATCTTAATTCGTAACAATTTAAAAACACAATAGATCTATACAAACGAGGTTGTTAGTCTTGTGAGAGTAATAAGTAGATCTTTATGTCACTAGCCTCTGGTTTGATTTAAAGAGAAAAGATGAAGAGGGGTAGTTGAGAAAGTAATTGGTAGTTGAGAAAGTAATCAATGTTTATCCCTGAGGGTATTTGGGAGCCATTATGACAACCTTAAACATTATGACCAGGCATCCAAGTGTTGTCAGTAGATGCCTCATTTGTATACATGGATGTGGTCAGTTGAGTTGTATAGGGTCGAGTCCACTTGGGTTGGGTTCGACAACCGAGGAAGGTTTTATCATATATGTTTGGCTTGAAAAATTGTGTATTTTCTTAGAAAAGTTAACAAGCGTAACTTGATGATTAATATCCAACTAGTATGCTAAATACAGTTGCGCACATGACCTCTAGATTTGGTATATGAATTTCACCTTCAATTCTTCCCTTCCTTGCGGACGAAGGTTGATGCGAAGGTTGGATCCGATGCCTATGGTGGTCTCCTATTGCGGTGATGACATTGAGCCAACACTAATCTAAGCGGTAAACCCTAATTTTATGAGTGATTTAATGTTGTTGTTTGATTCGATGGTCAATCAAGTCTCAGCTGAAAAGTAAACCCTAATTGTTTTTGCGTCATCTAAGGATGATTACGGTAAACTATCAATATTTTTAAGTTTGGGTGGGGAAGTTGGTGAATCTACCTACTTATTGGGGTTTAAATTCTATCTATGGTTTCATTGATGGTGATGTGTATGAGAACACACAATGATGATGCGCATAACTTATCTAAGAGGATCTATTGGATGGTTTATTTGTTGGTGATGGTTACAAGCCCTTCATTTTCTTCGTAGGATATGAAATTACTCTATGATGACGAGAAAAGCTTATTTGAGAGGTTTATGAATTTTAACTTTGCTCGGATTCTATACTCATTGGTGACGACTTTAAACGTTAAGATTTTCATGTGTTTAAGGCAATGATGATGAGGCATGGCACATTTGATTCATGATTTAGTGTAAAAGCATTTAATATGGGTGCAACTATATATATTACCCACATGCAAGAGGAACCATTACGATGTTAAGGGTTTTTGTTTGTCCACCATTAACTTTTGGCCAGCTGATTATGTTCCAGACTGACCATGGGTAACAAAACATTCTATGATGATAAAATTTTGAATTAAATGTTTGTGCATCTGTTTTTGAACCCATAGTAAATCACGACACCTGAGCCTAAATTAAACTACTAGTCTTAGAAAATCGTCGATGAAGCATGAAATTGAAAATTCGCCGCGAAGCGTAATTGGTAGCTACTAGTTGCGTAGAATTGTTATATACTTGTATGTAACCCATGCGTATCAGGTGTTACTAATGAAAATTTTTAATTTGTGAAATTGCTTGTAAGGAAGCATATATATAGATAATGTATCCCATTATAGAATATTATGTTTGCATTTATTAATCTGCATGTAGGAGTTGCTAATTTGATTGTACAAACTACTATACTCACATGGGATACTTGCATTCATTGGAATCTGCCAATCTAGTAGTTTGATAATGTGTATGATTTCATCTAACTTGAATTCCTAATTTCTGAACTTGGTTTAGTTTAGTACATTTTATTAGAATTGTAGGCATAATTAAAATAGAACAACTTTGAGTAAAATGACAAAGAGGTTCGAAATATGTGAGTGATTTAATTATTTAAGCATTTCGTGTAATTAATACTAGTTATTTATATCATCTGTCATGTGTATTGTCACAACTCTCGCGAAACCGTGAAAGCGTACATTGCTTTGTTCTTACATCTCTTTGTTTTGAGTTTGTTTTAGAGTTTCTAGAAACCTCTTCTTATGTTATCGCTGTTAAAACTGACATTCCATGTGAACCTGATATTCTAATTTTCGGGACGAAAATTCCTTCAACAAGGGGATGATGTGACACCCCGTATTTTTCAGGTTAACACCATTACCACTATCTAACCTTTCTCGTCATATTATAACTATTATTATTATTGCCACTTAACCTTAGTTTAACATTAAATTAACCAAGAACATAAAATTTACTAATATTAATCTCTTTCATAGTCGAGGGACCAAAAATGTCATTTATCAAAGTTCAATATTAATAAAAACCCAACCCCCACCCACGGTTCCCTTTCTCCCCGATTACACAAGGTCTCCAAACCTCCAAACCCTAAACCGCCAAGAAACTTTCTGTCGTCGATCCTTTCCCCCTGCAACCTTCGATCGACCACTTCTTGACAAGCCACTCATCACCGGCAATCGTGAACTCAACCGAAACACCCCTACGGTATGTTCCTCACTCGTCTTACGTGTCCGGATTCAATATGGTTTTGGTTTCGCGATGCAGAGGTTTCACGATCATGTTGTATGCCGGGTTGTGTTTCGCGTGGTTGGGTGCGTAGAGCGCTCGGTCCGGTGACTGTTGTGCGTGCGACTCCGTATGCCCGGAGCTGTTGTGGGTGTGTTGTGTGTTGTACGTATATGTGTTGCATGTGCGACTGTGTATATGTTTTGCGAAATATGTACGTATATGTGTTGCTTGGTATGTGTTTGTATGTATCTATAATCGAAAGTATGTTTCTGTTATGGGGGTTTCGACTACGGGTGCAATTGTACATGTGGCCGATGCATGTATGTATGTGAACCATATTTGTATGCTCATATATATGTGTGTGTTGGCTTGGCAGGGAGGGCGCATGGGAGCCCCCTTTGAGTTGGCGCATGAAGGGATGTTAGTGGGCGCATGGTGTGTTTTAATGTGGGTTCATGGTTGTGTATGAGTGTAGTGATGTATGTGTGTAAATATTTCAGTGTGTTATGCATGTATGTGGTTGTTATGCGATGAAGTGCGTCTCTGCATGTGAGTGTGTTAGTGGATGTGTGTGTTGTTGCGAATGTGTGTGTGTGTGTGTGTTTCTATGAATGGGTGTGTTTATGACCTGCATGTGTATGGGTATTGCATGTGTGTATATATATGATATATGTAGTATGAATGTATGTGTGTTTTTTTGGTTGGTTTTAGCAGTGGAGGTGAGATATTAATTGAGTGCGTAATGCATGAAGGTGTGTATACTTTGTCCTTATGATGTGAATATGGTAGCAATTGAATATGGAGTTGGTAGGTAGTATGGGTATGGTGTTATTGTAGGTATTTAGTGTGGGTTGTATGCATGATGTATGTATGTGTATGAAATTGGGTTGATGTTTGATGATGGTGGCAACCCTATTGACTGACATGAATCGAATCGAGCCGTGAAACGCAAAACCGTACGATCATTATATTTATAATTAATGATTAAAAGTTAATATTGTATATTAATTGAAATCCAGGTTGTTCAGGAAACTAATTACTTGTTCTCTGCATTATTTTGTTGATCTACATTTGAGGTGAGTTTACAGCCCCACTTTCATATTATACTCTCTTTCTGAGGGAGAGGAAGATGTTGTTTTCATAAACGTACACTGCTTTAGATTAGTAATACTGCATATACTAGTTTACTATTGTGATACCACTACTCCTCTTCGGACCGTTAATATGGAATTAGCGAGGTGATTGTTAGTAGATCTACTGGGTTTGACAAACCCCACCCGGGCTAGTCGCGCTAGTTTGACTGGAGGTCAAACGGGTGAATGGTTAGCCTGTTTTACAGTGTTGTGGTCTGGTATCCACAGTCGGGGCATTCATTATATTATTACTGTCAGCTCGGTCGCGAAATTCATACACATAGTGACTTGTTGTGGCTAGCTACCTACTTATATGCTTTGATTACTTAATCTGGATTTCATTACTGTTACTTACTGTTTTCTGATAAACCTGTGAACTCACCAACCTTGTGTTGACACTTTAGCATGTTTCTTTCAGGTTCTTAAGCTGCGCACGAATAGGAACATCTTGCATTGCATTTATCATCGTAGAGTCAAATGAACAATTTACATTTTTCTATAAATTATATTTATTTGGTTTGCGCGTGTTTGCACCGTTTAAATTATGGTTTATATGCTTCCACACTTATTTTAAATGCTTCGTATTTAATTCTTATTTTGAGAAACCTTATTCAATTTAGAAATTATATTTTGTAATTATTGTGTCGTTTGGTGTAACTAATGGCTAAGATCATGGTATGTCACGCGCCTAACGGTGTTACCCCGTTTGTGAAAATTGAGGGTGTGACATGTATTACAGTGGGAACGCGTAGTGATGAGATCATCACCAATGACAAAATAAAAAAATATCAAAAAACATGCTTAGTCAGCAGCGACATCAAAAAACTACTCATTCTTCAAAAACCCAAATACCATCTCCAATGGTAAAACTTAAAAACACTTAAAAACATTTTCACATCATTTTCATCTTTTACATTTATTTTTTAATATCAAGTTTATATATTAATATAAAATATAAATAAAATATTGATATGTCTTTTGTTGGATGGAAATTTTAAAACTTTAAAGTTTTAAAATATAAAAGTTAAATAATTTTTAGAGGAAAATTTTAAAATTTTAAAATATTAAATTTATACTTTAAATTTAATAAATAATAATTTATTCTAATATATTATAAAATAAAATTTACTATTCAGGCTTATAAACACTGTTCAGGCGCATGAACACTAATTCGACGCATGAGCACTGTTCGTAGCGCATGAGCACTGTTCGTGACACATGAGCATTGTTCGTGGCGCATGAGCATTGTTCGTGGCGCATGAGCACTGTTCGTGGCGCATGAGCACTGTTCGTGGCGCATGAGCACTATTCGTGACGCATGAGCACTGTTTAGGCACATGAGCATTATTCAGGTGTATAAGCATTGTTCCGACGCACTGTTCAGACACTTGACCACTGTTCAGGCGCATGAGGTTGACTTGAAACGCCCAACACTTAAATTAATATTGAAAAACTAAATATTTTATTAATATAAATATATTATTTTCTTTTTCTTAAATATTAAAACCTAACCCTGTCTCACCTCTAAAAATATCAGATGTGTTTTGGTGTTCATCTCCATAAACTTCTACCTTTAAACAACCCCCACCCCTCCCGTTTTTTTATGGCTAAAAACTCTCTATTGGAGATGCTTTGAGAATTCTACGTTTATGGAAAACTATAAACAATTTGACACTTACTAGTTGTTTAGCTTTATCTAGGAAAAACTTCACAAAATAGTAAGCAAATTTTAAAAACTTTCTAATTAGGTCACTTATATTTTATTTGTTTTAATCAGGTTATTAAAGTTTTAAAAGTGTTCCACTTGGGTCACTAATACTTTTATTGTTCCAATCAAGTCATTAAAGTTTTAGGAGTGTTATAATCACGTCACTCATTTTTCTATTTTTTTAAATAAATCACAAATTTTTTTAATATAATGCAGTTTTTTATACATATTATTCATATTTTTTTAAAACTTTAATTTTTTAATTTTTTGCAACTTATGAATGACCTAATTAGAATAATTGCAAAATTTGATTACAATTTCACAAATTTTACCCCCTTTATTTATAACTATTTAACAAATTTAACATTTTAATTAATTTTAACATTTAAAAAAATTAGTTAATAATTTTTTTTAGTTTTTAACTAGTTTTAGATTTTTAAAGCATATTCAATTAACTAAGAAGAGTACTTGTAATTAAATAAAATAAATTAAAGAAACTAAAAAGTATAAAAATTATTAAAAAATTATTAAAATTTCTAAGTAGTTTAAGCAAGGTATTTAAGTATTTCTTTAATTACAGAAATATCATGTTTCAGAAAACAATCCAATGCCTTGTCGTGATAAGCTTATTTTTATTTCTACATATTTTTCAATGTAACTTTTTTCACAACACATTTGTTTATGGTAATATAAAAATCATCAAAACATAAACATAAAATCCATAAGATGCAGACATTTTCTCTTTTACAACGTTTTTGTGTACAACTTTTAAAATATTTGTTTTACAAAATCTCAAATTACATGTTCATTCCTAACAACCTCTCGGCATGATCTTTTTTACGGTTTCCATTGTATTATAAAGTTCTAAATATCATTTACGCTCCATCACAACACGCGAGTTGGGGTCACAATTTCAGGTCTATGTAAATCAATGAACATCTGTCCCCACACAACGAGCAAGTTTATGTGAAATATTTTTATATAGGGTCATAAAATAATTAGCAAGTTTGAAAAGTGTTTTAATTTAATCACTCATATATATTTTTCACAGAAGAAAATACGTGGGGTCAAAATTCAATATATGAAATTATATTAAAAAATAAAAAACATGTTAATTATTAAAAAACTAAAAAATACATAAAATTCAAGACACCGTTCCTAATTAGCATCAAAAGAAAGAAGAAATATTTTCTAATTGAAACAAAAAATATAACATTTGAAAAAACATGTTAAGACTTTTAATTTATATAAAACATATAAATTTAAATGATATAATTAAAACACTTGTAAAACTTTAGTTACTTAATTAAACATTTTTTAAATTGACAAATATTTACAAAGTTACCCGTTGATTTTAACACTCGACTATTATTTTATTTTTTTAATGATTTCAGAAAAACCGACACAAATTTTAAAACTGCCACTCAAATAAGAGCATTCACAACCCATTCTCTATCTTTATCCATATAATTACACTAAAAATCACTATTTTTTCTCTATCATTTTTAACTTTATCATTACTTTTTCTCTCTCATTTACTCACAACCACTTAAAATATATTAAAACTATTATATGGTTTTGAACAGTGATTTCCCAAAATACATATTGAACAATCAATTTACCATATCATTTACTCACAACCACTTATAACCATACCATATAATATAATAAATACATTCACATAAATATAGGAAACCGATTGTGAATGCTCTAAACCCTCTTCTTTAAAATGGCAACATTTCGTAATTTACTTAAACTTAATGCCCTTTCACCAAACCCATCAACATATATAATATATACATACACCAATTTTCTCCTTGCCTCATCTCCATACAAAAACCCCCAATCTTAACAATTACTCCGGCCACCGCCCACCGCCCCTCCACCGTCTCCTCCCACCGCATCTCCGCACTCCACCGTCGTCTCCGTCGTCGATTACCTCCACCGAAACCACCGTCTATCCACCAGATCTATCAGATTCCGACGAAACCCTAACATCCATTTCATTACGATTTACGATTCACGATTCACTCTCTCTCTTAACTTTTCTAATTGACCACTTTACCCCTGAGTTTACACCTAATTACGTTTCACCCCTCCCCTGTTTCTCTATGCTCTCACACGTCGACGGTGTACGGACTTCGCCGGAGAAAGCTTCCACCGCTTCAAATCACTGAACATTCTCCGGCGATTTTTGAGACGATGAACGATAGGAGACCGTACGGTGTTTCTCCTTCCGGAGCATCGCGATTGAAGCGGAAGGATAGAGAACAACTTCCTCCGGCGAAACGTCCACCACCGCCACCACCACCACCGTCACCGCCACCACCGCCTCCGGCGACAGTTACTACATCTAGAATAATAACGAAAAATGCAACAGGAAGTAAAGGAATGGAGATTACCTCATCGAACAACAAGCTGTTAGCAGGATACATGGCGTATGAATTTCTGACGAAAGGAACGCTATTAGGTCGGAAACTCGATGCTACACGATCTGCAACGGCGGCGACGGTGAACTTCCGGCCACCGGTTACCGGCGACGGGAGGTATACGGAGGTTACGAGTTTGCTGATGGTGAAAAGTGACGATGGAGGTCATATTGCAGGTGTTGTGAATCCTTCAGAGCTTGTTCGTTGGATCGAGAGGTGATTGGTGTTAGAATTTGAATTTGTGTTGTTGAATTTGATCTTGTGAACGATGTGATTATGTACGTGATGGTGTTTATGGAATGTATGGAATTAGGGTTTGTTTCGATCGAAGATTCTCGAGAGTTTTTGTGGGTGAATGTTTATGGTTTTAGTTTGTGCTTGTGGAAATGACGTCAAAGTAACGGTTGACTACATAGAAAGAATATATGGTTTCAACTTTTAAATATGATAAAATATTGATATAAAGTTATAAAACAAAAGGTTTATTATAAAATACATGCATCTTTTAAAAGCGTTAAAAGTTTTAGAATTTAAGGTTTATTTAAAAACTGAAATTAAACTAGTATCTATTTTTTTAACGGCGAAATCTCATTAAAAACATGAGCTACAAACTAGCAACTTGCTAGAGAGTAGCAATCACCAAATACAAATCATAGTTTCAAATATTAATTTTTACACCATTTTCCCAATTAAAATCTAACAATTTGCCTCTATTCTTGATTCATATGTGCCCTAATATTTTTTATCTTTTGAGTATGTTTCTCATGTGTGGGTTCTTCTTATTGAATATGACATTATTTTTTCCTTCCACAAAACATCAACATGTGGTGAAGATAATTGTGTGAATAATCTTTTTGTTACCTCTTATATTCGCCTTAGAGCATTCATAACCTGTTTCCTATAATAATGTGAGTGTAGTTTTTATATTATATGGTATGATTATAAGTGGTTGTTAGTGAAGAATACGAGAAATTTACTGTGTTAATCTGTATTTTTTGGAATCACTGTTCAAAACCCTATAATGTTTTAATATATTTTAAATGTTTGTGATTGAAGAAGAGAGAAAAAAATAGTGATTTATAATGTAATTATATGGATAAAAATAAGAAATGGGTTGTGAATGCTCTTATAAATGTTGAATAGATATTTAACTGAAATGCAAAGATGGGTGGAATATTGCACCGTAGGAAAACCATTTTATTTTAGCATAGCAAATTAACATCCCGTAAACAGTGGTTCTGTCGACTCTTCTCGTATCAAGGAATTGTATATATACATAATAAGATATTGTAAATGATTAAATTTTATTATAAATAATTAGTATCTTTTGACACTTTGCTGCTTTAGCCTAGTCAAACTTGACATATTAAGTTTCACATCAAGTTATACAGTTAAATGAGCTTGAATCTAGGCTTGAGTTAATTTTAAGCTTAGTCTGCTTTGTCATTTTAATCATTCCCTTGAGAAAATAATAGAAGAATTGATTCGTTGACGCTACTATTAATAGAATAAATGAGGTATTTATCATATTTAAACTTGTTCCATTACTTACAAGAGTTACAAATACTAAAAGAACTAAAATTGACAAGATTATAAAGTTTTTAGTGTTTCATGTCAGTTTTAAAGAACCAAATAAGGACTTGTATCTTAATAGTGTTGGGATGATAAAAAAGTGGTGTACTTTCTCATAACATTAAGGGTTTGAATCCCATAATGAAATATCAATGTAGATTTATAAGTGCAATTAAATTTTGTTTAACCTTTTTTTTCTTTAAACCACCTTACCTTGTACTTAGAATTTGAGCTAATAACATTATTTAACATCACTTAGGTAGAACTCAGAAGTAGGATTAAATTGGTTTTTGTTCGTCCTAAAGAAAAATATAATGTCCGGCAAGTTTGTATGATTGATTAACTAATTAATAACTTTATTTATATTTGAAATTTTGTTTTATGTTAGTAAAATATCAACGAGGAACAATTAAATACTTTATTTAATAAAAAGTTACATATTTATGTTGCATTATTTCGGAAATGACGTGACAACCCATGTATCAATGTTTACAAATTTTAATTTCTTTAATCTTTATTTACCAAAAATAATTTATGCGGACATATAATTATACTTTTGTAGTTAAACATATAGAATAATCCTTTTATAATATCCTCTATAATTAAACATGTATTCTAGTGGCGATGACTAAAATAATAATATTCATCCTCATGGCATGAAGGCATACAAAAGTGAACATATAGCTAAAATAATGATATGCCCATTCGGCACCCATATGCTAGAGATGTCAATTAGATCATTTAAACCAATGTTTACCATCTAAGAGTTTGAATAAGATAAATTTAAACAAGTGCGACTTAAAATAATTTTAAACTAAAACTTTATTTTTAAAACCACTCTATACGACTAAACTAAATTTAACAAGAATATGAGGCTAAATTAACCTATTATTCTCTAAATTATATATACTTATATTTACAATAGTATAATATATATTTACATAATCAACATTATATATATATATATATATATATATATATATATATATATATATATATGTGTGTGTGTATATATATATATATATGTATATATATATATATTATGATAAGAAAAACTAGATAATACCGACTACATTGCAAGTGTATAGACATGCAACTATAACTATAAAATACATATAAAAGTGAGTCTAAATTAATTATAACCGTAACTTTCAACCCATTAGTCATTTTTTTTCTTCATTTGACGTGTTTGATCTATTCAAGATGAAATATAACCCAAATTGACCCCAAGTAAATATTTGCATCATGCATGTCTGGTTAGAATATTGGTTATAACATTTGACAATTGAAAAGGTTCAGCTGCGTGAGGTTTTTCAACACCAATTTATATTATTAAAATTCTAAAACTAATGTATAAAAAAAAAGAATCATGTGTTCTAAATTACGAGTATAACAAGTATGATTGACGTTTTTTTTATTCCAAGTCGATGCAAATTATTGAGTTATAAGAGCAATGGATATATAAATTGACAAGCTTTGTTATAAATATTTACAAAACCTATATTATTTCAATATGTTTGGCCAATTTTCATTTTAGCTACTTCTAGTATTACGTGTTTGAGCTCTTAGAGATAAACCACAATCTATATCTACTCACTCCCAGTAAATATATTAAATGCTAACTTTATGAATAAAGATTGAAAAATGTACGATACTTGTAAGATAACAATAAGAAGAGTTAGTTTTTACTTTGCTCCCTGAGTTTTTGATAAAATTAATTATTTTTCTTTAAAATATTAGAAACATCAATTTACCTATAAAAGTTTCATATATTGTTTTAATTTTATTCCAAAAGCTTCATAAGTTTGGATTTAAGTTGAAACAACTAATAAAAGTTTTGGATTAAAATTGAAACAAATTAGGAATTTTTTGGAGCTAAATTCATATTTATAACCTTTTAAATAAAAATAATTATTCTAAAATCAAACTTAACTCTAATAAAAACTAAACTAGAACAAACCTGCAATTCCTGTTCACCATTTCGTTTGCTTCCTTTTTTAGTCTTTCATCCTACAAGTACATAGTTATGGAAATTACTAGAAAGCCATTGAAAGATTACATCTTTCATCCTACAAGGGTCGGTTTGGAACCAGTTCGGGCCCAAACCGGTTCGGCCTAAACCGTTTTTTTAATTTGGATTTTTATTATATTCAAAAAAATTTTAAACATTTAATTAAAACATAAAACAATTTATATAGTTTAAACAATTTATATAGTTTAAACAATTTATAACATTTATAAACATTTATAAACATATATATATACTATTTATAAATATTTATAAACAATTTAAGCATTTAAACAATTATAACATTTATAAACAATTTAAACATTTAAACAATTTAAACAATTACAATTTATAACATTATAAACATTTAAACAATTTATAACATTTATAAACAATTTAAAATTTTTAACAATTTATAACATTTAAACATTTAAACAATAGTTTTATAAACATTTATAAAATTTAAATAACATACAAGGGTAAATAAAAATCTTTAAAACTAAACATTTAACATAGTTGTTTCTTCGTTCGTATTATACTTGTACGTTTATTCCTCGCCACCAGAACCGAAACTGTTACGAAGGTAGTCATCATATGCCGCTTCATCATTAGTCATTCCTGGTGTCAATCCGCTCTCTACCTCGTCCTCGTATAATTCTGTTTCGTATTCCTGTTTGAAAACCGGTTTGAAAACCGGGTTGGAACCGGTTTTGAAACCAGTTTGGGGACCGGTTCGGTTTGAAACCGGTTTGGATCGTAGAAACCTGAAACCGGTAGAGAACCGGTGGTTCGGGTCGGGTTGAAACCGGTTTGGGCCTCAAACCGGTTCCGGTTTGTTTGCCCAAACCGGTTCCCGAACCGGTTTTTTTCAACATATCTAATCTAATCCTTTATATTTTTCCAATTAAGTCTTGGCCATCACATGAACATCACTTCTCTCAGCAATATACTTCATGTCATTCAATAAAAGTTAGTCTTCAGTGCCATCTATTGCCTCTATTTTGCTCTTAATTTTATGCTTCCACTTTGTTTTTAATTTTATTTAATAGTGAGAACTTGTTACCGCAAAACTCAAAGAATCCTATTGATGTCATGCTAACCAACAAGTTCGAGTAATATCCAGCTTGTGCTGAGCATACAATCTTTAAGACGGTTTTTTAGACTTGCAAGATGTATGTTAAGTTGTATCATGAAACACTAAAGAATCTACAATGATACCAGATGTATGCAGGAAAACCATGCAGAAAGATAACTAGAATTCAAATCATCTAAACAAATCTATATCTTACATGAAAAACAAGTCAAAGCCTTTAAAATAAATCATTTGGAGTATTTCATGGGTTGAATATCATGTCAGATTAACAGGTTGAACTGATGAACCTAAATACTAATACAACCATATATCATGTTGAAAATAACTCATTAATTTAAACAGATCACACTGATTAGCAAGTTGTTTGTATGTATGTTAATGAAATGTAATTGGGTCCTAATAAAGAGACACCCAATTGTATAAATCGACACCCATACGGTGTATAAAATTGTATAAATCGACACCCATACGGTGTATAAGGTCGAATACACTAAAAACGAAAAAAATTCAGGGGGGCTATACGTCTCATATAGCCCTATACGACCCCCCCTATATGACACATATAGGGCTATACGACGCGTATAGCGAATTTCGACACTGACTATGAGGAAAAATTCAGGGGGGGCTGTCAAAGAACTATACGCCCCATATAGCCATATACGACCCCCTTATACGACACATATAGCCCTATACGACATATACAGCCTTATACGACCCCCCTCTATACGACGCGTATGGGGCTATACGACAGTATAGAAATTTTAAAGTGTTGATTTAAAATATTGAGATGTCTATTTAAAAGAGCCTAATTAATAGGTTCCATTGTCATAAATGTAATGAAAGTTTGTGATAAACAAGATGCAATTATTTTAAACAGGTTTTGAGGTTGACTTTCTAAAATATATAACATTAATATATATTACGTTTGTTTACTAAACCCGTGTATCTACGAATTGAATAAATAAAATAAATATATATTTATTATTATAAAATAATATTCTAATATATAATTAAAATCTTCTTTCTAATAAACATTTTAAAAATTGTCTTTTTTAGAAACATTCTTATCATAACTCTACTTTAAATATATATTTTTTGTAAAACTTTTACTTTTTAAAAATATTAATTTTGAAATATTGTATTTTTATAAAAAGTTCAATGTTTAAGACAAATTTTTATTTTAATTTATTTTTCTTAGAAATAACATTAATGAAAAATCTTTTTCTTAATTTATTAAAAAATATTTTAATAAAAAATAATAATTAAATATTATTTTTAGTAATTAATGTGATCATTTAATATGAGAGGTGGAAAAAAATTGATGAGGATTAATGTGGTGTTAACACGTGTCAGTTCTAATTACTATTTTATTAGAGTAGAAATATAGGTTAAACATGTTAACTCAAACAATACCATAATACTATTTAATTAAACAAAACAACTTTATCTAAAAACGAGTATGTAAATAAACTAGTTTAGTAAGTTCGTATATTACACAGGTTGAATATGAATAAAAAATATTAAATAAAATATAATTTTATTAATTACAAATCGATAGTCTAAAATAAAATATGATTAGAATATTTTTATAATAAATAAAATAAAATTTTTATTTCAAAACAAACGTTTTAAAAAATGTCATACTTAAAAACTTTCTTCATACAGCTCTCAGTTTTAATTATTTTTTATTTATAAAATTTTTACTTTTTAAAAACACCAATTATAAAATATTTTATACTTTTAGAAAAGTTGATGTTCTAAAAAGTTTTCTGTTTTATGAAAAAAAATTCTTAGAAATAACATTAGAAAAAAATTCTCCTGCTTAATTTATTAAAACACTATTTTAATTTTAAAAAAATTAAAAATATTATTAGTTATAAATGTAATTATTAAATATGAAAAAGAAAGCGAGAAAAAATTGATGAATATAAATATAATGTTGATATGTATCCCTCCAAAATACTATTTTATTAAAATAGAAATATATGTTAGAAATAACAACTCACCAAAATATTTTCATGTCTTTGTTTATCACACCTAGCATGTGATATCTAAACAAATTCTATAATAGGCAAAGGTTCAATTTTAATCAAACCAACATTAAAAGACAAATAAGAAACACAAATGTTCAACTTTGTGGAGATAAATAACTTCACTGTCATGGACATTACACAAAAAGTGTTAAAAAACAATAACAATTCATTAAACAGCAACAAACACACACTTGGCGACAAATATACATTACTGAAACTCAAAAACCATTAACAATAATACCTAAGACAGGTACTTCAAATATGCAGGGCGATCTCTTGATATAAGCAGAGCTCGTGATCCTATATAATCAAACGACGGGCAGTACAAGTTATCCGGCCCGATGGTCTCTCTAACCATTTCACTACTTCCATGATCACTTATTAGTGGTCTTGACCCATCATCCTTCAATGCATCAAACACAAACAGCCCTGAACCAGACACGCCCATGGCTACGTTTGAGTTGCCCCAAACTTGTGTTATGGCTTTATGATGTGGGTGTGCATTAGATTCAGGTATAATGTATGTGGTAAAAAGCTTCTGTTTGCGCAAAGAGAACTGTTGGATTTGGGCGGTGGATGGTGGTTTTTTGACGGCTGATGGTGAGCCACTGCAACCGAGATAGATGGAATCACCACGAGAGAAAACTGAGTGGGTAGTGGTGCCATGTTTGGGAATCTTGAAACCAATTCCAGATGGATGACGGAAATCTAGTATGTTTATTGAATCTGATGTGCAGAATACACCATCGTTCCCTTCTGCTTCTGCTGAACTTACTCTGTATTCGAAAATATTAAGTGGATTCAATATTATGACAATAATAGCCTAGATATATAATAATACAATTTGGGAGGTTATGCGCCTCAAAATCGATTTTGGGAGACTATAAACCTGTCTACTTTTGGTTATTTGACCCATTTGAAATAAGATACAACCAAAATCTATACTTTATAAGTAAATGGGTCAAAACTGCCAATTCTATAATAATTTTATAACCAATAAAAGACTCACCTTTGACGAACTCCTCCACCAAGCTCAGCATCCGTATTATTGACATGAAGTGCTGTAATCTTTTTACCATTAGAAGAAACTGAAAGTAGAGGTTCAGGGGTAAGAGACCCCACATCCCACAAAGAAACACCTTCTGTCTCTGCCAAAACCACCTTTCCCCTGTTTCTCCATTGCAAAGGGCTCGAATTCTCCATTTCTAAAACAAAATTCTGCACATCCCACTTCATTATATGCTCTCCATCACGAATATCATATATCCTAACACCTTTCTGGTTACTGGCTGTTGAAATCATAAGTGGACCGCAAGGTTTATACCACCACTGTTGGTTTTCTGGGGTCAAATTTGTTAAATCATGTCTTCTGTTTAAAACATTGTTGGATAATGGAGCAAGTGCTGCTCTTGCATTAGTAACTCCATCTTCTATGTGAAATGTTTTTATTTCTCTGGTGTAAAAATCCCATGAGCAAAAGCCTGAATCTATGCTATTTCCAGCAGATGCAGCCACAACATATCTTCCAGAGCAACCATCTGCGCCCTGTGCACGAACTATCCAACAGTCTCTCCACATATTGGGTGAAATTTCAGCTGGAGCCTTGTATGTGGATTTCACCTGAAATGAACACCATTTTTGCATAATCTTATATAAAAATAGTTTACTAAGAAATAACATAGAGAGAGCAAAATTTGTGGGTCAGGTGAGTAGTTCAGGTCAAACCATTAATTTTAGTACATGTTGAATTGGACTGAGTTGGCCTGCGAGCAGCTTTTTGTCTGTATTTTACTAATAACGCATTAAATTGGCCTATAACAACATACTCACCAATAGAATAGTAGTTAAGAAATTTAGGACGGCATATTCATTAATGCTACACTATGACAACTTTCAATTTGTAAGTCTCATTCCATTTTTAGCTAAATTTATAATCTGACCCATATGACCCGTTGGAGATGAGAAACCCCTAAATTGACTGATTCATAAGTAAATGGGTTAAAGTACCACCATTACGTGACACACACAAGTAAAGTTGTTCATCATATCATTCCATAAGCAGCAACTGACATTATATAACTGGCAGAAGCATATCAAACCCATGTATAACGGGAAAGTTATACACTTATACTTGGCTACTAGTTTAATATTTGAGGTTCTCGGGAGCTTAAGAATTGCATGTGAAATTAATAGTTTACTTTCTGAGGTGTTTGGGTGTGGGTTTAAATCAATTATCAAAAGTTCAAAACATGAAGTCTCAGTGTTTAGCAAGAACCTATTATGATTATAGTTCTCTTAACTTTATATTAACATAAACAGATTTGTAAAAAGTTATCAACGTTTTGTACCTCAGTGTTGGCAACGTCATAGAAGGTGCATGAACCATCATCATGAGCAAGCAAAACCAACTCTCCCTCTGATACAAACCATCCACCTGTAGAAGTCTTGTGCCCTATAACGTTCAACTGATTATTGAAGCTATCATCTACCTCCTCTACAAAGATCATAACTGCTTTATTTTCTTCTTCATCACAATCTTCAAGTGTTTCATTAGTTGTGAGCATCGTCTCAACATTACCTTTTCCGCTGTAAGTGTTTGAAGATACCTGTCGTTTTGAATTTACTGTATCATCAGTTTCTTCAACTTCACATATCTCCAAACCACCCCTGATTGTAACTTTAGACTCCCCTTTACTCAATGCGTCTGATAACAAAGGTGCAATACATTTCTCATCAAGTGCACTTAACAATTTATCCTCCTGTTTTGTTTCGGTAACAGCTATAGCAACCTCAGTTTTGAGTTTTTCATGGCTTTCGGAAGGTGCTTTTAGTGTTGACCGGTCTCTAAGTAGTTTATGGTGAGGAAAGAATCTTGCTTCTAGTTCATCAGTATTCAATCCCTTAGTCGAGCTTTTTGTATCACTCGACACCTTGATTGGACTATTCTTTTTTGCTGTAGCAATCTTCACATGATCACCTTCATTTACTTTGCTTAAACCCATTTTCTCTTTCTCATCACTTTCACCACACACAACATCACCCATTGCTTTCTCGATTCCTGCAACAGTTTCTTGAATATCAGAAAGCATCAGTTTTGACGCATCAGGATTGTTCAAATCCAGCATTTCCTTTGTCCTCTTAATATCCGAGGCTATCCTCTTCACCTTTTCTTCCAAAAATGCAAGCTTCCCATGCAGTTTACTTGGGTACTTAACACTCGATCGCACACTAGTAACATCTTCACTTATCCCCTTCTCTTTCACACCATCAGAACTATCCCCTCTACTTAACTTCACACTAGAATTACCGAAACTCAAACGAACGTCATTGTCTTCAGTCTCATTAGCCTTTAAACCACAAGATTTCGACTTTAACTTCTCAAACAACTTAACACTTTCTGAAACTTTCATAACAGAATCCGAATCAGACCGTGTGTTCGAAGCCTCAGAATGCAATATTATCACTCCTTCACTACCATCTTCAGGTGAAACTGTAGGAACCCTAGCATTTTGAGTTTTTACAGTTTTCACCTTCAATTCCTTCAAATTCTCACTGTTTTTATCCAAATTCACAAAAGGGGTTTTAAAATTCGCAACTTTATTCTCAGAAGAAGATTTAGAATTGGGAAATTTTGAAACCCTAGAAACCCTAGTCGATCTATCAACACTAGCGCTCCTCTCATTTCGATCAACTGAAACCCTAGAAACCCTAGCTTTACGCACATCAGGACTAGAGCTCCTAACTGTTGGCTTCACGGCGACACTCGTTGACCACCTGGGCCCACGGGGCTCCACGTCATCCTTCATGGCGCGAGCCATCGGAGGCACGAACGGCTTCTGCGGCTTAGCCGCGGCTCCAACCCTTGAAGTGGCTCTACAAGCGTTAACGTTTTCTTTGCCGGTGGACATGGTGATTGAACCTCTTCCTTTACAGATGATTCTTTCCGACACCGGAGTTGTGCTTCTGAATGTTTTGGGTGGTGGAACGGTGGTGGATTGGTGCCACCGCCGCCGGAGACGGCGGCGACGGTGGCGGTAGTTTCTCTTGTCCGGCGTACGGTGGATGATGACATTGTTGATTACGATTGTGTCGTATAATTTATTGTAGATTTGATGAAGATATTAGCAGATTTTGGTGTTGTGATTATGTTTTTATGGTTTTGAAGGGGATGAAATTGAGCGGGAAATGTGTTTTGGATTTAGGTTTTTAAATTTTTCATTCGTATCCGGTGTGCTATGTTTGGTGGGTGACGTGGAATCCGGCAATGCTCCCACGTGGACTTCCTCTATACTAGTATATTTTTTTTGAACGACAAATGTGTGACATGATTTCAACCAATATGTTTTATTTTAATCGGAGCCTTGAGATCAAATCGATAAAAAACTCAAAATGAGCCAAGTTTTATCGAGCCCGAGCCGAGCTCGAGCTTGAAAAAAACTCATTTAATAATCGAACCCAAGCCCGAGCTTCACGTATCGAGTTCGAGTCGGCTCGCAAGTTTAAACGACCTTTGTATTTATATATTTTTATTTAAGTTATTAATATATTATATAAATAATATCTATTATATATAAAGTTATGATAAAAACAATTAAATATGAATGATGCTATATATAAAGTATAATTATAAATATATATCAAAATTACATGTAAAGTTATTAAAAATAATATTTAAATAAATAAACGAGCCAAGCCCAAGCAGAGCTCAGGCTCGACTTGTTTGCACCCTTAGGATCCACCTATTTATTTATTTAAAGTGAAACTTTAACTCGTCTTTCAAATTTATTAGGTATCTACTTTTTTCTAATTGTACTTCAACCGACCAAACTAACACCACCTGAACATAAAGGGTACTGGTATTTAGGGGTGTTTAAAAATATCCGAATCCGAAACCGAATCCGAAATATCCGAAAATCCGAAATTCGGATATCCGAATTTCGGATTCGGATAGTGATTTTGGGAATTTTCGGATATTCGGATATCCGAAATATCCAAAATATTTTTATAAAGTTTTAAAAATATTAAATATTAATTACATATTTTAGATATTTTCAGATATTTCGGATATTTTAATAAATACTTTGGATATATGAAATAAATTTTAATAAAATTTATTATATTTTTATAAAATTTATCAAATAAAACAAATTTTTTTGAAATTCGCATATCCGAACGGATATCCGAGATATCCGAAATTTCAGATTTGGATTCGAATAGTGAAATCCACTATCCGAAATTTCGGATATCCGAAAATGAACACCCCTAGTGGTATTTGCATTTGTTTTTTGTTTCAGCATCATAAAGTTTTGATATTTATCGGTATTTTTAATGTATTGTTATCGTACCTATAAAATCGTTATTGTATTCGGTTTTATGGGTTCACTCATTTTTAGTTTACAGTATTTTAACCCGTAATTCAACAACCATCTGTATGTATATTTCGTTTATGCATATTAACTTGTTTGGTCTAAATATTCAAATGTGAAATGTGGTTCATCATTCATGGTTTGCACTTGAAGATTGTTTGTTTCCACTTGGTTTTTTTAATGGGTTTTACTGAAAATTCAGGGTTGGCCCAATGGACTAAATGGTGAAGTTGGGGTTTAAGGCCCCTGAAATCTTAGGAGCTCGTTTTTATAAAAAGTTTCATATATATTATAAGTTGGTTTTTGTTGGGCTGTGTATTTGTTCAGAATAGGCCACCGATTCAAAATGTATGTATGAAGAAATGAAATTGGAGGGAGATCACTAATTTTGGGATTCCAACTTCTCAATATTAGCTCATTACAGAACTCAAAAATGGTTATTGTTGATAGCTCGCATGCTCCACCGGGTAGCAATAACGACGATTGAGCTTTAATTTTCTTCCGGATCGATTTTTGTACTCTGCTCACTATTTCTCCAATTGAGCATTATGTTGTTCTTTATGTATTCCTGCTCCTAATTTAGATTTATATATTCAATTTTTATCGTCTCGGTGTATAGAAATTCTATTGTATTTTTGCTACTTGAATTGTTACGCCTGATTTTTGTTGTGCCCCTTGGTTTCTCATATTTTAATTGCTTGATAGTTGTTTCTTGTTCTTTTTGTTGATCTTTGTATATTAAAATTTCATTTGTGTTCAATTATAGCTTTTAGGGATTTGATATTTAAGTTGACTGTTTATTTTTAATTGTGTGCTATGGATAATCTTTTAGGTTCAGCTTATAAACCTATTTACAGTTTGTGTTCTTGTTCCTTCTAATATCTTGACACGAATGTTGGATGTCACTTCATTTGGAAAACAATGGTTTTAACAAATGTTGATAGGTGTAAGATAGCACCAAGGAAAAATATTTATTGTTTACGATGTGTCTTATGTGTGTATAGGTATACCATGTCTGCAAATTTATTATTGAATTTAATCAATAAGTTTGCAACTAACTAAAACATCAAGTGATTATAGTGATATTATTTATAATTTGTTAGGAGTGATGGATTGTTATATTAAAAACCAAATTGAACTATAAAGGAAGATGAATCATTGATTTTGCAGAACTGAGTACACAACTTGAGAATCATTCATTTCATTGGTTCTTATGTAATAAATGTATGTTTATATGAATACATAATGATACTGTAGGATCATTGATATGTCAGGGGTTGAGAAATAAACCATTTTTATTATGATGAACTATGTTTGATTTGAAAAAAAACAGAGGCAACTACAAGATTATTGGAGATGCATAAGATGGTAATCAATAATTAAAAACATATGAAACTAGTGATATGAACTTTTGGTATTAATACATCATTATGTTGGTAGTTCAACTCTCATGCTCTTATTAATGGCTTCTTATCTCAGATTTGTTTATTACTTTTAATCTCTTTATGATTAGGCCATTGTTAGTTGTTATTACGCTTGCTACCATGATGTCGCATGCTTACATTATTTGTCATAACCATGTATTAACATTCTTGACTTTTATGATGTAGAAGCTTTGTGCAAAGAAATACACATGAGAAACTTTTGTCCAATTGATTATGATTCCTTTTAAGTTATCTTTTATTTAAACGGCTAGAAATAAACATAATCAGAACCAACATAACATATGCTCATGTTAAATCAAAAGTATGATTATGTAGTTCAAAAGGGAAAAAGAGTAAACTAAGATTACGTAGTTTAAAAGGGGAAAAGAGTAAACTAAGGCCCCAAATTTTTTACTTCGCTTGGGGCCCCCAAAATAACTGAGCCGGTCCTGTGAAATTTATAATTATAATGTCATCGTTTTCTTTTCATTTCTTAGTGAAGTAGAAATTGATAATGACTTTCATTCCAAACTAACTTCATAGTTCATACCATCAAATTCAACCAACATCCCATCGATTTTGACTAAACAGAGCTAACATATTCCATCGATTTTCATTCCACATTAGCCACCTCTATATCACTTGCTATATTATTCCTCATTTACAGATATCACCTCTTCAACCAACTCCACTGGTATATATGTATCTTTTTTCATGTTTTGTCTCTTTCTAATTGTACATGATATAAAGTTACATAAATAACTTAATCTTTATGACGAACATACGTTCTTATATAATCTACTTTTAAAATTCGTATATTATTTATTTTATGCACCAATTTAATGGTGGTAAACGTCATATGTTGCCAGATCAAGATATTATCTGTTAAAAAATGCATGATAATAGACACTTATCAATTTTGAAAATATTTTCCTATATGTTTGTAATCACTTATCAATTATAGACATAACTAATAAATATTAATAAAAAAAATACTATGTCCTATATATGTAAGTGACAAAATGTGTTATTTTTTCTAAAAAAATGTTTGTTTAGTTTTGATTATAATTTTATTAATAAAAGCTAAAACAAAACCATATTAGAGTTGTATAATTAAATGGACGACAAACTAATAATTCAGCAATGGATTAGATTTTATAAAATTTGAGAAAGGACATTGTTTTCATTTCATAAGAAAGAAACATATAAAAGTATCATGCGTAAGGAAAACAAATAATAGAATATAACGCTTGATGAAGACAAAATTTGAAATTATAAAATAATACTATTTTGAAAAGGTCACATGTATATAAAACATATTTATACCACACCCCTCGGTATAATAAAATACATTACTTAACCAAAACATGTTCGTATCCATGCCTCATTGTCGAAATCGGTAGCTAATTTTAGGAGAATAGTGTTAGTTATAAATCTCTCGTAAAATGGCAAAGGTCGTGTTAACTTAGATCTTATTATTAAGGTGTGAACGAGTCGAATTGAACATTAGTTGCCTTGAGCTCAATCTTATCTAGGTTAATTTAAAGGGTTTGAGGATGGTGTTGCAAAAATTAGTAAAAATGATTGTTGTAAGCAGGGCCGGCCCAACTCAAGGCCAAGTGAAGCAATGGGTTTGGGACCCCCAAAAAATTAAGATCCCCATTTTAATAATTTATAATTATATATGTATATATATATTGAGGCTTTTTTTAAACATGGCCTTCTTGTGGGAACATGGTCATAAAATTTTAAGCCTAAAAATATATATAAGTTTAGTTTGTGTTTGAGTTTTGTAATTCTTATTTTTGTGTCTTGTTTTTATTTTGGTTTTTATAGTTTAAGTTATTGATTTAAGAATTATGTTGCAATATAGATTTTCTCTCCTTTTAAGCTTTCTATAGTTTTTGTAATATTGATTTAGGGCCATATTTAAATAGTTAAGTTCTTAATATTTGACTCGTTTAATTTTCAACTATAATTAATGACAAAATGCTAAATAAGTTATCTAGTTATAATATAAAACTCAAATGTTTTAGAACTTCTTGAGCATGAGCTCATTTAAATTTTTAGTATACTCTTTAGATTTAAATTTTTTTATTTACTAGTATACTTTTTCATACTTGTTTAATTATTACAAATTAAATACTTACATTTGTTTTAGACTTGCCTTGTGTGTAAAACTTATAAATAGTAATATAAATGTTAAATCAGAATCAAAAGTGTGAATGTGGTGTATGTAAAAAAGTAAAAGATACACAAAAAGAGCCCCAAAATTTTAATTTGCTTGGGGTCTCCAATTCGGTTGAGCCTGCCCTGGTTGTAAGTGATGAGCACGTTAATTTAGATCTTTTTCGTAACGAGTACATTTGCGTGATTGATATGTAATATGACGAGTTGATGACACAAGTTGTAGTCCGCACACTCCAAGCTTGATTGCCACTTCTTGGCAAGATTTCTAGAAGTTGATTAATTGTTATTGATTTAATGTTTAAGTTTTATTGACAATTAGAGATTTGTATTGAAATTAGGGATTGAAATTGTGTTATATGAATTAAAGATTAGGAATTTGAAAATAGGGATTTTATGAATTTGAATTGTGTTATTTGTAATTGCAATTTGTAATACTATTGTGTTATTTGAAATTGAATTAGGGATTTGGAAGATGAAAAAACAAGTATAAAAAAAGAAGAAAATTTATTAAGAAAGCCATTGCATTCTGCTGGTCGTTGCTCGGTGCTCGATGTTGCTGGCTTGCTGCTTGAAGGTATTCGTTTTACTTTTTAAGTTTTTTTTTGTAAGATTTCAATGTTATTTTGCAAGATTTGAAGGTATTATTGTTGACTTGATAACTAACAAAACAACTAACAAACTCAAAATACCAAATAACATAAATAACTTAATAAGTTAATAACTAAACAAATAACATGACCAAAATTATAACAAGCCCAAAATTTAAATAACTAAACAACTAACAAACCCAAAATACCAAATAACATTTTATAAAAACATCAATAGTTAATAACTAACAAACTCAAAATACCAAATAACATTACCAAAATTATAATAAGCCCAAAATTTAAATAACTTAAAAACGTATGGTAAAAAAATTTACGTTAGCCTTTATTATCATTTTTTTTCTTTTGTTTATATAAATGTACGGTAAAAAAATTTACGTTACCCATGAATATTTCTTCTAGATCCGCACGCTATTGATAGCCTCACGATATGTTTAAGCAAGTAATAAAATTATTTTGCTACAATACTTTTATTTTATTTATTGGTATAACAATAATTGTTATATTATAGAGTTTTTACGTACAAATTATTAAATGTATATATAAGATGCCTATTTTTTACTCATTAAAGACTCAAAACTTTAAATTATAACAAAGTAATTTTAAATGGCTCAAAAGTAACTCTGCTAATTTATACAACTTAACTAGCTTTAGTAAACCCGTGTATTACACGGGTTGAATAAATAAAATATTGATATAATAAATTTATTAATTATAAAATGATATTTTAAGATATAATATGACTGAAATTACGAATCAGAAATGACCGTATATAATAAAACAATGATATCAACTTTTTAAAATTTCGTAAAAAATAAACAACTTAATTTTAAAACAAACCGTATAAAAATTTTATTTTTAAAAAATTTCCTTATCATAACTCTCAAATTTAATTATTTTTTGTTTTAAAAAAATTGACTTATTAAAATATCAATTTATTTAGAAATAACCTTAATAAGTAAATTTATTTCTTAATTTATTATATATAAAATGTATTAAAATAATTTTATTAGTAATTATTTAATAGGAGAGAGAGACGAGAAAAAAATGGTGAGAATGATTGTGATGTTGACACGTGAGACCCTCGTTTACCATTTTATTAAATAGTAAGATAAGATTTTAAAAAATTTCCTTATCATAACTCTCAATTTAATTATTTTTTGTTTTAAAAAAATTGACTTATTAAAATATCAATTTATTTAGAAATAACCTTAATAAATAAATTTTTTTCTTAATTTATTATATATTAAAACGTATTAAAATAATTTTATTAGTAATTAAACTAATTATTTAATATGAGAGAGAGGCGAGAAAAAATTGATAAGAATGATTGTAATGCTGACACGTGACACCCTTATTTACCATTTTATTAAAATAATAAGAAATAAGATACTATTTAATTGATTTAGGAGGATTTTAACCAGGGCAATAGTCGTTCAAGCATATTGAGATAACACTTAAACGCTACAATTCTCTTTGATGCACATGTGCAAAAAGAAATAAAAAAAATACAAAGTGTGATCATGATCGATCATCTTCTAATGGTTTATACATAAAACAATTTTCAGTTCTATAACACAATATAAATTTGTTACAAATCGCTTAATGATGTTGAAAACACGATGTTGTCGCGTGATTGTCATTTTTACAAACGTTTTTTTTATCGATCACCTTGTTTCGGGTACGTCTTAACTAGTAGTGGAAGATGAATCTCGGGTCGATGCTCTCTTTTTCCTTCGGTTCTTTTTCGCCCCCGGTTCTTGTGACGGTGACTCGGCCTCGGTGGTCGGGTTTTTGGCCCTCCTACCGTGGCTTGTTTCATGAGAAGCTGGTTTCTTGGATTGCTTAGATTTGCCATGACGATCTGGAGTTCTCATTGATTCTGTACGCAAATAAAAACAATTGATCTATAATTGAAAAATAATTTTGTTTGATTTTGACATTTGTTATTGAACAATAATATAGATAGATATATTTATTTGTGTTATGAATAAAATGTTCCATGTTATGTTAAGATGAACAATAATAGTGAAATGATTTTAAGATACATGCAGACTATGACTCTTTTAAATATTTCACATTTATAATTTAACTAATAGAGTAATAGCGTTTCTGAATTTATTTAATTTTGTTAAAAACAATCTCATTTATATAACCAGCATATGTTTACAATAATTTCAATTCGGTTATAATAATAATTAAGAGAAAAAAGCATTTCTTTAAGCAATATCAAGGGTGAATCAACGATACACAATCTAATTTATGATGATATGCTTGTGAATGTGCTATTTGCCAACAATAATAAAAATTAAGACTATAATTGTTTAAATTATCTTTATCATTGTCATGATTTGGATTACTAAAAATCCATTTTGTCAATATTTGGTATAAAATTAAATACCTACATGTGAGTTAGTTTCAACTTAATATAATCGACCATAACGTACCTGTTCCACCATCAGCATTCGAAGAACCTTGAAACTCATTCATCTGTTAAAAACAAATTTTGATTAACAACATTGTGTCTAAAACAATACAAAACATGAAATCAACAAGGACAATGAGATATAGGGTTACCCAAGTTGGAGCATTTGAAGATGGACCATCGCAACCAATATGCGCAACATGCTTAACATCCGTGGGCGCGCCAATTTGTATTTCAGGTTCCTTTTCATTATCCGCCTCTGTAATCACAACAAATTCGTGTGTCATAACACTAGAAATAAGCAAATCAAATGTCATATTATGATCAAAACATACCGAAAATTTCAGAGATGTAACGTAGGCCTTTCAGTAGACCTTTCATGGTCGTGTTGATGAGCACTATTTAGTTTGTGATCATAGAAAGATTATCATCTTTCAACAATAACAATTGGTTTCCCTCGATCGCTAAAGCATTAAATAATTTACCAAAAATGCATATAATTTGAACATGAAATTGAGAACTCATGGGACACAATGTGCCAAGATGATCATTTCCAACAAGACAAGAAGAAAATGGAAACAAAAATTTGAAGAAAACTATGAAGAACAAAAATATAGTAAAATTGGATTGGAACGTAGAAATTGTTTTGTTGTGTATGGATGTCAACCATGAATGACCCAGGTTTTTAGGAAACCACCAAAATTGTAAGGGCATAAAACCCATATTTTGGTGCCCCAAAATACCAAAGTTTTTGTTTAGTTAATTCTAGCATTATTTTGAAGCATTTATAAGTAATCTTTTTGTGTGACAAGTGAAAAATGTATTGATATGTTTATGGTACTATCCTAAATTTGGATCACTTATAAAACTTTAGAGTTGAATATTCCGGTTTTTATGTGTAACATACGTTAAACTTCCGACTATAAGGATACATAAAAAATAATAATCTACAAGACTTATCCTCCTTTACTAATAATATCCGTCCTGTAATATGAATGTATCTTATTATGACATATTTAAGTCTTGTAGAACTTTATATGATACTTCACTTTACTTACATTCACTTGAAACAACCAACACTCCTATGACTTGTTAACACCATTAAAATCCACGTGTATGTTTCTCGAAGGAGCTAAACACACAATCATCTACGATTCAAAAAGGTCACGTGTACATTCATGTATCATGTCACTATTAATAAGATGTATATTAGAATTTGCGTCGGGCCCATTTTCTTAAACATATACGCGTATTCCTTAAAATCTTGCAACAATTATTGTTGAACAAGTATTTATTTATTTATTTATTTATTTATTTATTTATTTATTTATTTATTTATTTATTTTCGGGAAAAAGACAATTGTTATGAGTTTGGTCCATGATCACAAAGTATGCTACAAGTTAAAAGGTTGTTCTCATATCCATGATTTGTGTACTAATTATACACGCCAACGGTTGAATAGAATCTAAAGACCTTATTTCATGCCATAATTTGTGCATAAATTATTTATGAATAGTCAAATCTAGGATATAACACGTGTGTTTATATATGTGTATGTGTTATATGTATACGTATTAAGCTATAAACTCATGCATAGTATAATTGAATAAACAAACTATTAAATAATTAGTAATAAATTTAAAAGATTTTAAGAAAGTTTCAATCTCAAATAAAGTCAAGTTCTTAACTTGATGCCAATTATAAAATGTGAACAATAAATTTTAGAAAACATATATATAGATAATGAAGAAGATTATCATATAAGAAAAAAAGTTAAAATAAAGTAATCTACAAAGTAAATTTAATCGTGAAAACATTTAAGTTTTATAATATATATAATAATTGTAAATTAATTTATACATATAAGTTATAAACGAGAGTAAAGAGAAAAAGATAATAATAAACTCAAAATATTATGACACATTGTTTATAAAAACTATTTACTTATGAACCTGTCATTCTCGTATCCTTATATAACATGACATTTTTGTCAACTCGGTTACTTGTAATGATAATAAAGTGTGTGTCTTTATTTAACAAAAACAAACTATTTACTTTGGTATTAGGTTTGATTTGTTAAACTATGTAATTTTTGTGTATGCTTTACATTAATCTGCCTCTCTACAAAAGCTTTTCTGCTACACTAGTTCTCTTTGATGATGACAAATGTCACCAAGTCTATCAATGAAGAAGATCCAAGTCTAGTAAAGCTATGTGTTGTTAGGCTCGAGGGCGTCAAAAGAGTGTGCCAACCCAACCTATCACGAAATAGAACATCGCGCCCTTCCTCGTGAGAGAGGGTTTGGGGCTGGACTAATGAGCATGAGGAGTGACCTTTTATTCTAGTCTAGTAATACAACCCCACATTTCAGAAGATCTTTTTTCAATCAATCTCACGTTCCAAATACACCCATTACACATATCTACTAATCTAGTGAGTGTGAGGTAACAAATATCCATTCTTTATGTGCCGTTTATGAAATATTATTTTACACTAACACTTACTAACCCAATACAGTGACAAGAGTCAAAAATACTATAAAAAGAAGAAGGTTTGAAATCACAATATAAAATAAATCAAAGTTTTGATATAAATGAGAAGAAATGGTACATACATAAAAGAAGAAAAAATTAAATTAAGAATGTTAGTTGATATGACTATGCATTTATTTTCTCAAACGGACCCAGTTGACAAAAGAGAACCGACATTAATGATATTGATGTGATTTGGCGCTAAAAATTAATCAGAACTAGTAAGATGTCGCGTGTTGCAACGCAAAAATAACTAACGCCCTCGAAAATTTATAAAAGTTTGAACGATACCGTTGCGGTGAAGTGGATACAAATCTATTACAACTTGTGCGTTATGGCAAGGCTGCTGATAATAGTTTGAACTTTGCGTAAAAACATATTAAAAATTAGAGTTAAAACGTTGATAAGATAGCGCGTCACAATAGGAAAAATTCGTCGACAAAAATTAGCATCTACAATTGTATGAAACATTATATTTTAAGAGTTGTAGCAAAAAATAAACAAATACTATAGAAAATCAAAAAGTTGAATAACTTTTAGTAATTTATACATTTACGTTTTAATGAGTTGTATATTATGATATACAAATGCGTCCTAGATGGAATTTAAATCATAACGTATATAAAAATTAGCAAATTATAGTGATATATTTTATAAAAGTTATTAGGAAAAGAAAATATGAGTACGTTAAAAAACAAACATATAAGTATGAAGTAAAAAATGTACTATAACTAAACTTATGTGGTAAAAGAAATAATAATTAAAACTTTAATTTGAAGATACCCTAACAGTTTTGAGAAATTGCTAAACTACCATTGCATAAGAATTTGTATCATGAGCATAGAGTGTGCTCATTTTGGTTTTTAAAATATTAATAATTTCACGTTTCTTTTCTTTTCTTTTTTTTCTTCTTTTACTATTTCGTTTTATTCTTTTTCGATGTAATATTATAATAAATTTAAGTAAAAAGTAATTCTGTATTCAGCTAATTTTTAAATTTCTACAAGTGGGTGTGACCAGCGTTATACGGCGAGTGTTACAAAAGTTAAAAATTTTAATTTAAATGATTTATACGTTAGTACTAACCACCCGAAAAAATTAGGTGCGAAACATTGATTAAAACATGTAATAGAAAAAATACTATAAAAAATAAATTCATCAAAACAAAGAAGAAAAATAGCGAATGTATAAACAATGACTTTACTATAATTCACTAGCGCTATTGTAAATTGATTAAAATTTTTTTGACATAACTTAAATGCCAAAGTATAAAACTTTACAAAAGTTCAGGTGATTAAATATAAAGTTAACATAACTCGAAGGCTTACTATAAAATTTCAAAAAAATTCAAGTGAATGTAAATTTGACATAACTCGAAAGCTTAAATTTAAATTTTAAAAATGACAATATGAGTAGTTATCAATTTGAAAGAAAAAACAAAGAGATAAAAATTGTGGTTAGTTAAAAATTCCTTAAAGTTTTAGATGTAAATTTATAAAAATTCAAGTATTTTTTTTATCATTGTGGAAAAAAAGAAAATTATTATGATAACATTAAGAAAATCTACACATTCACTACTCGTAAACTTTTCTATTTGTTGTATATAATGATGCGGTGAGTATTATGAACCCCTTTTCTGAGCACTCATGTTAAATAATGTTGTATAACAAATGGGCATTTGGTCTTTTGGTTTAAGATATATAAACAATATTTTCAGAACCTAACTGGAAATCGAACCAGACTCTTTGTTGCATGGCTGGTCTTAAGAATTTCCAAGTTAATTTGGCCTCGAAACGAGAACAAAAAATTGGCCCATGTAATACGATGCATAAAAAAGTCCAAACCGAATAACTTGTATATAAAAATTTACAATACAACGATAATTGTTATATTAACTAAAGGAAAGTATTGTATTAAAATAATCTAATTTACTTATTTAAACGACCAGAAAGTTCTCTTAGTATTTTAGAAAACAAGTTATCGACCAAGTTTTCATATTAAGTTGAGTTGAAGTGGGTAATTGGTATGAGGCTAAACTGTTTATAATGTTAATGAACTTTAAGGTAAGGATTAATACGTTAAGATAATTAAAATATTATTAGATCTTTTTAATGGTTTATTAATAGTTTATAGTTAAAAAATACATATATATAATATATATAATTTCTTTTTTATAATTTTGGGAGGTCGAGCCCTAGGCGGTTGCCCCCCAGCTCGATAATGCATTACTGATTTGCTAATCGGATCGAATGACATCACAATTATATGTATATATAATATTATATATATATAGTTATATATACATTCAATATAAGTATTTTATATTTATATATAAAACTTAACAATAATGTTATGTGTAACAATTCGATTTGTCGTTCAACCACCTTCTGTACCTATTTAAATAAAATATAATTATAAAAAACCCCCAAACCAGGTCTTGCCCCCCCCCCCTCCGATCTGGTTCCTGATACGACCATTGGACCGGGATGAAACGGTCGGTTGACCCATTTTAACACGGACTAATGCTGTTCGGTTCAACCACCACCTCAATTCCCAATCAGATCGACTGATCTAATATTCAAAACAATGTATATAAGACTATTCACAGTCTCTTTCTCATCTCAATCACTATAATTACAAAATAAAATACTATTCTAAAATTTTGCATAATTTTTTTAAAAACAACCACATCACATTTCTTATATATATCCATATCTCAATTAATAATAATAATTTATTATTCTAATATTATGTCTTTTTATTTTACTCATGTTCACTTATAAGAAATATTTAAAAAGAATTATTGAAATGAATAATGAATCTCCGTATTTAAATAATAAGGTTGGTTTTTTCTAAAAATATAAGAGTAAGACGTAGGAATATTGAATTAGATGGAGTGTGTATTTTAGTAATCTGTATTACTATATAATTGAGAAAACATGATTAAATTTGTAATTTCATATCAATTTTAAGATGATATATGAAAAGTTGCAAGTTTTAATATATAATGTCATAAGATTTATTCATATTTTACCCATTTTAAGCTTTAAATACTCGTACTATAAAATTTTCTAATTAAATTTAAACTATTACTATTGTATTTAAGTTATTGTATTTAAGGTTATCTTAATCTATATAATATAATTTTTTAAACAACGTTGTAATTTTAATTCATTATATATACTACAAAGTGCAAGTTAACGGTGTTAAAAAACGGTTTGCAAGTTGACGGCGCTAATAAATGGCAAGAGTAAAGTGTCTTGGCGGCAACCGCTAAAGAACAACCTCAATTGATGATGAAAACCGCCAAAGAACACCGTCAAATATTAAACGCATCATCATCGTAAGTACTAACCGCACAAAACTGCCGGAAGTGTTAATGCATCGTCGCCGGAAGTGTTAATAGAAGGAGATGAAAAGAGGAAAACGGTATATAAATCGAATAGATAGAACTAAGATTGAATTTATGTGAGGGTGGTGAGTGAGGGTTTATACGTGAAAATAGATCGGATGAAAACAAGCAGTCAAAACTAAGGTGCTGTTTGTTTCTGAAGAGGTAAAACGTCTGCAGTCTGCAGACCAAACCTCTGCAGCCTGTATTAAAAAGACTGTTTGTTTTGTAACGTCTGCAGACTGCTGAAATAACTGAAATTAATAAAAAGTTAAAATAAACATAAATTTAAATAAACTGTCATAATAAACTAAAATTAAAATAAATTGTTAAAAGAGTCATACAATATTGAATTAATATAAACTAAACCACAACATTTTTTAAATCATTCATTCCATATTATTTCCGAATGACACATTCATTAACTGCTCAACAATTTCATCTCGTAACTAAGTCATGTATTCCCGATCTGATGCAGTACCAAGTCCTTCAACCTCATCTTCATCAGCATCAACGTTCGCATGTCTATTTCCTAGCGACATATCGGGTTGATCATATTGTGTAAAGAAATCATCGCTCAAACCCTCTTTCCTTATAAAGTTATGTAGCACAAAACATGCAATGGTTATATTCCTTTGTGTAACCAACGGAAATGGCGCCATCCTTTTCAATATTGGGAATCGTGCTTTCAACACACCATAAGCGCGCTCAATAACGTTCCGAAGTTTTGCATGTGCATGGTTAAATTTTTCTTTATTTGTTAATGCTCTTCTTCGACGAAAATCTCCAAGCCAATACCTCACATTACGATATGGAGCCATAAACCCTCGTATGTTTGCGTATGCGGCATCACAAATATAATACTTATCTGTATAAATATAATTAATTAGAATATTAAACTAAAATGAAAGTATTTAATAAATCATAAACAAACTGGTGGTGGAAACGGAAATGGTGCATCTGGATCCGATAATGCCTCTGATAAAATTCTGGAATCATGTGCTACTCCTTCCCAGCCGGCAACGATAAACGTAAAAATCATGTTAAAGTCACAAATTGCTAGTATGTTTTGATAGCAATCTCCTTTTCCCCTACCTCTATATAAAGCTTGTTTTCCAGTAGGGACAATAGCATGTACCAAAGTTCCATCTAGTGCACCGACCGCTCCTTTAAAAATCCGTCGTATCCTTTTGTTATGTCCCGGAATGTTTGGATTTGGATTGAAAGTAGTTGGGACTATCATATCTTTGGCGAAAACCATCATTTTATCCAATACTTCATAAAAAAATTTATGAATTGTTTGTTTCGAGTGTTGAAATCTACGCTTGATAACCACATAACGTTGATTATGACCGATTAACATAAAAAACATAGCCATCTTCTCCTCGACCGATACATGTTTACTATCCTTTAACGAATAATTATTTCTAAAATGTGCGCATAGTCGGACAAAGGATTCACGAGACATACGTAGCAATTCAATGCATTGTTTTGGATTTCCATGCAATAACTCTAACGTGTATTTATGTCCCGTCATACTCGAATCATTGTCTCGCATTCGTTTCACACCTCTATTCCGAAAGAAACGGATATACAAGTACATAAGGATTAAGAGAAGTAGTTTCTTATCATAGTCCATAATGATCCTGTGTTAATAAATCATAAATAATCATTAAAGTTTTCAACATAACCAAAAAAGCATACAAAGTTTTCAAGCATACAAAGTTTTCAAGCATACAAAGTTTTCAAGCATACAAAGTTTTCAAGCATACAAAGTTTTCAAAAGATAACCAAAAACAGATAATGTTTTAAAACCATGTTCTTCACTACTTTATTAGTCCCGTACTTCTAGCCGTCATTTCAATCCACCCCTTTAGTGCCTCAGGAACAGTTGGCATGCCATCCATATCTCTCTCATGTCTGAGGACGTGAAAATGTTATAAGCAGCCAAGAATAGAGGATCCACTGGCTCTAACCCAAGCAACTTTAATTTCTCACAACAATCATGAATTGTTGCCCCTTCTTTGCCATTCATCGTAAACTGTAGGGCCTTTCTCATATCCTGTGCTAAATCATCATCATTGGTAGTTGATTTTGAGGTTTTGGCCCTTTTCTTTAAATTAGGCTCAGGGGTAGGCTCACAAGCCGGCTCGAAAGGAGCATCCGTAGCAGGCTCAGGAGAAGCCTCAAAGCTTGTATGATAAGTGCCTGCGTCATCTTCTGTGTCATGTAAATTGGTGTCCGTAATCATAAGTTGTTGTACATGTTGACGAGAAGACGACCCAGCCACTGATGTTTGGGTTGATGTCCACTTGCCACTCCCAGTGGCAGTACTACCATCAAACAACAGTACTACCATCAAACAACTGTACTACCATCCACTTGCCCTAAACCCATGTAAAAGAATTTTATAAGTTTTTAATTATAAGTAAAACTTATATATATATTATATATATATATATAATATATATATATATATATGAACATACCTTCTTAAAATCTTCCCATTCCTCGTTCGTTAAGGTAAACGTATTTGTTTGAGCGTTGTATATGTTGCCAGTTTTATTTTTCAAATACACCCATCCTTGGTATTTGGCTTTAAGATTGTCATATGCATTTTTCAATTGTTTTTGAGTCATATCTATGCCGAACTTTTCCTTAAGAGCTTTTGCTACCTTACTCCATGAGTCTTTATACAAGCTTAAACCTCTTTTACCCACAATATTTACCTCATCAATGCTAACCTTTAATAAGCATTTTAATTGTTCAGTTGTCCATTGATGTTTATCTCCCATGTCTATTAACCAACAAACAAGCAAGCAACAAATCATCAACATCATCAACAGATTCAAGCAACAAATCATCAACAGAAATCAGCAACATCATCGACATCAAGATTCAAGCAGAAATCAGCAACATCATCAACATCATCAACAGATTCAAGCAACAAATCATCAACATCATCAACAGATTCAAGCAACAAATCATCAACAGAAATCAGCAACATCATTGATCAGCAGAAACAAGATTCAATCAGCAACAAATCATCAACAGACATCAACAGAAATCAGAAATAAGAAACAAATCAAGCAACAGCTTCAATCAGCAGAAACAAATCAACAACAAGAAATCAGCAAAAATCAAACAGCTTCAATAAGAAACAAATCAAGCAGAAATCAGCATAAACATCAAGATTCCAGCAACAAATCAACAACAAGATCAACAACAACTTCAATCAGCAGAAATCAGGAACAAATCAAGCAACAAATCAACAATTTACCTCTAATCGAGCAGAAGGGCGAGTCCGACGGGGGGAGTGGCGACGGGGGAGCCGCGACGGTGGGAGCCGCGAAGGGGGGAGCCGCGAAGGGGGGAGCCGCGAAGGGGGGAGCCGCGAAGGGGGGAGCCGCGAAGGGGGGAGCCGCGAAGGGGGGAGCCGCGAAGGGGGGAAGTGGCGACGGTGGAGTGGCGACGGTGGAGTGGCGACGGTGGAGTGGCGACGGTGGGAGCCACGAAGGGGGGAGTCGCGAAGGGGGGGTCGCGAAGGGGGGAAGTGGACCTGAAATGGGTGAGTGTTTTGGGGGTTTAGGTTGAAATGTGAAGAAGAGGTGAGAAGATGTGTGAAGACTTTAGTCCACCTTATCTCCAAGAAGAGGTGACGCAAACGTTTTTTAATGAAACGTCTGCAAAAAACAAACACTCTGCAGACGAGAAACATCTGCCCGCCTCTTTTTGGCGCAGACAAAATAGCTTTAGAAGCTCTTTTTCAAAAAAACAAACACCACCTAAGATTGAATATAATTCTATAGTAAATGATATTTGAAGTTGAAATCTAATAACTTTATTTTTAAATTTATTTTTTATATTTCTCAAACTCTTTTCTTTCAAATGTCATCATATAATTTTATAGGCAACGATTTTATTCTTGAATTTCTTTTTTTTTTCTTAAATAATAATGTAGATCAAAGGTTATTCGTTTTATAGGCAACATATACTTTCATCTAAATATACGGTTTTTCACGGTTTTAAAAGATTTTTTTTTTATAAATTATTTCAGTCTATTCATCTAATGAAACTTATATCTATTAGGGATAGGAAAGATTTAGTTTTAACAGATTTAAACTCGTTTTATCGATGAATTTTATTTATATACTACTGAAATATTAAATGTATATAAAATTGTATTTCTTTATTATTTTGTGTAATTAATATCAAAGGCTCTGATATTGGTATATTTGAATGCTCCGCGTACTAGAAACAATTAAAAAACATTGTGTCATTTGAGAAATTAATAATTAGTATATACTATGGTCAATATTTTATATATTGAAAATCAAGTTATTCATAAAATTAAACACATTTAACCATGTTACAATCTCGTTATTTACAAACTTGCTCATCCCTATAGTATTATAGATATGTTTGATATTTCACATTAATCAAATAAAAAAATAAGAGTTAGCATAATAAGAGAGAGTTAGCTAAAAACACAATCCTAAAAATATTTATACCCTCAAAGCACCGTGCGGGTTTCACCCACTAGTTTTTATTTAAGTATGAGCGTAAAGATGAAGATAGAAATAAGTTAGGAATACTCTAAGATTTAATAGTGTGCAACGGTGCAATCCTTAATTCAAAATACTAATACTAAAATTATAAAAGAATAATAATAATAATTTTGCTACTTTAATAAAAAAGTAAATGGGGGTGTCACGTTTCAGCACCATAATTATTCGTACCATTTTCCCCCGCCTCTTTCTCCTATTAAATAATTACTTTAATTACTAATAAAATTATTTTAATACATTTTAATATATAATAAATTACGAAAAAAAATTATTTTGTTAAGGTTATTTCTAAATAAATTGATATTTTTATACAGTTTGTTTTAAAATGAAAACGTTTATTTTTAAAAAAAATTAAAATGTTGATATCATTGTTTTATTATTTATTGTTATTTCCGATACGTAATTCCAGTCATATCATATCTTAAAATATTATTTTATAATTAATAAATTTATTATATTAATATTTTATTTATTTAACTCGTGTAATACACGGGTTTATTAAATCTAATAAAACACATATAACCTAACCTGACTTTCTCTCTATTTAAACTCACATATTTATTAATCATGATATTTAAACATTGAACTCTAATTATAAAAAACAAACATTTATTTAACTTCTATCTATGTGTATAATTCTAAATTTCTCACGACAAAAACACATATGACAAAAACACATATGCTCTACTTACATATGTAATCAATAGGATTTAAACTCGTATATTTAAGGTATCTAATACCAAGACATCACTATTATAAATCAAAATCCTTTTATACGTCTTGTATAGCCGTATAAGTGGTGTATAGGGTCGAACTATATGATACACATATACCTATACAATACGTATAGTAATTTCAACATTGATAGAAAATTCCTAGAAGACTACTAGAAAGGTTATACATCTTATACAATGTTATATGACCACCTTATATACGACCCGTATAAAATCTGAATGTATTGATTTATATTTGAGAGTGTCTCAATGACCGTAATCTTATTTAAACTTATTGGGTGAGTGTATATTACTTTACCATTATATGTTGCGTCAAGTACTTTTAAGTTTTAACTCTAGTTAAGGTGAATGGTTAGTAAACTACTCCATTTACATGTAAGGTTGGATATTAGCTGTCAAAGGCCATTTACATCTTATTCGACGTCATACTCTGATTTATCATTTATGCAATTATATATGCTTATTTATTATTATTCAATTTACATTTACAATCATCTCATAAATAGCGACTCATTAACGTCTTTCAAAATCCACTTTCCCCCTCTACTCTATACACTCTTTCACCTTTCACCAACGATCCAGTTAATCTGATAAATCCTTACACAAACAGCACAAAAATCAACTTAAAACCTTGCGATTTGGCTTAATCCGACACTAATTAATGCATATATGGAGGATTATGATACAAACAGAGGATCGGTGGTGAATTTTGCAGCGATTAAGCGGTGAAAACACGCTGAATTTTGATTAGGTGAGTTGCAATTGATCGTATTTGAGCAAAACTGTGATTTCTGTTACGATTTGTGTGTATCTTATTGTTCATGTGATTTTGTTCGTAGAGTTGTTGAATTGCGATTGATAAACTGTGTATGTTTGTGATTTTTGAATGATTTAGAGGTGATTTGTGTTTGCGTTGATGATGACTGCATATAAATAGTTTTGATCGTTTAGGTTAGGTTTTGTGGAGGATAGCTTTCAGGTTTAGATAATTTCAGTTCTAATACTGTAGTTTAGCTGTGATTTGTTACTTTTGATTTGTTGATATGAAATATTGAAGATGATAGTTTCTGACTCAGTGCTTCATAATATGTGTTTCTTGATTAGCTATATGCTTTGACATTCACAGTTGATATTTGATTACTGAAGCAATTGAAGAATACATTGCTTCAAAATGGAGATATATACCTACTCTTTTGAATAATAACAATGGGTCCTACAGTAACCTAATGCTTTCAGACATTTATATGTTTAGATATGAATCAGCTATTAAATATTTATTATTTAATTCTAATTATACTTTCTAGGGACCCCTGCTCAAATATGATAATGTCAATACATACACAAGATGCTTATTTGACTAACTATACCCTTCATTGTACTCCCCTTTTGTTTGTTGATATGTTAGATCGAGCATGCATTATGATCAGTAGTCATTAGAAATAGATAAATCTGAAACGGAGTTGTCGCATTCAGTGTGTGGATATTTCTTGGTTTGATGTGGGATGACATTAAGGAACTGTAGCAATATGCTTGAGGTTTTTTATTTGGTGGCCAGGTTTGTTTTTTCTTGTTGAATTGTCAACTTAATGATTTTTTGTTTTATGCCTTCCCTGAAAATTCCATTATTTTTATATTGATTGATATATTTTACTCTTATAATCTGAGCATGAAAATGAAATCGAGTCATTTGAGACTTAAGTATATTTTAACTAAAGGTGTAAATGAGCTGAGCCAAGCTTGGCTTCTTTCAAGCTTTATGTTTAAAGTTTGAGCTTGGATGGTAAGTAATTTAGAGGCTTGAGTTTGGCTTATTTATAATGTATAATTATTGATTATATTTGTATGTGTAATATTTATATATAATAATATATATTATTTACTTTTTCTGTTATAACTATACATATTAAAATATTTGCTAAGCAATTATATATCGTATTTATTTACATAACTAATAAGCTTGTTTAGTCTAACAAGCGTAATTGAGCTTAGTGTATGAAGCTCCGGCCCAAGCTTGTTTAGGCTCAAGTCATGCTTTTAACGAGTTGAGCTCAAGTAGCTCATCTCACTTGCACTCTCTAGTTCAAGCACTTGAATTCTCTTACAGAGAGGTACTCGAAGTTGAAATTATTTTTTTGACCCAATCTTAATCCAAGTTATGATCTTGACAAAGCTAGTTAGCACTCAAACAACACTGATTTGTCCAAAATGGCTTGTTAACACCCCTCCTAATCTGTTAAGATTGTTGCTGAAGAAAATCTGTTATGAAATTATGAAATAAAGCTATCTATGAAGTACGAATATATATATGGGCATGGTCATTACCGAACAAATATCAGAGAATAACTGTGAGAATCACATAATCACTTGTACATAATGTTGTCTTCATAATCACTTGTACATAATGTTGTCTTCATAATCACTGGTACATAACTGTCCCATTATCACTGTTAATATAATAGGTACACATTTTTATGCGGTTCTCATTGTTCTCGGCTTAATATTATTCTGAATTGAACCTACCCTACATACACATCTTTACATATTTGCTACAATGTCTGACAGTTAACACCTGCAATATATCAAGACGAAAGAAATAGAGCCAGTTTCTTAGATGATGGAACATAAGCGAAGTCCAGTATCTATTGAGCAGGGGAGTCTTGCTTCTTTCACACCAAAAAGGCACAAGGCTGGTTTGTCCATCTCCTCCAAGGTTTCTTCTTCGTCCGGCTCTGCACCCTTGTCAATGTCAAATCTTATCACCTCAGTATTGCTTTTGGATTATGTGTTAATATGTTATCTTTGAATAATCTTTGATGGGTCACACAGGTAAATAAAAGTGTTTAGCTAAAATTGAAAAGGATCGAAAGTCACACCACATTGCATTTTTAGTGCTTACATCTTCTTAAATTGCTTTATTAAGATGATTAGAGTATTAGACAATTACTGTGTTAATTAAGTTTTTGTTAACACACTAATTGTTTGATAACTTTTTTTACTAAAGGTGTTTCAAGCCAACCCAACTAGTTTCAATGCATTCATAAAAATTACTCCTTATGACCCAAATGTGTTTGGCCCATTACCAGTCTGTCTGACCCGCTGATTTTCCCACATCAATCTTACCCATCATGTTCATTTACTCTGATGTGTGGTCCTAATGATATAATCACTGAAGATTCCATATTTTTTTTAACTTTATTTATAGGAAAGGAAAGAGAAGTTTAGTGACAGGATAGCAGCCCTTCAGCAGCTTGTCTCACCATTTGGCAAGGTATACTGATATCAAGCGTCCCACAGGGCCGAACGGTTATAATCATTATTGATGCTGCATGCATAGAAAGAAACATAAGTCGTTTACTTATTATTCTTTACATGCTCTATGTTTATGAAGGTCTTATTCTGGTTTCTTTTGTAATTAAATTGCAGACAGATACAGCTTCAGTACTTCATGAGGCAATGCAGTACATAAACTTTCTTCATGACCAAGTGAAGGTATGCCACGGCTCATATCAACCTACTGTTGATTCTTGTAACCACATTTTGTTTCTTGAAATGCTGTGTTTAATCAATAAAATTAATATTTGAAAAATATGGAAAACCCGGTGACCCTACAATCATTATTACTTATATATTTTCAAAGAATACCATTGGACAAATGCCAACCGAATCGCTTTAATTTTGCTATTTTTATGAATTTTGTTTCAGGTGTTGAGTGCTCCTTACCTTCATTGCAATTCAACATCTCTGTCTCAGGTGAGAAGCGTCAAACGAACCAATTTTAGTAGTCTTCCTTTCTCTATTCGACCCAATGTCAATCCTGATGAGTGATGTATATATAACGGGTCAATTTGGGTTATACCTAACTGCTAACGAGACAAACTAAAGTGATATAACAGGAACATTTTTAAGCCATAAACGAAGAGTTAAAACGTGTTTAATAGGCCCTGAGTTACAAGAATTACATTGAATGCGTTAACATATTTGATCTGTTTATTAAAAAAGTTACCACATCTTTTTGATGATATAATAATCAGATTTTTATAAAATTAAAACCTTTGCTAAAAAATGTTAACAGATGAACTCAATATGATTAACTTCTAGGGTAGCCAAAGGCGACCTAGGCGAGGCGAGCCTCACCAAAACTGCCTCGAGTGCAGCAAGGCGCTCTGAACCGGCAAAAAACCTGTGTCTGTACCAGCCAAAAGCCGTTCTAAACCAGCCACAAACTAGTCTAAACCAGCTGAACTAGCAGAAAACAAGGCTAAAACAGCTAAATATGGCCTGGACCAGACGTGCGTCTAGCTTGTCTCGGGTCTACGCCTTAAAGTGATTTGCATGCAGGCGATAGACTAGTCGTCCGTGCATTGAGCCTTTAACAACCTAGATTGAATATCAACAGTATTGATCAATTTCTTATTGAGATTTTTTTTAATGGTGTATCATCTATTATTGTTTGTAGGATTTAAAGTCATACGAATTGAAAAGCAAAGGGTTGCATCTTGTGCCAATTTCTTATACAATTGAAGTTACTAGCACTAGCAGCAATGGAGCAGATATATGGGCCCCAGTCAAGACCACTTCCTCAAACTCTTAAAAGAGTTAGTAGTAGATATATTATATACTTATTATATGTAATACACTAATAAGTAACCATAATAAATTATTAGTATATAGAGGAAGGATTCAACAAAGGTTAATATAATGAATGAGGATTTGTCTTTGTAGCATGATTTGTCTCGCACTCTAATTCTACACTTAAATTTACATCTATTCGTTAAAAAACTTAAAATATCAGTCATTTGAGAAGAGACATCATTTTGCACACATTATACATTAGTACTGTTGCCATACCACTGAGCTGGACATGTGTTTGATATGGAAAACATAATACATGTAACATGTTATAATAAAACTTCACTACATTGATTTTCATTAGACTTGTGAAAATATAATACATAATTGAATCATAACAAGCTATTATTCATTAATAACATCAACATTCACGACCCAAAGTAACCAAGTATAAGTCATGGCCTCATGGATCAACTTATTCAAACCCAAAAACACAACATCATCTCTTGATTCCACATGCTGCAACATATCAATGACGGGTGACCAATGAACTACCTCGACGGAGTAAGCCTTTCGACCAAACACCTTCTTGTCACCAACAACGGCGCCAACATCACCCGCGGGTGCCATGCCGGTGTGTGGTGGTTTCTGACTCTCAATGCAACATGCATACACATGACCTTGGCAGCATGGAATGCCCTCCACCTCCACCGTCATCGTCCCCAAAAATAAAACCATAAGACTGATTACAACCACCGCGATCCGCTTGTTACCGCCACCCATTTCCCAGGATCTTCTGCTTGATCTTTTTGATTCTGAACCTTTGTGTTAATTTGTGTATGTACTATATGAACATATGTATGAGTGTTTGTGTGCATATATATATATATAGACACACATGACATCATGCATAGGGAAAGGAACAGTTGTCAACCAATCTTTATTACGATAACATGTTAACATTAATGTAACAAATAATTACATCATAGTTATACACTATAATTAACTTCTATATCGCGTTATACCACTTATTTAACAATTTTCCTCATATTTCTAAAATTTTCCCCTCTTTTAAAAAAATTATTTTTTTTAAAACCTTCTTAACTTTTTTGTATAATATTTTTTTAATACAAATTACATCTTTAAATAAATGATTTTAATATATTTAATTCAAGTATAGTTTTGCTATATTTTTAAAGATTTATTTAAAGTTTTATTGTGCACCACTAGTTTTACCATTATAATTTTAATTTACAGTAACGACACATGACTGCTATGAAAACTAGTTGAATTAATGAGTCATCGTAATAACCAATGGTTAACATTTATTTTCTATCATACACGTATATAGGATAAAGTTAAGCATTTGGTCTTGTGGAAGCTAACACAGATTACAAGATCGTAATATACTAAGTGCCTTGATTTTTCCATCATATCTTTGTGGTTTTTTAAAGGTAACATTTTGAATATGTCGTGTTTCTAAAAAAGCCGCTTTAGGATGATTCTGAAGGTTTAATATGATAGTTATTAATATTACCTTTTCTATTAATTGTTTGGTCAATCCTAATCTCTCATAATTTAACACGATACAACTCTTAAATTTTTTTTAATATCTTTTAAAGTTGTTGTGAGTGGTTGAGAAATAAAATATAATAATAAAAATATAAAAAAATATTATTTAATTAGAAAAGAGAAAGAAAAAATAATGATTTGTAATGTAATTATAAGGATGAAGATAGATGATGGATCGGGAATGCTCTAAAAATATGTAGAACTTTGTAATCTGTGTGGTTTTGATTTTATATATTAATGTTTATCGTGTTTGTTCGATCAATTAGTTCAACATATTTCATATATGAAGAAAAAGATCGAGTCGGGTGTCTTCGTCTGTCACAATAATAGTGCAAGATTTGAATGTGAATCAGTAGAGATTTTAGTAAGTTCAAAGGGTGATTATAAGTGGGACCGACTCACACTTTATTGAGCTTGATTTCAAGTTTGAACACCAAAATGACATGAGTCACGTTTGAGTTCATAAAGAGCCTAATAAGAATGCTCTGATGGAATTTGTATCTTTCTAATAGTTGCAAACTTAACAAATATTTTAAAATAGATAAATCATAACCTGTCACTAACATCTTATAGGATTTAAATTTTAACCTTTTAGCTGTGAAGGACGCCATTTAAGCATTAGGATGTTTTTTTTCGAAATTTATTAATTAAAAGGTCCTTTAGTTTTAGCGGGTCTCTATTAGAAGCAGTTTAGGGTTTACACTACTAGAAAACCGAGTGGTTTCCTATGCCAATATGGTCGAAGACGCATAGGAAATGGCTGATTCTGATGAATTTCCAACCGTTTTGCGATGAAGCTCCTTAAGTATTGACGAATTATAATTCTAAACAATTCGACAAAGTTTTTGAGTACATTCTGACGAAGTATTTTCCGACCACTTTCAAATGAATAAATCTCATCGTCTCCAAGATCATTCTTTATGAGTGGAATATTGTTAGGTATGTTTGTTAACGACTAATCATCTAGTTTTATTGTAGGACCATTTTAACTACTAGAGTCTAACGATCCTACCTACAAAAAAAACCAATATCATATATATCAGGTCATGTTCGGTTTGACTTGATTTGGTTTGGTTTGGTTTGGTTTGGTTTTCAGTTTTAACTTCGTCAGGTCATTTTCTTATATAAGTTGGGTTTTTGTTTCATTGTTTTCGGCCTCTTGGTATCATAAACCGTTTCGGTCTAGTTCCAACCTGATACACGAGTGCCAAATTCGATCAACAGCCACTGAACAAAGCATTAATCACTTCGCCCAAACTCGAATAAGATCACAAACGGTTCTTATTATCGTGTAAACATAGATCACAGACCGATACACACGATAACATCGGTTTTATGCATTTGATCACACAACCTAAGACATACTCTGCAACCATTTCTTCCAACAAAATCAAGGTTGATCCTTCTGACCATGATCAGCCTCAGAAGCTGCAGGTGTAAGGGCTTTAGCAGCATCATCTTCCTCATCGGCACCCGGAGGAATGGGGACCGTACAGCACGGGTAACCGGGGTAGCAGCAGATCTCATCGGGGCGCTCATCAAACGGGAACGGTTTGGATGCCATTGTGGTGGTTCCTAACACCACAAGTATCATCATGAATATGATCATCATGACCCTTTTCATCATGATTATGCTTGTTTAATTCTTACTATGAGTGATTGATTGATCATTGTGGTTATTTATACAAGAAATTAATATGTTCTTAGAACGGCAAGACGGCCAATAGCAAACAGCAAATAGTTGAAGATTCTTTACAAATTTGGCTTTTGTTCCAAAATAGTTTCTTTGTTCTTTCAGACTATTGAACACATATCATAGGGTTTTCTTGGTGTATCTCATAGATAGGCACGACGGAAATACTAGAATCCGATAGGTATTCAGATCTCTTATCAGAAATGGTCCGGACATTTGCCTTAAATGGTTAAGCAATATACTATGCTGAATAATTAAAATCTCTTATTAGAAATGGTCAAACATTTGCTTGTAAATAGTTATGCAATATACTAGCTATTAATGATTCAGAACTCTTAGTGGTTTAACACTTAATGGTTGAGACTTATTGGTTCAGTACTAAATCATTCAGAATTTTTCAAACAATTAGATCATGCAAGTCTTCACAACTCTTACTATGTATCATATCAACGTCATCTCCCAGTTCTCATTTTTCTAAATTTCCTATTTTAATGGATACCGGATGCCCCCTTACCACAAACCACTATTCTATTTTGCGAATCGAACTGAGTCGAGCCCAAAAATTAGGGGCCCTTAAATCTAGCCCCTCGAGCTTCAGCTTATTTTTTGATACAATCGAGTCGCGCCTAGGTTTGAGCAAGTGTACTGTTTCTTGTATACAAATTGCACAATTTATGTAACTTGATTGCAAATTTCAAACAAAATGAACTATTGACTCATTGAATGTACCTGTTTTTTCTAACCGTAGACTGTAGATGAACATACAAGATTTGGTTCCAAACATCTGGGACCCCAGGTAGGCACCAATGGCTGCAATCTTCACCTTTCGATGCACCACCACCTTTTCTTCCATAAATCGACGGGTGACCATCGACTCTGTAATCTGACAAGTTGGTTATATTTAACAACTTGACATGTGTTTTCATCTGATTTATAACCTCTTCGACGATCACATTTTTTGCTTCATGGTTACTGGTGGCAGTCCGATTGAGGGGTCTAGAAGCTTCTTTACAGTGACCGCCTGCGTTCCATTCACCGCCCTTGAAATGGGAAGGGGCGGAACTTCGAAACACCACTTGTGTTTTTCTTGGATTTATATATTTATCGACCCATGATGCCCATGTTGTCATGGACTTTCTGAAAGCCGTGGTTGCATCAAGACGAGGGAGGACGTTATCTCCTTCTGATAGTAATTGACCCTGTAATTTATCGCGGTAAATGTCAAGAATTCGATGAACATATAACTAAAATAAAAATAAAAAAGTGGTTCTTTCTGAGCTGTGATTTTGAGCAAGCTGCATGATGATGCAAAACAATAGCATTTTAACAAAAGATGAGTATAATGAAAGAAGTTCGGAAAAAGTCAAACCGAAACACGTTTGGTCAAAATGTTTAAAATCATTTGTGGGATGTACTGATGTGAGATCATTACACTGGAGAATGAGTCAAAGTAATGGTTTGCAGTTAAAAACTTAAAATCATCCTAATTTAAAGAAGGTTGATGGTAAATTTTATCTAAAGCATCTAAAAGGTCCAAAATCAGTTTGACTCGTTTTATAGTCAAACTGATTTCTTTGATTTGAAATGCTCATTCGACACAAAATGGGTATAACCACAGTATCTATAAATTTGTGGTAGTATCAAAAATGTGTGTTTTAGCAATATACTTGCGCACCCTCCTACTCAACTACTCTACGCCTGTTATGTACTTATGTTCCAATTGGAGCACAAGAGATTTAACCTAAAACATACAGCAGTTGACTTTTTATAAAAAGCCAAAGTATTAGGGTTCTATGCAATACAAAAAGAGATGAAATGAAAGTGATATGGTCATATTTGGTAGGGCCTGGTTATGATCTACTTCTAAGATTGCATCAATACGAATTGATTGAGGTAGGGTCTGATTTGATGCTTCATTGATATGTTCTTCATTTATTATTTCATTAAATTCTTGATGAACTCGATAAAGTCAAAATTCAGAAAGATGTTCCAAAGCGGGCGTAGTCAATCTTTACTTCAAACAATAGATTTTGAATCTTTTTATCAATCTGGCCATATGTAGGATCCAATATGGTTAACGTGTTCTGTAATTCATTGTAACAAGAGAATAATAGAGAACATATTGATTTTTTACTTTTTTACAAAAGACACTGCTGCCAGTCCATTCGACCCATTTCGATAATCAGTTTTGCCCAATTGTGTTTGGGTTATGTGTTTTATATTGTGCACGAGTTTGTCTCCAACATCCTAACAAAATCAATTAATTAATCATGTCAAATTCAGGTTGACCTGCACCTAACAACCTGAATGTTCATCCCTACTAAAAGGTATACATATGGGTATTAATGATTAAACCAACATTCATATACCTTTCTATGCATATTCAAAGTTAGAGCCCTTGTTTATGCACCTTTAACAACGAAAAGAGAATTTTAATGTGTTATTTGATCTAAAAGTGTTGAATATAGACCTTCATGACATTCTTAACATAGAGAAACCAAATTTAACAAGACAAGTTACTATAATGAGGTGTCGGATAGAATGAGCTAACCCGGATCTTGTTTTGTAATGGTTCCACCAATGTGCGGTGTTAAAGATCAAAACATCAGCCCCTTTCCATCTAGACGAGCCTCTATCAACTGTATCAATTCTCAACGTCTGCAGGCGTTTCCTGCCGACTCTTGCTTTGCCCTCATGAACCAAGAAATGGGAAACATAGTATTCGACGGTGCACTTGTAATCCTGAAATCAAGAAATCAAATCATAGAGCATGAATATCAAATTCTCCTAAAAAATACAAACCCACTGACACAAATGGTCATTAACTTATTAAACTGATTACCACAAATTTGAAGCAATAATTTCCTTTCTCTTTGGTGATACGCCGGCCACGTGTCTCGTACACCCTTTTGGGATCTTTTATGGCACTCATTAACAAACATAGCATGGATTCCCATTGATTCCTGTTGATAGAGTCACCAACAAACACTAGTCTTTTTCCCCTAATCAATTCCAACATATTTGTTGCATTGAACCTATATAGAATAAAAAAACTCCAAATAAGACACCAAACTCAAGGTTTTCTTGTGGGTGAATGTGACACCCTACGTAAATCCCACACCGACCGTGGACAATAAAAATTCTTGATTCATATCACCAATGCGTTTTGACCGTATTGATTGTGGATGAGAGAACTTCACAGTTAAGCGTGCTCAGGTGACAGCATTCTAGGGATGGGTGACCTCCCTGGAAAGTTTTCACCCTAGTAACCAAAAGCATATCCGTGAGTTCCTCGTGGTAAAAGCGGACAATATTGGTGATACAAAGGGCCGGATGTTTAAAGAAAGTTCATGTTTTTTTAACAAATTATTCTAGGTAGTCAAAGGTGTTAGGCGCACTCAAGACGCAAAGGTTCAGCCTTGAGGTTAGGGGCAATGCGCTTAAAAAGCAAAGGACTTTAAGCAAGACACACTATACACAAAACATTCTTAGAGGTTTTAGATATGTTTTAGGTTGGTTCAAGATACTCATATAAATTCTATTACTTGCTATTCAAGGCAATAACTAGATACATACTTTCAAAGATAATCACTTTCAAAACACAATCTAATCAAAGATAATCATTTACAAGTGCAAAATGCTAATCATTTAAAGAAAACCTCACCTTGGAATATCACAATCTTGAGGCTGCCACCTCCACTTCATGTAATCTTTATCCAATCTCCCATTAGCCTCACAATCAAAACCTTCATCTATAAAAGGACATGTGAAAGTAGTATACAAAGGGTAACTATCATCATACACCCATTCCCCTTAGCAACATCACACAATCTTTCACTCTGTTTTCCCCCAATCTTCTGAACCCCATCACCAATCGACTTCAAATTCGATACATTCATATTCATAACAGAACTATTAACATGCAATTCCACAAATTCAGCACCATTTACACCATCAATCTTGTGAACCCCATCACTAATCGACTTCAAATTCGATAAATTCATAACAGAACCATTAACATACAATTCCACAAATTCAGCATCATTTACACCATCAATCTTCTGAACCTCATCACTATCGACTTCAGATTCGATACATTCACATTTATAACAGAGCTATTGACATCAATGACATGAGATTCCACAAATTCAGAAGCATTTACACCATCAATTTGGTGGTATAACCCATATTTGGGCGTTCACTCCCACCTGATTTTCTCTCCAACCCATCAAAACCCAACGAAACATTCAACGGTTTTGATGAATTCAAGGGGTTTCCGAAGTGGGTTTGACTCAGATTCACCACACTCTCCACCAAATCCGTTGGTGGGTTCGAATCAAAGAAAGTACGAGAGATGGAATCAGGTTGTGGGGTGATGATTAAGGTGTCAGATTTGAAGACCCAGAAGGAGAAAATCGTTAGAAAGATGATGGAGAAGGAGACAGTTAAGGAGAAGATGAAGAATTTGGTGCGTTTGAGTGAGAAACTTGGGTGTTTCTCCATGGGAGAAGGTGAAGAAGAGTGCACATGGAGGAAGAAGATGACAGTAAGCAGGTGGTGGTGTTTTTGGGTGATGTTTTTGTTAATATTGAAATGGTGATGATTAGCTGTATGGAGAATAGTGGTCAACACATGCATCTCCTGACTTTCTCGTGAGTCACAAAGTCGTTTAATGCTTCTTATAAAGTTGTTAACTTCGATTTTTATTTATATAAAAATCAATAAATAAATAATTTTAACTCAATAATTAAAATGATGCATGCAAGAGATTTTAATATGTAAAGTTTTAGATTCAAATTCAACTTCAACTAAAAAATGCTTATAGTTGAACCGGGATTTTTTTAATTGTGAATGAATAGATATGTCTGATTAAAATAACATATATTATTCGAAGCATATTTACTATTTAGTTTTGCTTCTAGAAATTTGACAAATATAATATATTTCTCAAAAGATTAAAAATATAAATTTATCTTTAAAAGTTTCATTAAATGTTTTAATTTTAATTCAAAAGTTTTATCAGTTCTTTTCGTTTGAATTCAAAGTAATAAAACTTTTGTTGAAATCGAAAAAAATTATGAAACTTTATTATGTAAATTGACATTTTTAGTTTTTTAAAAAAGAAATTGTTACTTTTGTCAAAGTTTAAGAAACAAAATTAAAATTAACTATTTTAATATTCTTTTTTTTGTAATCTTTTGTTTAACATTCCCGAAAATCTTCCAATGTCGATCCTTACCGGTTACGGTTGCGGATCTTTTTACTACCAGTCAAATATTTTGATATTCAAATGCATTTTTAACTCAACATCAAAAACTTTTTGTTCTGGTTAATTGGAGTCACATAAATATTATATATTGACGTTGTAACGTAAGACTAAAAGTTGCTGTGAGGATTTTAAGATAATCATAATCATGAAAGGTAATATCATGTTTAATAATCATTTTGAAATGATAACTAAAATGTTTATTGCATTTGATATTTGTGTGCTTTTTCATACTTTTTCTGATAGGCAACAAGCATATTGATCTGTTTCTATAAGTCCAAAAACCATAATACTACGTCTGCCAATACATATGTCTTTCCTAAAATACGTTTCTTGCTTACACCTCTTCCTCAAGCTTTCAAGAAGAATATCAATACATTTCTTTTAGTAGTGAACTAGTCTTAAGCCTCCCTCCCCCCCTCGCATTGTAATAGAACTCGAAAACCGTATCAAGTATAACCAATTACACACCATCATCAGTGACAACCAACATCAAAAAAAACTCGTATAAAAGTATTGGGAACTAAGTTGAAAGTAAAAAATTCTGATTAGGGTAAATTGTTAAAGATGTAAAGTATTGGGTCATAATTAACATGTTATGATTTAAAAGATTAAAAAGCAAAAGGCGAGTACAACCAATAAAGCACACAGTACAACCTTTAATGCACAATTAAGTTGATAATTAATATATATAATGAGAGGTGGATGCTAATGCTAAATCTAAACATTTAAGGTGTAACACGATGTCTTTTAAGTGTGGGAGGGCAACTTAATTGTATCCCTTAGGTTGGTAGTAAGAGTGCGATGAGATTCTATTACGATTATCTTTCTATTAGTGACTTAGGGTGTTAAATTATTTTGAGTTACTTATTTTGGCATACTCAATGGTTATAACATCTTTGATTGAAATATCACCAAAAAGAGTTATGTTGTAAGGTGTAAATAGGTGAAAAAAATTTCGGTAAAAGTTGACCAGACGATGACTGAAACGATGAATTGAATAAAGATGTATTAGTTTGTGAAATTGTGTGTTTACAAAGAAATTAGTTCATTTTGTTTGTAATCTCTTTTAAAAAAAAGTAAGTACACATTTTATGTTGTTATTGTATTTTATTTGTTTTATATGAGCAAGAAGTATATTTATATAATCTTAAAAAGTTTAAACAATCATAACTATTAAAACATATAGTATAACTTCTAAAACTAAATTATTAATACGAAAAACCTAACTGACTGTCAACAAAAAAAGCTTTTTGAACCAACTTCCCTCATGAGTTTTAAATGAATATCACCTTTTATACGTTAATATTCTTTTAATGACACCACAAAATAAGGATTTTATTATTTTATTTCTAAGTATAATAGTGTTATGGTTTTCCTTTTTATTTTAATAAATTAAATATTGTGTTCATGGTCGCATTACACATGCACCTCTATAGTACGCTACCCGGTTCTAAATGAGTATGAGTTTAGCTTTACCTTATCTGACCTGATAATCGATTCAGAAAAAGCTTGATTTAAACACCATTAGACTAAAGTCTTGATCACCAATTTCATTGCTATCTCTTAAAAAGAAAGTTGATGGGATTTCCCACCGGCCTTGACTTTAGTTTTTAACACTTTAACGCCTTAATATAATTTTTAAAAGTTTTGTAAAATGCTACTTTTATTCTTTTAAGTTTCTAAAATTTCAAATTTACCTCTATACAATTTTACTTAAACAAATAATTTCTTACGTTCGTATTTTTATATATGTGTCAGTATAAATTTGAGCCCATCTACCTTTTTACATAAGTTTTGTTCATAAACGAGTCGGGTTCAAATATAACTGTTTATGTGCATACTTTTATATACACTTTGAGATGTTCCACATTCCGACGTTCGTCAACTTTTTAATCTAAACTTTATTTAGAAATGGTCGGGTCAAATATTAAACGTTTTAATGTTTAGTTTTATGCATGTTTTTGCGTTGGTTTGCGTTTCGACATAAATTTTTTTTGTGAAATGTGTCAGGTCAAATTTAATATGCTAACATGTGAAGGTACAAAATTAAGTTGCTCTACATATCAACGTAAGTTTAGTTCAGAAACTAGTTGGGGTGATTGTAGGCATGCACAAATCGGGTTTGGGCCGGACCCGGAACCGGGTTCGGTCCGGTCGGGTTTTTTTGTATCCGGGTATTGTTGAACCCGGGTACGGGTCCAGGTCGGGTTCACTTGCGGGAAAACCCTACCCACCATACAAGGGTCGGGTCCGGGTCGGGTCCGGAACCGGATCCAATACCGGGTTTAGTTTATATTTTCTAATTTTTTTATGTTCAATATCGGGTCCAATACCGGGTTCACTTCGGGTTTAGACCGGGTCGGGTTCGGGTTGGGTCGGGTCGGGTCCGGGTAGGGTCGGGTTTTAGAAATTCAAAAAAATCCCAAACCGGGTTGAAACCACCGGTTTATTCCGGGTACACCAGGTACCGGGTCCGGGTCGGGTCCGTACCCGGTTTTTTTGTGCAAGTCTAGGTGATTGTACTTTATACTTTATCATGCCGAATAGGATGTCGCTAGCTTTTGTATGTACATTTTAACTTGGTCAACATTTCAACATAAAATTTATATGAAAAAGAGTATGGTTACATACAATACGTTTTCAGTCAATTATATAAATTCTAGTTACTCTACTTTTTAATGTAAATTCTAGTTACTCTACTTTTTAATATAAATTTAGTTTGAAAACAAGTTGTGTCAATTGTACTTATATGTTATAGCGATAGGGTCAATATCATTACAAAATCACTTTTTATTTTCAACACAAAAAAAACCATCGGTTTACATAAAACAACTCAAGTAACATCAAAATTAATTTATGTTTATATAAATCAATGGTTTTATGATTTTAAAAATAAAAAATAGTTCTTTAATAATATTAACTCTATCACGATATTGTGATGCCATGGCAACACAAAGTGCATAAAAGCTAGTTTCTTATATAGAACTGCTAACGCACCCAAGACCCAATATAACCTCACCATTTCTCTGTGGTTCTGTGTTCAGTTTCCTAAAATTTTGTGTGATTGAAATCTGGATTTTATTAGAATTCACAAATTGAATTTCAAGGATACCATGCCTCAATAGAATAGGAATTCTCTTAAAACTTTTTTGTATTTTAGAAAATCCTTACCTTTCATAAAAAAATTTAAAAAAAATAAAATTAGAATGTCCTATCCACCCACATCATCGCATCCGCTACGCTGCCCTCGCCTCACCACCGCCATCCCCCACCATCACCTACCATCGTTGCCACATATTGGTCATCACTGCAACTATCGCCGCCTACACACCGCCCCTGTTGCGTGCTTTTACTGTCATCACCACTTACTGGTTGTCACCACAACTATTATCAATGTCACAACCAGCATCCTTCGTCATCACCACCATCACTGCAACTATGGTGTTGGCGGCAACAACCAATAGGTTGTGACAGCAACAACAGTGGTCTCATAGATCGTCATGACATGTTATGTTGCAAGAAGAACATGATGACATATTCCCAAGTGTAACTATGATATTCTCATAGGTCGTCATGACATGTTGTGTTGCATATTCCCAAGCGGAACAACATATTCCCAAGTGTAACTATAACTGTAGTCGAACTGTCATTTTTTTGCGGTGAATATGATATTCTCATAGATCGTCATGACATGTTATGTTGCAAGAACAACATGATGACATCAAACCACATAATCAGAGGTAGAAATAATTGTTCTACAAATTGCAAAGACCAAAAAGGTGAGAAAACTGTTCAAGCCAGCGTAATTAGATAATGTGAAGAACAAACCCAACTAGCCAATCAAACTGCTGAAGTTGGCTTCAGCTTCTGCTTCAAGAATTCGAGTATGTGTTCGCGCTTCCAGTTGTCGATTCTGCATAAAATAACATCAGCATGAGGTCTTAAAAGTTTCAAGAAATAAGCACAATGCAGTCAATTATATTATATCCTTTAGAGGACATCTAATAGATCAGCAGAATAACTATATTAGATGTGGCAATTTGACACATTTACTTAAGATGGGTTGATTCGGGTTAAATAATATGAATAGCAATCAAATAGGCCAGAATGAATCTAATTTCACTCAAAGAGTCAAAAGTTTATCCGAATGCATTAAACCTTCTAATTCATTTTATTCAAACATCTCCAGTAATCATATTTGGCTAGGTGATAATTTACGAAATGTCAAATTTAGGACATAAAGTGTTATGGGTCAACTAGACACGTACATAAATTACTGTACCAAACAAAGACAATGGTAGCATAGATATAGGTACAACCATACAGCCAGTAAGCCACTACAAGTTTCTTAAAGTTCACTTCCCTGTTTCTTGTTAATCTTTTGTGCCTATTGACACTCTTGCTACACCTTCTTTATAATTTGCTGATTGTTTTTACATGCAAATGTTAGAATTATAGACATCTTTTCCAAAAATCAAATAATTTTATCACATAAAACTAGTTGAAGCATGGAAGGTAAGCAATCAACCCCTGATACGATAGTTTATATCAACAAGGTATTGATGATAACCATATAAAAAAATAATCAACAAACACACCTTATAGTTTCTTTATGTTGTCCAGCATCATCCAACATGATCAGCTTCGGTGGCGCATTAAATGAATACTGAACTTTCACAGACGGAAACTTTTCCTTCTCATCTTCTATGAAACTAACAATCTCTGGATAGAACACGAGCTTCCTCATACACACCTCCAGAACAGCACCAGAATAGATAATCTGTAATTCATTATGGTTAGACAAATACTTCATGAAGTGAAATAGACCTACAAAGAACAATTACAGCGGCATGCTTTCAACCCTTAAAGTAAACAGCGTGGAATAAAAACCACGTATAAGCTAAACCCATGTAGTCAAATGCGTAAAAGGCGCTCGCCTAGGCGGCAAGCAAGGCCATACCCCCTTGCGTGCTGACGTGCTCAGGCGAGAATTCAGGCTAAAACTGGAGTGATATATAATAACCTGGTCTGGACCATCTACAACTAGTATAAAACATTTAAAAGTGGTCTGAAAGACTAAAACATCTAAAAATGGCTTGGAACATGTCTAAACTAGCTTAAACCAGCTTAAAACAAGCCTAAATTATGTCTAAAACCCTAAAAATAGCGCGTTTATGTTGTACGTGTTGCTTAAAAAAGCTCTAGCTTTTTAAGCTCTTCGCACCTAGGTTCAAGACACACCCTTTGCTCCCTAGAGTGAGCCTGGCGCCTTCAACTACCTAGTATAAAACACAGCCAATTTCATGGATGTCCAAACTCTGGTCCAAATGACCAGACTGGCAGGCCACGATTGCATAACAGAAAGTATAGAATTGAGACCTTGCTGGTAGAGTCATCAGAATCCTCAATACAACATTTTCTGCAATCAGACAGCAGTTCTGCAAACAATCAAGCAAAAGTGTAAGCAGTTCATTCTATCAATTTAGGAATCAAAAACATGATAATACCTTCATCCTGAATGTGAATAATCAATCGAAAAAAGGGGGCCAAGAAGACAATAATTCCTAATTTATGAGTTGCACGTACGTAGGGATTCACATCACTAAAAGCAAAGGAGACTAAAGCAAGTGTTGTAATTAAAGGTTTATGTTCAAGATTATGCATTGAGTTAGGGTTTTCGTACCCAATGTCAAAACCTATCACTTCTAGAAAGCAGGTATTGATCAATTACTGAAATTTATGGAAGGAGTGTAATTCAATTACAGAATTACAAAAAGTTTCATATATCAAATACGAAATCAACTCAATCAAACCTAAAACGCCAACAAACACAATCGAAATTCAACAATTTACATGATTAACCATACTCTGATCGCAAAATAGCACAATACAATCATAAGAATCGATGTCATTGAAAAGAAGAATTAGAACCTTGGTCCTTGACATATTCGGCGAGAGCATTACAATCGGAACAAAGGGAGAGACCTGTAAACCCTAGATCCTCACACTCCTTTGAGCTCAGCTGTTGTGCTCTTGAACATACGAATAACAATAATACTGCGTAAATCAGCTTCCACATGTTCAACGATCGATCGATTGTGTTCAGTGACACCATGGATGAACGAATGATTTGACTTGAAGATGACGAAGATTCACTCCTTGTTTATGTACCCGATTCACCACGGGTCAATCTTCGGACCTGGGTTGGTTTACTCCGGCGGGTCTGGATTATTTGGATTTTGTTTTTTTTAACGGCCGGTTAGACGTTAGTTGTTAGTGTCACAAAGTTAGTAATATTTATTCATGTCTAAGGTTTGAACATTGAACCTCAAAAAAAAATAAACCTCCCACCTCCCCCTTGACCACTAGACCAAGAGATCATTAGAATTATTCGTATTTTGTGAATCGTTTATTTGAGATATACCATAATGGGGTCAATGGATTGACGAGTTGAAATATCAAAACCCGAACATAACTTTTATTTTTTTCCGCGTCAATAAATTCAAGCATAACATGAATCCATATAAAAGGGGAAATGGCGATCGAATTTTAAAAGTATTCTAATTTAGTCACTTATGCATATTTTTTTTAAATTAGATCACTAAACGATTTAATCGAGTCATCATTAAGTTTTCTTATGTCAAGAAAGTAACGTTGGAAAAAACGTGAAGGTCAAAATTTGCAATATATAAAATTATATTAAAAAATAAAAAATATATTAATTATGAAAAAAATTAAAAAAATACTTAAATTTTACGTCAACGTTCCACATCAACATCAAAAGATAGTAAAAAATATTTTGTAATTGAAACCAAAAGTATAACATGGTAAAAAAATATGTTAAAACTCTTAATTTATATAAAATATAAAAACTAAGTAACCTAATTGAAACACTTTTAAAACTCGAGTTATTTGATTAGAATATTTTTAAAAATTGATTACTATTTTACAAAGTTACCCATATAAAATCATGTACCCTAAATCTTACATGTTTAACTTTTTTTTTCTAAAAAGATCAAAACAATCAATGGTAGCTTAAGATCGGAATTACATTTTCAAATTGATTATACAAAAAGGCTGTACAATGTTATTGTTTTCAAGTTTATGATATATGTTTTTGGTAATACATGTTTGTCTTTTTTTAAAACTTTAAATTAATTTGAATTTGAAATTAAGTTGTAAGTTGAATTTCTAATATGAACAAAAGATCTTAAAAATAACATATTAATGCAAAATTTAAGAGATCTATGATAAGTTTTAAGGCATATATTATTTAAATGGGTTAATGGGTCAACCCGCACCTAACGTGTTTTTTAAACGAGCTGTGTTATGCAACCCAAAACTTGTTTCTCACATATCATGTTCGTCCCAAATATACATCACAGCTTTAAATAAATATTGATGGTGATTATGGACGATGGACCTGGACTGAAGCCAAATAAAATGCAAAATGAAAGATCAATTTTCATATGTTTCGGATATGTTTCGGTTTGGTTTGGTTTATCAGTTTTCTCAGTAGGCTTGTACGATGTGCACACCTAGTTTGAACAAGGGTGAAGGATTGGACCAACCCAAATTTAAACCAATTCACGGCCGAAACCAAATAAGATGGAAAACGACGTTCAAGGACATTATCGATTTTGTGTGCACCCATAGTATACCTTGTATGCATCTTTAAAAAGCATACAAAGAGTACCAAGTATTTAATATGCGACATGTTTACATTTAATAAGTTTCAGGGTGAGAGTAATATGTTCTCTTAGTTACGGTAAGGGTAATTGTGTCCCCTTTAGTTACATGTTGATTTTAACACATTGTGTAATCAACTATATATATATATACATATATATATATATATAAAAGAATTTATTTAACACTTGTCATCTTCTTAAACTATTTTTTTTTAATTGTTATTTTTCTAAACATTTTTAATATATTTTCCTTTCAAAAGGGTATTAAAGTAATTTAAATACTTAATAATTTTTCTCTCTTCATAAAAATTAATCTGGTTAATTGATACCTTTTTCTATCTCATCTACATTTTTTTTAAATCAAACTATGTTTTTAAAAATAAATTTTATTAAGAAAATTAAAATTCATATCTTTTCTAAAACATTAAATCTTTTGAAACAAAATATTTTTAAATCCCTTATTTTTTAAAATAATTATAGAAAATAAGGAAATTTTCTAAAAGCAAAAACTTGAGTTTTTAATAAACAAGATTTCTATAAACAATAATTTTTTATAATAAAATCTTAAAACAAATATTTAAAAATAAAACTATTTAGATAAAAGAGTTAAAATAATATAACTATTTTATCTGTTGAACAAGTGCGTATATATAATTTTATACATATCTATATTAAAATATTATACTGTAACTTTTCGTGTTTATTACTAACTATAATCTGTTTTAATAAATAGGTTTCTACACTATCTATTTATCTATTTATAATCTATCTATTTTTTTACTTAAAATAGCTATTCATATGCAATTATAATCATATTTTATCTTCAAACATTATTTTATAATTCATAAGTTTTTATTATAAATTATTTATTATTTTATTTATTTAACCCGTGTAATACACGAGTTACTAACATAATATATATATATATACACACATTGATAATTGATAATAACATCTTGAGACACTACTGTGTTTTCATGACAAACTATGTCGGAGTATTTAACTATACCCGAACTAGATGGGAGCGCAATAGTATTAAGAAATTCTGTAACGCTATATGTAACTGATTTTAACAAACACGCAATTACCATAAACGATTTATGTTATCGAATTTGAGTTGTATATGTGTGACGACACAAACCGCCCTTCCATCCAAAAATAGTGTGTTGCCACACGCAACACTAGTCCTAAAATAGATATATAATATATCATTACCATGTAAAAGCTTGTACACGAGCCACATAAAAGCGGGTAAAGCTTTAGGATCAGCCAGCAATCAGAAAAGGCGATTTTGTGGTGGCAAAATGGGTCGAAAATATTGTGTAACGGAACAAAACAAGTAGTATCTTTAGAAAAAATCACTCGTTTGACCCGTTAGACAAGCTACATCCCAAACTCAAACCGACCCAATTACCTATTTATCTTTAGAAACTGTGGTTGGTGTAGGGGTAGAGATGAGAATAAACCTTACCTCTGTCCCGTAGGATAGCGAGATTGATCCCAAAGATACCCTCGGCTCATGAAAACCTCTATTTTTTTTCCTTCTGAAAGGAAAATGCATAAAACATACAAGAAAAATATATATATACAAAGGAAAAAAAACAGGTATTATAACAGAATCTATTATTAGCATAACATCAAAAACCAGAAGGTATGAAAGGTAAAACAACAATATTAAAAGTAGTCCCAATTATAAAAGACATACCTATAAAGTCAACACAACAGAAACATAACCATTAACCAACAAGAAAACAGTCAAAATAGAGATTACTGATGTTTGTTATCTTCTGCAGCTTTCTCTTCCTTTCCAAGGGCAACAACCAACTTCTTCAAAATAGCTTCAACTGGCTGGTGAGAATTCTCCATCGCCTTCGATATGGGCTGCCACTTTTCACCATGTTTAGGTTCTGCAGCAATACATTTCTTCAGTACTTCCTTCTGCTGATCCTCGGTACCATGCTGCAGTTCAAATTTATAAAGCAAAGCCCAAAAGTCCCCGACATCTGGTGCAAGAGTGACTGCGCGGTTGAGCCAAGTGCGCGCTTTGTCCACCTTCCTATCATGCCAAAACAGCTTTCCGATAGCAGCTATTACATGTGGATCGTGTTCGCATTTCTTGTAAGCATCAGAGCTCTTGGTTTTCCTTTGTGGTCTCGGGGCCATTTCAATGGCAGCAGCCCATAATATACCACTGTTGGGGCATTCTTGTAATGCCTTCGCCATTAGAATGTCAGCTTCTTTTTTAGAACCGTGTCTTGACTCGGCTCTAATGGCAGCCAGCCATAGTTCAGGGTTATGTGGGTTCTTTTTTCTAGCCATTGTGAGCACGGCCCGAACTTTACTCAGCCCGCTCATTCTCTCTTCAAGATTTGCAAGTGAGAGCCAAAGAGGAGTCGAATTCGGGCACTGCTTTAAACCCGACTCGTATGCTTCTTTTGCTTGTGAAAAGTTTCCCAACCTTTCCTCGAGCTGACCCATCATTAACCATAGCTTGAAAAACGACGGGAATAATTTCAACCCTTCATCAAGAAGCCGCCTTTCTTCCGAACTGTTTCCGAGTTCTCTCTCAACAATAGCAGACTTCATCCATACTCTCTCGGTTCCACCCCGTTCCCGCGCTTTAGCAAGAAGCATTCGAGCCCGTTCAGGCTCGTGGTTCTCAAACTCAAGCTTAAAAGCCGCAAGCCAAATTTCTTCAGACTTAGGGATCGCAGCATAGGCCTCCTGAAGTATGTGTCTTGCTGCAGGCACATCACCAGCAAGCCACTTCTCTTTAGCACCCATTAACCATAACACCTCCGCTTGAGGCGTGTAAGTAACAGCTTTACGAAGCAGAGCATCAAGGGACTCGCGGGTGCCATGAGCCTTCTCGAGTTGGGCTGCTTTAAGCCACACACTCTTCTTTGACTTAAAAGCAGCAATTGCACAAGCGTAAATCGCTCTAGCAGTTTCGATAGAACCCCTTCTCTTACATTCTTCCGCATCAGCAACCCAAGTCGCCTTACGATCTTCATCTTCAACCCCAATCCCAATCGTATTACTAATAATCGCATTACACGTTGCAACCGAACCAGCCCGTTCAGCAGCTTCAGCCTCCTTCATCCAAGCTTCCCGATCAATCTCCACCCCTTCTCTCTGTAAAGCCCGAATACCCCTTTCGATAATCTTTCCCACCATTGACGTGTTCCCGAAAGCCTCTTCCAATTTGGCGGCAGTGATCCAAATCGCGGGTTCTTTCGGAAGCTTCTCTCTAGCCTTATTCAACACCTTCTTCGCCGCATCATACTTCTCCAATCTAGCTAAAGCGAGCCACAACTCCACATGCAACGGGCAACACTCAACGGCTCTTTGCAGCAAAAGCTTCGCGTCATCTTCATTAGCAAGCTCGACAACCGCTTTCCACAGCCTAACAGAATCAGGAATGTTTTCAAGACCCTTTCTTAACACCCTACTTTTATTCGCATCGTCATGTTCAAGCTTGGCGGCCTGCATCCAAAGTTTAACCGAATTGGGAATCGCTTTAACACCCCTAGCAATCACAGCCTTAGCTTCATCAGGATTCGCTAATCGACACGCCTCAATCCACACATCCTCGTTCTTAGGACACTCCTCACACCCTTTCTTGATCAAATCCCTCGCCGTCTGAATCTTACCGGCGACTTCTTCTAACCTAGCAGCCGCAATCCACCCAGGCGGATGCTTCGGGTTCGTTTGAATCACAGACTTCAACAACAACCTAGCTTTCTTAATATCCGATATCTCAGCATCACTAGTGATCTTCATACTCTTCAAATCAGTCAAATACCCTTTGGGATCAACAACAGTCAACCCAGATACAGAATCCGAAAGCCTATCCAGTTTCAAAGACAAAACCGTCCCACGACCCTCACCGACAGCGGTTAGATCGGGCGTTTGAGCCCAAGGGGTCTCGGTCCCACCCACGGCTCTACTCTTCGGGTCCAATGCGGTCACATGTTCTTTCTCTTGCCTAGCTTTCTCTAGCAATGTATCAGGCACAGGCACAAAACTCTCGAATCGTTTCTTCTTATTCCTCAACGAATAATCCCCAATCTCGGGTATGCTATCCCATTCGGCAGCAGATAATGTCACCAATTTCCTCTTTAGATCAGCAAACTGTTCAGTAATCTTAGGGTTCGAAGCGCGATACTTTTCGATCTCCTCCTTCAACCTAGCCTCTCTCCTATCTTTTCGCCGCGAATCCATTCGCTTATCGATCTCATCCCACACAGCATCAGCCTCTTTATCCTCCTCATCATATTCAGCAGAAGCAAACAGCCCTACATCATTACCCTCAAACTCATCAAACTTTTGATTCTCATCATATCCCTTATCCTCGTTCTCTTCTTCCTCTTCGTCCTCACCGGGGCCCTTGCCGCCCCCGCGCCCGACGCCTGCGGCACCTGCAGCGGCCGCAGATCTGTCGGGGAGGTCGGGGGCGGCACGGGCCGGGCCGATGTCGGATCGGTGGTGAACCCGGTCGCGCCACGGCCCAACCCGGCTACATAGTTGGGTGGGGGTCTGGTGTTGAGGAATTCTAGTCGGTTTTTTGGGGCAACGGGGGCTTGCATGATTCTAAACAACACGACGAACAATAGAAATAGATATTGAAATTGAATTTGAAATTGAAATTTAGGGTTGATTATCACGAAGGGGGAACGTGAAAACCCTAGGTGAGAAGATTTGTGACTTATGGATGACGGTGAATTGAATATTGAAATTACAGATGGTGGGTTGTTGACGGTGGTGGTGTAGGCGGTGGGTGGTGGTTGCCGGTGGTCGGTGGCGATGGACGACGGAGGTGGTGGTGGTGGGGATGAGTGGGTGTGTGAATTGTGAAGGGGAGCTTTGCGAAGGAACAAGTATCATATACGTGATGTTCAATTTTTATAATTTGTATTTCACCGACTTTAAAGTAAAATCTTCGTTTTCTTATTAGTATTGTTATGATATATGGACTGTTTTATATGTTAAGTCGGATTTATGTGTTGCAGTCGGTATTTGGTAATTTTTAAATTATTAAATAACTAATAAGATGTTTAAATAATTAAGTGTTAAGCTATTAATATATCTAAATCATTAAGAGTTTGTTTATCGTGTAATGATTCAAAAACAAATGTCTGATCAATTCAAATAAAATGTCTTAACCATTCAGCAATAGTATAATGTTTAACTATTCAAATACAAATATATAAAACATTCAAAATTTGCTCGCGAAACAAACAGTCTGAACCATTAAGTATTGAATTATTCAAACATCTGATAATCTGAACTATTAAGATGTTGATCCAGATGCTGCCAAACAACCCCTTAGTGTTTTGTGTTTATATATATACACGTACTTTTTAATAAATCAATAAACGAATCAGTTTTTTTTCTTTTTGTTTTGTTTATCTTTTGTTTACTATGATTGTGATGGTTATTGTTTTATTTTTATTGTTATGTAGATACATCCACACGTAGTTGAATATTACAAATCTTGGTGATTTGGGATTTCATCAAATTAGGTAGTAGTTACATGGATACACTTTTTATGAACTTAAGATAACATTTTAGAGTTTTCAAATTATGATAATGCACTTAAGTTGATAATATAAGTAGTTTATATAAAGTAACATACCTTATGATAAATTTATAGATTTTAATGATGTTGTAGTTTTAAGATATGTAAATCATGTGGTTTAGCACGTTAATTATGATAAGTGTGTCTTGATAGGTAAACGATTCTTTTAAAATATAAAATATGAGAGTTTCGTGTTGTAGTACATATTATAATACGATTAGATACGTACATGAATGATCTACTTGACGCTAAAAATTAGACTTGTAAGACAATGACATGTTAAAGAACCTACAAAATTAAAATAAGACTAGTAAAAGATAAAGAAAGAATTGTTTAAAAGCTAAACACTTATATTTGACTTTATAATATAATGTGGAGTGTTATGTTCATTGCGATCTATAAGGGAGAGGGAAATGATAATGGATTGATGGACTTGTTTTGTGTTTCTTCATTTAGTAAGATATAGTAATTTTTACTTGTTTATTTAGGATAAATAAACAATGATTTCTAACATGTCATTACAATAATCAGGTTTTAAGTTGTTTGACATAATTTGTTTGATGAATAAGCCAATCCAAACATGACATGTTTAATAAAGCATGTTTGATAATGGATTGAGGTTAGTCTTTTAGGCTTCTTTTGAAAAAAATAAGTTTGGAATTTAAACAATACCCATGTAACAAGTGTTAGCATTTTGAGCTTGATGCTTTAGTTTAAAATTTTCTTTTAAACTATTCAATTCCGACAATTAGTTTTCCCTTGTAAACAATTCATTAACTTTTCATTTCAAATGACTTTACGTGTTACTTTCGTTTACTCGTTTTTAGGAGCTGTTTGGTAACTTCTGAATGATTAAGTACTGAACCAATAAGAGGACTGAATCATTAAGTGCTGAATCATTAAAAGGTCTGAACCATTAAAAGCTAATATTAATTTAACTATTCAAAGACAAATGTTTTAACCATTCAACATTAAACCTCTTAACCATTCAGTATCAATATGATGCTTAACCATTCAGAAGTAAATCTCTTAATCATTCAGACATGTACTCGCGAAACAAATAATATGAACCATTAAATGTTGAACCATTCAGACATCTGAACCATTAAAAGGCTGATTAAAAGGCTACCAAACAGCCCCTTACTTCCTTGTTCTCCTATTATTACCACTTTGTTCATTTATCTAGAGTTTAATGTATAAATACAAGTTTATTAATAGGGAATGTATAAGTACAATTAGTCTTTTAGATTGCTACTAAGTCACTAGATATTACTAAAGTGGTAGACACAACAGGACGAATCGTTTGTTTTTATTATACCAGATTTGAATCAAGATATACAATCATAAGAAAAGAATGATTTATTCACCAAAAATGTGTTGCCCTTGGATTATATACAAGTTGTAAATTGCGGTAAAATGAACAAGTTAAGCATCATTTCAATTTTGAACTACGAGTCACCCCGAGTTGGGAGTGTTGATGATTTGGTTGGGTTGATCCTCATAGAGCAAAGCTCGGATTATACAACAAATGTAAAAACCGTTAGAAAGGGTCTTGAGACCACCCTCTAAGGGTCAAGTCATATCGAGCATGTATGGATGTATTATGTATATCATCAATCTGGAGTACGTGTGTGTGTATATAAGAGGTGTATTGTAAGATAACATGGAGAGAAAGATAAAGTTAATCTTTTGGAAGAAACCAAAAATCAACTATAGAGAGAAATAATCACATTGCTATTAACTAAATTACACTGTTTAAACTATTTCATGCTTAGAGATGAAACATTAGCAAAATCGACTTAAAAGTAAATCATTCATCACACCTGACAACAAATCACTTTGACACAAAGTTGACATGCTATGAGGATTCGTATAAAAATGTCAATTGCACAAGGATTAGAAAAGCCAACTACATACAGCATTTAAAACTCGTTTGACAGTCACTATTTAACAGAAACTTTTAAAAAAATCTGAAACATATTGTGTATAACGAGGTTATGTGTTGTATTATGTGGAAGGAACGACATGTGTCGTCTCGTCATTGACTTTGTTGGAGTTAATACACGAACGAGCCACTTCTAGCATGAGTTCGACCTCTTTCTTATACTGCATGATATATACAACTGTGATTAATCCATTCTACTAGTTAACGGATAGCTAAATGTCCATATAACAGTCAAGACGTACCTCATTGATGGCACCCGACTTTATTTTAGATTGCATCACACACCATTTCTTGAAATGCACACCTGTTAACCAAAAGGGAAAATTCATACACAATCACCAAAGAGTATTTGCTGCATACCATGAAGTCAGTAATTCTAGAGGTGACAACTTTAACCCATTTACTTATGAATGTGTACAGGCAAAATATTAGAAATAAACTAAAACATAAATCAGATGAATAGAGCAAATCAAAAGTCACCCTGACGTGTATTTATATTTAAAATAAAAAAAGATTATTGCAGATATAATATACTGTTTATAATATTATTCGAGACTAATTATTTGTAAGAAGCTGAAGTTTTTGGACAAAACTTGTTATGGGTCAACCCAATCCAACATTTTTTGATATATATATTACCTTTGTTGACCCATTGCCTACCTGACCCACCCGTTTTACCGTCTCTAGATAATGAAAAAACCGTTAACATGATTGTATGCACCCTAAAATTAAAGTTCCGTTGATATATACCTATGCATTAGCAGATTCCAGTTTCATTAAGTGGGGGTCCCATTTGCTTTATGCGAGGATGGGGCCCACTAAATGGACCATATCGATTTATCCTTTATAATTGGTATCTAGAATGGAGCTTACCAACTTTAACTTCAATAGTGCATGAGGATTCAGATGTATTCACAACCACCCATCTACAGTGCACCTGATGCAACACAAATTGTGAAAATCTTGTTTATTATTTAAATGGAGACAAAAGATACACATTAGGCTAGAAAATTGCTTTTGAAGTTAACACGATCATTATGTAGCCAAAACCAGTAGTATCCCATAAATTCTCCAATAGTATGTGTAACCCCATGTGGGATCTTTTTTGTAAACATAATTAATGTAATGCAACACAAAAGTGACACACCTATTATAAACTTGTTAAATACAAGCATGCTAAATACTATAAACTTGTTTGCCAGCAAAAATCACGTAATTCACATATACTTGATATCCTGTCAAAAACTAAAAGCCCTAAATGACAATTGATGCTGAAAGATACCTCAAAGTATGATCCAAATGGCACATCATGCGCCTGTTGTACAGTTTCAAACACCTATAAAAGAAACTAACGATAAGGTGCTAATGTATATAAAGTAAAAATAACAATGAACACAACATATAAGTACCGCATAAGGTGCTAATGAAGAATAATTTCTGAGCATCAATAAAAGAAAGTACTGACCAGGGATTTTTTGTCAGTGGACAGCAGTGCATGCTGCCACTCTGTCATCGCTGTGTCTGGAGGACACATAGGACTATTACAAAGGCATCTAAAGGTAATTTCTCTGACTTGACCATCATATTCATCAGCAGAATGCCACTGACCTATCTGCATTTTCAAAAATATGAATATAAAAATTAGAAATGAAATAGGATAAAGTGCGAGAAGAACTTGTAATCTATATATGAAGATCACAGAGTAAAATTCTTACATTGAGATTGGTATCTTTCCGCAATGAACGGTAATCACTTGTGAAATTTGAACCATCACTCAACAGCAAGTCAAAAAATTGTTCTGCGGTACTTGCAAAAACTTCCTGTGTAAATTTTAAGAAATTCAATCAATATGATTAAAATAGGCACCCAAAGGTAAGAGTAGTGAGTAGTTCTGTACATTGTATATGCTGGTGAGAACATCCTCTTGAACAAATGGCTCTTTCTTTTTCGGCACACTTTCTTCTAAAACCTTAACTGGCTTTTTGTTATTTAGAGAGCTACTGCTTGCACGTAATTCTGAGTGTTGTTGCTCCTATACATTGTAAACGCACATCTATCAGACTATATGAACACCCATTCATTAAATGAGTCAATATTTAGTGCGGGTCGGGTTGACCCCATAATAACTTTTTAGGAAAATTATTATAATAATAAAAAGCTAAGCTTTTATATAAGCGATTGAAAAGTTAACAGTTCAACCCATTCCTTTAAAGGTTAACTTTTGATTTGACCCATTTGACTTTATACAGGCATAACTGAACTCAAATCGACCTGTTTCTAGGTAAAATGAGTCAAAGCTGCCATTTCTACAAGTTACTTTTAGAGAAAATTATACAACTAATCATATGAATGGATGTGATAAAACTCCAAGCAGAAGGATTAACAATGTAAACCTTCTTCTCAGCTTCAATCATTGAATGGTAGGTCTTAGCTGCACGTTGTAAAGTTCTTATTGCATGATTTCTGTTCCAAAATGAAGCAAACATATATCTAACTCTACCTGTAATTAAAGTTTTTCAGAGAACCATGAGCCAAAATGAAGTTTAATTTAGAATGGAGTAACAATGACATGTAGGATATATACCAAGTTAAAATCAACTACAGTGACCTTTCAGTTTCATTTCCAAGAAAAAGAGGGTTCCCAAACTGGGATGAAGACTATTAAATCCACAACATGAAGATTAAATCACACTCATTTCCTAAAGATATAGTCAAACTAATACAGCGTCCAGTAGAAACTAAGAGCATGATCATAGTTAAGGGAGGATGATACAATTTTATTTGATTTATTTAATTATGCCCAATGTAGAGCTTTAAAATGATTAAAGGGATTTAAGAATACCAAATGTAATCATGCAGAGGGAATTGTAAATAGTTCAAGCAATACTTATAAATTCAATTGTCAAAAAATGCAAGCAAAGCAAAAATTTCCATGACATACTCGTAACTCGTAAGCAAGTAAACCTCATATCTAAACATATCTTATGTACCTACATCATACAAATATAAGCTATTGAAACTGACCATCTGGACTACGCAAAGGAGGAGCACCATGTCCACCAGCACCCATGCGAAGAACTATTGTTACAGCAGGATTTATGACAGCATGTTGGCTCCTGCGTATCTGCAAAGAAGGCATTATTGTTGCAAGTTTTAATACTAATGCTAAAATCAAGCCCAGAAAAGATAATAAACTACAAACCTCATCTATATCACCAAAAGGAATTATCACCTGCAAAATAGAGAGAAGATACATGGTTAATGGAATCAATGCTTATACAGAGGGATGCTAGCATAGTGTAGAAATACTAATATACCAACTTCCTTTGCTGTGTCTCATCTACATCCTAATCTCATTAACCACAAAGATTTTGATGGAAAAACAGATAAGGAAGGCAACTCCAATCCATACTGTAAATCTTTTGGGCAGAAGTATCACATGGACGATTCGATGGGTTGGATGACTTGTCAAATGGGCACTTCTAGTGCAGGTTAAAATGGGTCAGGGACATAGGTCGTGTTGACCTCAACGTTTTAGTTAATTTCTTTCTAGATTTTGCAAATGATTTATTTGCTAAAGATGATTACAAAAACCTTTTTTAGAAGTATGGTCTAACTTTTAAATAAAGCAATCTGAGAGGTCTTATGCACTTTGAATAAAATTGTCAGACTTTGACATGTTTCCATTTTGCAAAAAGAATAACCCCCCCCCCCCCCCCCCCCCCTTCTTATCGGGGGACCAACAACAAATGTACAGCATATTAAAATAAAATAGAGAATAACAATCACTCTGAGTAGATGAACTGAATGACATTGTATATAATACAGCAGGATATGAATGGAAGAAGATATTATGTGAGAAAAAAATATAAGCAGATTGACCTTCATTTGTTTGGAGAACACATTAGAATGGAAGCAAATATGCCAAGCTGAAACATACATACGACCATGATACAAAATGATCTCTCCATTGCACATGAGTAGCTATGTTCAACAATCTGAAACATTTAGTTGTACTGTCATATAAATATATGGAGGCAGTAGTAGCTGTATCTTAAAGTTTACATTAGCATCAGATATATAGCATGTGAAGTGAATTGATAGCAACTATGTAAGTTAAGAGTTAAAGAAATATGCCTCATCTGGTAGAAGATCAAATATCATCTGCAAAGGCCCAGGTTTCTGATGCACCACTATTGGCCCTTGTTTATGTCCTGAAATCCGCCTTCTAGGATTAGCACCCGCATATCCCTTTAAACCACTATAGAGTAATAACAATTAGATCTTTATCAAACACAACATAAGATAAACTAACAAGTCTTTATGCGACAAATGACATAAAACACACAAAAAGCTACCTGGAAGAGTTCTTGGAGAGATTAATTGTTCTAATTTGGAGACAAACCTAAAAGATATAGCACTGTATTAAACATCTTTAATAAGGCATGCAAAACTAGAACTTTAGTCTAAGACTAAAAATTACCTGCCCTGGCGAACTACTCAAGGGATGCCATACTGCACCAGTTTGACCTTCACTTTCAACAGGAATGGTCACCGAACCAAGAACGGCACTTTTCCAAATTATATCCCAATCATATATTGACACGTTAATCTGTCCAATATCGAATAATCATAAGTATTGGAAACCAACTACCGAAAACCACTTGCTTTATTGGTTCTATACATGAAGATTTTGAGTTAGACAGAGCGGTGGAAATGGACAGGTTGGGAACGGGGTCAAAATGGGTTCTGGTTAGATAATGTATACTTTGAGTACAGGTTGAAACAGGTCTGGTTGGGTTGGGGCGACCCACATGCATCTTTTTCCAATCTCTTTCTTTATTTAATTAATAATTAAATATCATTACGGAAGGTACAATTTAAAGTTATAATCTAGTTTATTCTAATAAAATGGTCTATTAGGATTTAAAATTTTAAAATACATTTTAAATTCTGGAACTTTATTTATCAAAGGGTTTAAATCTAAAATTTGGAAAACAATGATTTAATTGCTGAACATATTTTCATCATCCTACATCCTATATGGTCAGTAGGTACCTTTACAGGTAAGTCATCGACAGAAAAATTGAATTCTTCTCCCCACATTGGATTTCTTGAACCAGGAACCATTGAGCTGCAGAATTAAAATGTATAAAGATTACCATATTATCCAACATAAGTAACCATAGTTGCAGCTAAATGAAAATTTACTAAAGGTTAATTTGAACAATATACAGAACCAAAGAACAATTCAAAGATATTAAGATGGTTTACATCAAAACTTTAAACACAAAAGGGTGAATAATTTTTGTTTCCAGTCTAAATTTCAGTTAACTACAGACTGAAGTTAACATAAAAAAAATAAAAACAAACAGTTTGGTGCTAATAACTATAATTTGTACAATTGCAAATTAAAAGAATTGATCTAGATGACTAGAAGGATATTAATGCGCAACATCAAGCCTCAAATAAATAAATAAATAAAGATAAGGTAATTGATTAATCCTATCATTTACCTAAATCGCTTTTCTGTACCACACGTGATGATTGCATAAGGATCCGACATGCCATTTAGATTAGCACCAATAAGATTCTTTGCTGCTAACAATTCTACCTGCAAAACATAAAATACCATGCCACTAGCCCACTAATCAGCAAAAAGAAAACAAGTAAGAAGCCATCTAGCTTGGTTGAAACTATGACACCACAATACTTCATTGTTTACAACAGAATAGTTGTCTACAAAACCTTAAAAGATATAGCACAATTAAATTTTATTTAGACTAGATATTTAGGTTTGTGGAATTGTGGAACACATCAAATTTCTCTTCCACTTCTGCATAGTAGGCCATTTTGAGCTTCACTCTAATATCAATATATGATATGATAACTTTATCATTTTGGAATAGCTCCAACAGAATACAAAACCGCTTCTACACTAGTATATTGGAAGTACCTTTATAATATAAGCAGAGCCTCCATTGGAGTCACCCTTCAGTTGATCTATCTACAAAAATTGCAGAAATGCAAATTAAACAATTGAAAATGACCCTGTTAAACAGATAATAAATAATAAAAAAGAAAAAAAAACTTAGGCAGCAGATATAATGACCAGTTTTTGCAGTTCCAAATAACAGAACATTCCATTGAACATATAGTTGACTTAATATTTCTGTACACGAATAATTAATATGTTATTATACCATATTGCTAACCACACCCCATTAGAACAGAACCCTAAGTCCATAGGCTCTCGGTTCCAAAAGGAGAAAAGGGGAGGGGGGATTACAGTTATAATGACAACCCTGTACATATTATGTATAATCAATTAATTATAGGAGTACAATGGATATAATTACAACGGAAACCTAACTAAATCATATCTCCGAATTATAGTAGAGATTACTACAATAAACCCTAACTAGCATATTCTCTAATAGGAATCAACCCCAACAATTGTTAATTATAGGAGTACAATGGAGATAATTACAATGGAAACCTAATCAAATCATTATCTCCTAACCATGGTGAAAACTACTACAATAAACCCTAACTAACATATTCTCTAACAGGAATCAACCCTAACAGTTGCAAAATTCTACTTTTCAACAAATTGTCAAAAATACACACCAAATCTGAAAGTCTTCTGCAATTCTAACTAAATGTAGAAAGCTATTAGCAATACATCTAAATTCAACAAATCTCAATCAAATAAACACTATCAACACATTCTCTCACGCAAATTACAGCACCTAGAAGACGATCACATTGAAATCAAACTAACGTCACACAATCACAGTACAAACAACCACTATCTATCACAATCACGATATAATTTCAAAAGGAAGACGAATAACCTTCTCCCTATCATCAACGGCATCACCGGAACCAACAGATGAATTATCAAACACCGATCGATCACCGGCGCCGGTGTCACCGTCGTACGTGAAGAACCAGTAGGCGGCAATGACGAAGAACGAGGCGGCGACGCTCACTTCAACCTCCCACCATGAAGGCAACAAAAACTCAAAACTCGTATCGGTGATCATCGAAGATGTGTGTGTATCTAGATTACAATAGGTAATTCCACTAATTTGAATCGTGAAATGATAGGATTACAGAGGAAATTGTATCGAACGATCTTCCATTAGATTTATCAAGAACATCGAATTGAAACGGAAGATGAAGATAAAAGAAGACTAGTAATTGGTTTGTTTGTAATATGATCGAAGACTTTGAAATAAAATACAGTGGTTTTTGTGTGTTTGATTCTTTATTTTGGAAATAGGGGTTAGAAGTATTTAAAAAAATTACCTTTGCGGCAATAGCTCTCGTATTATTTGAAATAGCATAGTTTAACTTAACGATTTAAAATGATTTACACAATTGTTACTTTTTTTATATCTCATCAAATCTACTCTACTCTTAAACTCCAACAACATACATAATGTTTGAATTTAATCGCAGGACATGTAATTTAAAATGTAAGAATCTCTATCAAGTGGATTTAGTCTTACATTGGCTTATACTCTTGTTACTTTCAGATACAAGTTTTCTTACAAAAAATGATATGCTAATTTAATCTCATACCCAATGGTACAAATTGTTTGTTAATCATATTACAAAATATATAACAATCAAGGACTAGGTCTAAACGTTTGGGCTTGAAGAGGCTTGTTAGCATCGTCCTTTGTGAGCTTGTTGAATGAAACCACATTTTACATACATTTAAAGAAATCTAAGTGGGTATATGTATGGTTATGTGTCAAAAGAAAATGAATATAATGATACTAAACATGAGATCTGACTATACATATGATTTACTAATCAACGTATTAACAACCTTTCAATTTTTACGTAAACATATGGTTATATGAATGTATACGGTTGTATACTAATAAACTCGTAATCCAAAATTTAAATTTTGAATTCACAAAACTATGTGATTATGACTACATAGTCATGTGCACTACAAGTCAAAATTAATTTGTAACATTTCGTGACCATATGGTTATATGGATGTATGCAATATGTTAAATGACAATGTACTCTTCAACTAAAATACTTAGATTTCAAGTATTAGATTATAGCGTATAAACCTATAATCTATAAAAGACATTGATCTAACTATGTAATTTTATATGAGATAAGCATGTTGTTGGTACATGCATGCCTAAATACTAAGTTTATTTATTGATGATGATAGCAATTACACCATCTACTTTGAATGTTGCCTAAAGATAAATAGTATATGATCATATGTGTAGTTCATTTTTCCTGAATCACACATAAAAGCAAAACATAAACATCATGTATGTGGCCATTGTCGGATGGTTCATCCGGCATTCTGACCATGAATAACAAAAAGTGCAAAAGTCAGAAGACTCACAGTTGCTTTTGTAGTGACCATGGATCAACGGTATCATTTATGGAGAAGTCTTAAAACTCGGAAAAATGGTTAGTAACAGAATTTAAAGGACATACAGTGCCAAAAGTAAAACGTACAATTCCTTCATCAACACACAAAAAGTTTTACAAATTAAAACAAAGTTTCATGATTTACTCCATTAATTTATAAACCTTAATATATTTTATGAATAGTATTGAGTTAACTTAAATATGATTTTCAAATGAAGGCAACTCAAGAGATGGTGGTCATGCACATTTGGGATATTAGTAATCCAAAGATAAAAAGACACAAGAAACAAAACATGAGAAAATGTTATCCTGACCATGGATCAACGGTATCATTTATGAAGAATTCTTAAAACTCGACAAAATGGTTAGTAACGGAATTTAAATGACATATGGTGGCAAAAGTTAAACGTACAATTCCTTAATCGACACATAAAAAGGTTACAAATAAAAACAAAGTTTTGTGATTTACTCCATTAATTTATAAACCTAAATATATTTTATAAAAACGTATTGAATTAAATTAAATATGAAATTCAAACGAAGGTAACTCAAGAGAGAGTGGTCATGCACATTTGGGGTATTAGTAATCTAAAGATAAAAGACACAAGAAATCAACCATGAGAAAATGTCTGATATGCTTAGATTTCTTCTCTTCTTTTACCAAAGACAAAGACATATCAAATATCTTTAATCTCTTTATATCTTTAATCTATTAATATCTTTATCTCTTTATATCTTTAATCTATTAATATCTTTAATCTCTTTATATCTTTAATCTATTATATCTTTAATTTTTAATCTTTATGCTCAAAAGAATGTGTCAAAATTCATACTATTGGACTCATTACATCATATCTATTTATGAAGATGTCGTAAGAATTGTTCTAGGTGGTCGATTAATCGGTAGTTGGCTTATTACCTTATCGATTTCATCTAATCGGTAAAAAATGGTAATCGGTCTTAGGTGGCACTAATCGACATTAATTGGCACTAATCGGAGCACTTTTTTGAGGCAGTCAAAGTTGGACAAAGCAAATATTTGTGTTTTTTTTTTTTACATATAATCCCGATCCATTTATTTAATTCTAACCTAGCCGACATGACAACACATCACTAGCCCTTAAAAGTCGACCTCCACCTGCGACCAGCTTCCTCACTAACTTATAAATCTGACCTTGTTTACTTAACTTTAAACTATTTGATCTTTGAAGTATTTGAACTATTATATTTTAAACTATTTAATCTTTGTAGTACCTAATTGATATTTTTATTTTTAATTATTTATGTTTGAAGTATATTAATCTTAACTATATATATATTATATATATATATATATATATACATATATATATATACATATAAAGTCACCAAACCGATTAATCCCGAGTAATTCCTATTAATCCCGATTAATCCCTAGTTGGTACATAGCCTCCCGACTAGCGAATTTTACAACATTGGGAATGACAGATCATGAGTGTCGGTAATGATTGATCTGTCTCTTCCTCAAACCCTACAAACGAGAGCCCAGTCAACCCTCCTTGAACCCTACATATGTGTTTCTAGAATCTGGTCAGGCTTGGACCGGGAACCGGTCATAGAACAGGTCCGATTGTGTGTACTTGGACCGTTTTCAGTTGAACCGACCGATGAAACGAAGCCGGTGATGAGCTTGCATTTCAAATTTGTATTTTCTTTTAAAATCTAATTTTTATACTATTTTCATATTTTGTTTCTGAACTAAATGTTAATTTTTTATAACTATCTTCCGGTTTTTAAATTTATTTTCGACCATTCCAACCAATAAACCTTTTTAATAACTGTTTAACGTCCGGTATGGTTTTAAAAAGAGGAAAATTACAAAAATAACCAATTTTAATTTGCGAAACTAACAATTGACTATTCAAATTACAAAAACGGACTTTTGACTTTGATCGTCGCCATGGGCGAGGAAATTCATGAAACCTCGCCCACGTGGATTAAATTCCCTCGCTCACGTGTTCGTATCTCTCCCACGTGTATATTGTGTTTTCAAAAAATAAAAATAAAAAGCGAGGGGTCCGGTATCCTAGGCAAGGGATTTGACCCATCCCTCGCCCACGTCAGCAAGTGCATGCTTCTCCAAGCGAGGGATTGGACCTCTACCTCGCCCACGTCAGTGATGGTCTCGAATACCCTGCCCACGTCAGCAATTGAACCTCTACCCTTATTTTTTCTTTTATTTCACTTTCACCCACCTCCACTTTTGACTTTTAACACTTGGTTATGAAAATAAACAACTTATCTTTAAAACAACAATAAAAACTATATACTATTTCAAAGTTACAAAATAAATTGTAAACCGTTATGATAATCTAGGCTTAACAAAAACATACAAATTTGTATTAATAATAACATAAGTTAAGATAAAGGATATTGTGTAAAAATTTCAAAGATGAATTATATTATTATTATTTTTTTAAAACTTTTAAAAGAATTTGTTAGTTCTTTATTTTATCTTGTTTATATACTAACTATGAAAGAGGACATATATAACAATAAATAAAAAGAAAAAAAATAAAAATAAAAATTATTAAATAACAAATAGCATGTTACTAGATAAAATAAAAAAGGATCATAACATTTGTTGTTTCAGGACAAACATATTTTTATATTTAAATTTTTTTTCTTTGAAATTTTACTTTCAGATTAAGTTTCTAAATTTTGTTAAAATAATAAATCTACACAAAAAAAGTATTTTATACATGTATTTTTTAAAATTTACATATTTACGATGTCATTAGGTTCGACCAATCGGACGAGCGATCATTAAAATTTATATAAAACTTCAAAAGAAATAAATAAATAAAAACTTAAATGCTAAACACAACACAAGCAAAGAATTGATATAAATTATATAGAGTTAATTTTAGTTTTGCTCCCTAAGGTTTGATTAAAGAAATTATTTTCCTTTAAAAACTAAAAAAATCAATATATCTTCAAAAACTTTATATGTTGTTTTAATTTCACTTCAAAATTCTTATTATGTTGGATAAAGTTGAGAAAACTAATAAAACTTTTGTATTAAAATTAAAATAATTTATTAAATTATATAATTAAATTAATGTTTTTAATATTTTAAATGAAAATAATTATTTTAACAAATCTAGTTACTGAAATTGAACTTAATTCAAATATATATTAACAAATCATGATTACGAGATAAATACTATTTTAATGGCAGTAATTTTATGAATATTTTATTTTTTAAATGACTATGTTAGAACTCATGTATTACATGAATGGAATAAATAAACATATCAAAACTATTAGTTTTATGAATATTTTATGTTTTAGATGTTATTCGCCACTGATGAAATAAAAATATAATTAATATTTAAAAGTTATAACATATATATTTAAATGTAAGATTTCATAATGTTAAGGGTAAAAATTGTATTATATAGGGCAAATTAAATTAAATTAAACTTCTAAGTATTTTAAAAATAATAAATAATTAAAATTTTCGGATCTTTTTAATTAAAAAAATATTTTTTTTAATTATGGGTGAGGGGTTATTTTCATAAATATATGCGAAAGATTCTCATAATTCCTCACTGACTCAGTGAGAGATCAAAGACACGTCAACGAGGGGTACACGTGGGCGAAGGATTATGCTAGATCCTCGCCGGACACGCTTTTTTGGGCAAGAGATTCTCATATTCCCTTGCCACGCCAGTGAGAGATGACACGTGACGGCCTCTGACTGATTGTTTTTTATAAACTTTAATTTTATTCGGTTATTTTAATAATTCTATTTTATCATACGGTTATTTTGGTCATTTTTATTTTTAAAAAGATGGTCTTAATCATCGGGTGCTAAGTTAAATCATGTCGTCTCGAGGCTCCACCACAAACACAAACCAATTGACTTCATTCACCGGCACCGATGAGCGTATACTCCACGCGCCACCGTGGTCATTACGGTACTGCTGAAAGCACAATACAGAATCTAGATGGACCAACATTATCGTCAATGATGATGGAAAGCTATTTCAAGACTAAATTATTCTTCCCATTTAAGCAATGTTTGTTGAAGTGGGTAAGCGGCCAAATCGATCGATCACCATCTCTCTATAAACCTATCGTTATCGATTGTTTGAATTCAAATGTTCAATCCTTATGGGAGAATGAATTCCTGTTGAAATTGAAGAAAACAATTGTTGATTATAAAGCTATTTAAGATGAAAGGCCAAAGGTGGTGGGGTGATAAAGATGAAAAAAGTGGTGAAAATTGCTGTTGATATTGATAATCAATGTTCATAGATCGATTGAAGAAAGAAACTTAAGTACCCAACTCAAAGATTCATATTTCTGCTTTTATTGTATCGTGATTTGTGTAGAATTGATCGAATTTGAAGCAGCTTTCAATTCTAATATTAAGGTATGATATTGGTAATTTAGCGACTTTAAATATGATTTTGAGTTGTGTTTTTGATGATTTGTGTGTGATCTGCTTTATGTTTGTGTGTGGGAACTTCAATCAAGAGATTTACCTCTAAAATTGGGTGTATAAAGTATAAACCCTTAAGATTGTTACATTATGTGTGTGGAGTATGTGATGCACATAAGGTGTTTGATGAAATTCCAACATAGGATTTCGAGTCATCTGGTGGTAAATATGAATATCCACTTTCATCAGATGATGTTTGTTGATTGTTTCTTTCATGGTGTTGATGGTGGTAAATCATCTAAGGCTTCCATAATAAGTGGTCAGTCCTCTGTTATTTTTAATGATTATTATGCTGCAAATGATCGACCATGGGGCTCTAATTTGCTCTGTTTTGATGGATGTTTCGATGAATCAAACAAACTTTATCTACACAAAGTATTCATCTGTCGAAAAATTCACAAATTTTTCGGTTTTTTTCATGTTTCCTTATCATCTTTATTTGGTTTTTGTTGTTCATTTTTCTTACAGGGTAAAACAGTAATGTAAGTAACACATGGGGAGAACTGGGAGTTGGTTTTCGGCAATCAAGAGGGTTTTTACGTCCAACTCGAAAGACAAACTACCAAATGTAAGTAAAAGATTGAAAATTTATGGTTTTCGCTTCACGAATATGTCCAACGAATGCATCATTTGCACCTGAAAAAAGTGTCGAATTTGATTCATATTCTCATTTCTTGATTTATAATCATTGGTGTGGTCACAGGAAATACAAAAGAGAAGTTCACATGAAAGAAAGGGGCGAGGACGATTAAACATGGAGAAGGTAGATCGTTCGTTCCCTTATTTAGAGAGCCAAGCAGCATTGAGAAAATCTTGGGAGAAGTTGATCAACAGTTATTACATATTGGTCAGCCTGCTTCTGTCGAGCAACCAACAACCTCACAACCTTTATTTTCCAGCAGGCCTTCTTCTCCTAGAGTTAGTTCTCATCGAGCCGCTTCTCCTAGGGCAGTTTCTCCTAAAAGTTCACCACCTAGAGTTGTTCGAAGGCACTCAGAAATCAGCTATAAGCCAGAGCCAACTCTTCGACACCACGATCGTTCGGCTACCATAATTCAAGCGGCTTATAGGGGTTATATGGTAAGTTTTCTAGTGTGAGCTATTTTTTAACTACTTTAACTGACTTGTGCATTCTATTGTCTTACTATAGTTATGCCTATGTGTTGTTTTATGATATTATATATGTTGCTACATATCCATTCACTGTTCCTTTTGTTACTGGTAGCTTTCTATTTCTATATGTTTAGTACTGCTTGTTTGTCTGCTATTTGTTTTAAAGTCGGGGGTCTCTCTAGAAGCAGCCTCTCTGCATACATCACACCCTCCCTGAACGGGCCGAACCATACTAATAGATACGCTATGAGTGAGATATAGGGGGTATGGTTGGTTGGTATTCTAGTTTGAGCTTTGTGGACGCTTGGTTTTCTTTTGAATGTTGTGTCTATTGTATAGGCAAGGAAGAGTTTTCGAGCTTTGAGGGGTCTCGTGAGATTGCAAGGAGTGGTAAGAGCCCCAAACGTAAAGAGGCAAACCCTAAACGCCATGAAACAAATGCAATTGTTGGTGAGAGTCCAGACTCAGATTCAATCACGAAGAATACAAATGTTAGAAAACGAAGCACTTGAACACCAAACAAACAAAAACCACAAGGACATAGAGGGTTCACTTGGCAAATGGAACTTCAGTAACCCGGTAAGATTTCCTCTATATTTGTATACAATGTGTCGTTCGGTGGTCCTTGGGTTCAAGTGCATGGTATGGTTTGATTCGGTTTGGCTTGGTTGGTTTAACCGTAAGCATATTGGTAAAACGGAACTTGACTTGCACTGGCAGAAGATGACACTCCGCCATTAAAATTTGCATGACTTATTATATTGTAATTTGAAAACAAGATGACTTGATGGTGTTAAAACCGGATAGGGCCGGCTGGACCGGGACCGGACCGGGACCGGACCTCTCGCTTGGTTCGCATGGTCAATGACGAATTCAGTTGTTGGACCGGTTTTGAGCAGTGTCTGTCACCTAATTAAGGAAAATGTTGATGTATTTTTAGATGGTAAAATTAATACTTTCGTTAAAAAGGTTTTGATTGTTTTTTTTAAACCAAGTATGATTTCATCCAGTTTTGAGTCTTGTTCCACCATTTTTGAAACATGGATGACTTTTTGACTTGGTGAGCATCCAAAAACCTCATCCGCCACCTCAACAGACTCGGTCAAACTAACAGCTCTGATACCATGTAAATTCAGGAAATCTCACCACCAATTGTGGTAGAGATGAATATATATATATATATAAATAAATATTACAAGAACTGTACCTGAAGTATGACAAATTACAAAATATACACTAAACTGTCTATTTATTTAATTTAGCTCTAATACTGGTTTTGGGTATGGGATGTAGTTGGAAACAGGTGATGAACATTGGGATGACAGCTTAATAACTAAAGAAGAAAAAGAAGCAAGACTACAAAGAAAAATGGAAGCAATAATCAAAAGAGAACGAGCCATGGCGTATGCGTACTCCCACCAGGTACTCTTACAAACCAATTACCAATGTTTTTACCAGCGGATCACTAGTCAGACCATTAGACCATAACCGGGTGTCTAACTGACCTGGTTACGCCTATTTAAATAATTTTCATTTGACGGTCACACCCTTGAACTGGGCCGGATGTCAAACCAGATTTAAACCTTTTTTCAATTTAAAATCACATTTTACTGCTTAATTCATTACTTCACACTCCATATGTTATTTATTTGAATCTTTGAATTGCAAATCTAAATATACACAGATGGAGTTTAAATTTTTGTAATACGATGGCGTACGTTGTTTCTTAAATCCGGTCCAGCCAGTGGGCTGGTAAAGATGATCGGTTCAATGTCTGGTACAGTTCTGAAAACATTGTTAAAAACCTCGTTCTCCATCATTATCCTTGAATTCTCTGGAATATAACTCATTTACGGTGGTTTTAATATCTAGTTATGGAAAGCGACACCAAAATCAGCTCAAAACGCGATAATAGACATTCGTTCACGCGAATTTCCATGGTGGTGGAACTGGTTAGAACGTCAACTGCCTTCCGATGAACCCACAAACCACCCCGAATCCACACCCACACCACCACACCCATACCTCGATCACAAAACAAGTCCACAACCTCAATCAAGCATCTTCAAACATACTAATGTCCCATTCGAGACCCTAGACACACCTACACCTAAGTCATCAAAATCCACAGTCCCAACTCGAGCTCGACCACTTATGACCCCGACACGAACCCCACCATCAACCACCCGAAACCAGGTGAAGTACTCTAAACCAAAAGGTGTTGCTGCTGGTTCACCTTACCCTATGAAAGATGATGATAGTTTAATGAGTTGTCCACCATTTTCAGTCCCGCGTTACATGAGCCCTACTGTTTCGGCTAAAACAAAAGCGCGACCAACCAGTAGCTACAAAGAGCGGCTCTCGAGCACTGCGGATAGCGAACATCTTCGAAACGAAGGTTTTCGTTCCCATTAACGCAAACCTTCGGGTCGTCGTTTAAGTGGAACAAAAGGTCTTCCAACAAGGATTCTATAAAATTGCAGGCTCCAAGGATGTTGGAACAACATATATCTCCACGATCTGTTGGGGGTTTGAGTATGGATTCTTATGTTTCTATGTCAGTTGATTTTGGCAGGAAACCATTCAACCGATTTGTGTGAATTTTATTTATTTTTACTTTTTATTTTTAATTCTGAACTTTTTTTGTTTTATATCTTGATGTATGGTTGTTGCTTGGTGACCTTAAGATCATAGTTTAAAGCCGTGGGTTACAGTCTCATGCATAAAATGCGATGTGAGACTATGTACTCAGATTGTTTCTCGTAAAGCGGGATCTAAATCAAACATCGACTATACATGCCCTTTATATTAGTGGTTTTGAGTTCTTTGTTTTGATTTTTTTTTCTTGAATTTTCTATTTTTTTGGTAAGGTGAGTGTATGATCTTCGATATGTTTGTTGATGTGTAGCAATGAACAAGCATATGTTTCTAACTGTATAAAAGCTGGTTTTGCTTTAAATGTTGGTTTGAGGTTGATCTTTCAAGTGTGAATAACTTCATAAAAAAAGTTGGATAAGTATATTCTAAAGTGATTGAAACTAAAATAGCATTTCTTTTATATTAGTTTTAAGGTGAAACGAAAAGCAAGTTATACTATTTAATATCATCATATATAGGAAATTTAGAACAATCAAAATCATGTATAAATGAAGTCCAAAAACTTTTGTGCGAAACCAGTGGCGGATCCAAAAAATTTATTCAGGGGCGGGAAATTTTAAATGTCGTTTGACCATCGCAATATAATATACTTTGGTCCGGTTCAGGTGAGGCCGGGTCGGATCCCATTCATTGTCGAGAAACATCGTTAAACTGGTCCCCAAACTCTCTTATTTGCATATATAGCAAGAACCGTATTAATCAATTATAGTTATAAAAGTAGTTATATATGATGTTTAATTGGGCCTAACTTTAACATCCGTTAGAAACTTAGAATTAATAGAATTAAGATATATAATTTTTATATTTATTTTTTATTACGGCCTCAGGCTTACGCAGCGTTTCGCCTCGAGGCTTACGCCTCGTGAGGCGAAGGAAAACACCTCGAGGCTTAATTCCATTCTTTTAAATATTGATTTCAATATAAATTTTCTTTTCTTCATACTAACTACTTGATTATTAGAGGGTAAAAGTCCTAAAAATCTATCTAGTTACAGACCCCGATTATGAGAAAATATGGTTCGCTAGACTATGACATCATTGTATTTCCACCCTCACAATGTGTTTGCGACATTCTTACTCTTTCTTTAGTTTTCAAAGTTTAAGGGGGGCGATTGCAAAATTTTATGGGAGGCGGTCAGATTTTTCGTACATACATAACACTGTAAAAAAAATTTAGGGTGGGCGGCTGCACCCCCTCCTCTTAAGGTGGGTACGCCCATGTGCGAAACTTCATACGGTCTTTATTCGTGGTTTAAGTAAGTGCATACAATTGCTTGTATATCTTTATTTGTGTTACTTTTCCGAATGGTAACTCGTAATTAATACTCGAGTTTAATATTTGTTTAAGGAAAAAAATTATATGGAACTGTTCGTTAGTCATCTTCAAGATAAGGAATGAAACAAAGATATTATCGACTTGTGTCCTATTACCATAGTCATCCAGAGTGATACATATTAAGTTTCTTCAATTTGCAAATCGCCACTAGATATTGATCATTAGGTTAAAGGCTAGCATCATGCTCGTTGATTCCTTTGTTATATGACAACTCGTTATAGAACACCATTTAAAAAAATTGTTTATTTCGAAATTCGAACAATGTATGTTTGTTTCACTTTCAGTTTGTTAAGTTACATGCAAGTGAATCATGGTTAGAGGATTATGAAAGAAGTTTAAAATTAATATCTTTATATGCTTTTAGTTTGTTGTAAAATATTTAAAACCTATATTTAAAATATACCTTGATAAGATGTGAATACAATGGCATGCATGTATAATACGTGTAACATTTGTCAAAGAAATATGAATGTCTTTTTCATCTATATGTTTATGTGATATGTCACGTCTCCATCATTAGTTTAAAACAAATTCATGCTGCAAATTGAACTAAATAAATTTATATTTCACAAAAAACTTATAATATATTCCTGATTTACTATTTATACTTATGGTTTATAAGATTTGAACCGTTCACATTTATAATTATAATAAAGGGTGGTTATATTACTTATTCTTAACACTTGTTCTATGTTAATAATTCATAAAAGTTATTGTTTTAACCGAATTGAATTGTGTTTACATATTTAATCATACTAGTTTTAGTAAACCCGTGTATTACACGGGTTAAATAAATAAAATATTGATATAACAATATATTAATTATAAAATGATATTACTGAAATTACGTATCAGAAATGACTATAAATATAAAATAGTGATATCAACTTTTAAGTTTTTTTTTAAATAAATATTTTATTCTAAAATAAACCATATAAAAATAACATTTTAAAAAATTTTCTTATTACAACTCCGAAATTTGATTATTTTTTGTTAATTGACTTATTAAAAAATATCAATTTATTTAGAAATAACATTAATAAACAGATTTCTTTCTTAATTTGTTATATATTAAAATGTATTAAAATAATTTTATTAGTAATTAATGTAATTATTTAATTGGAGAGAGAGGCGAGAAAAAATTAGTGAGAATGATTGTGGTGCTGACACATGGTAGCCTCATTTACCCTTTTATTAAAGTAGTAAGATAAGATTGGAAAACACAAAACAGTGATTGCATGCAAAGAACGGAAGGAAATAAAATCATCATAAAAGTTTGTTTTTATAGCATTAAATAATTAATTAATTTTTTTATTAAAAGTAGATGTAACATTTTTATAGCATTAAATAATTATGATGTATGTTATATTAGGTCCTATTTGATCTGTTTGACCAAGCTTCTGACCACTGATTGGCTGACCCGGTCAGCCAGTCAGTGCGTTTGATGTAGCTGACCGGGACCTCTGACCCGGAAAGAATGTCTGACCGAGTCCTCTTTTTCTTCCTATCTGACCAAAACTATTCCCCCTCTTCTCCACAAAAAACATTCCCCCCTCTTCTCCACAAACAATCGGCCGCCCCCCACCTCCCCCCCCCCCCCCCCCCCCGCCCGCCCCCTCGCCGGCTGCCGCCTCCGTCGCGGCCTTGTCGCCCTTCCCCTGCCTTCGTCGCGTCCCCTGCCGCCCTTCCCCTTCCCCCGTCGCGTCCCCTGCCGCCCTTCCCCTTCCCCCGTCGCGCCCCTGCCGCCCTTCCCCTGCCCTCGTCGCACCCCCTGCCGCCCTTCCCCTTCCCCCGTCGCGCCCTTGCCGCCTTTCCACAAACCCGTCGCACCCCTGCCCCCGTCGTGCCCCTGCTAGTTTACTCCCGATGTAAAGTACCTACTACTTCATTATTGAACCTCCATCTTTGTTGTTACGTTTGATTATAGTTCTTGATCTTATGATTAGTTGCTAATTTGCTTAATTTTTAGTTATTACTTGTATATTTGAGGCGATGTTTAGATGTGTGTATTAGTTCTTCATGATTGGGTAAGAAGTTTGGTTTGGTTCGGTATGATATTGGTTAAATGGTTTATTGATTTCATATGATATTGCTTATATGGGTTCTTGAAATTGATTTTGATATTACTTCTTGATTATTTACTTGTATATAGACATGGCAGAAAAAAAGTAGAGTTATTTGGAAGTTATAATGTATTGACAAAACTTTTCTCAAAGCGTGTATACATAAGGTAACAATCAATGGTCGAGAGGGTAGTGGCCTGAAAGGATCCTCATGGAAAGTTGTTGCGGAAAAGCTGAAAAATGATCATAAGTTGGAAAATGCTTCAAGTTGATTTGTATGCAAACTCTTGCAATATGTTTGAAATTCGGTGTGTTTTATTCAGATTATGTGTAATTTATGTTTAAGTTGATTTATGTTTAACTTGTATTTTGTATGACATTTTGAATTTTAAGCTATTATGTTCTTTTGAAAGTTCGGTAATTTCTATTGATTACACGACACAAGTTAAAATACAAATGCAAGTTTCAGTCAGCAGAGTCAGTCAGATACATAATCAAATACCCAAGTTTCAGTCAGATGTATGACTCAATCAGATCTTCTGACAGGGTCAGCTTCTGACTCAGTCAGCTCATACTGAGTCAGCACAATCAAACAACCATTTAATCAGGTCTATATATTTATATGTTTCTCTTTTGAAACCATACCTCCAATCTATTATTAAAAAATCCACAATTGAAAAAAATCATTGATTTAACTCTGATAAACTTATTTATTTTACTGGACTTAAATTTTATTTCAGATTTACTCACCAGAAGACACAAAACAGTATTACAAAAAAAGAAGTAAAATAATATACCACATAAAGTTTTGGGTTTTATGATATTAAATATTTAAATCAAAAGTATGCCAAAAAACTTTCATAACATCATATTTATCTACTTAAAAAGATCTATGTTAGCTATACCTAATTAATTAAGATATTTAAATTTTCATATTTACCCTTTTTACTAAATGTAAATTATAATATGATTTCAATAACATTTTATACTCGTATTTTAATGCATGTTTCAAGGGAAGAGTATGGATGCTGTAAATTTAAAAATGAATATATTTTAAAATGGGTGGCCCTGATGGTGGGTGAGATGGTCGACTATCCAAGACCTAATCTCCTTGAGCACTTAATAACACAATTATAGGATATTAACAAACTAATTAACAAACTCAATAGCAATTTAATTATTTTCACCTATCGAAACATATGACTCGTTAACATTCTAATTAGTTTAGTCGATCCACTACCATTTATCCAATCTAAACTCAATTAAAAAATGTTAAAATATTTTTATAATTCGCTTAAGTAAGTAAATTAGATTATTTTACTGCAATACTTTTGTTTATTGGTAAACAATTGACGTATTATAGATTTTTTACATACGAGTTATTGAAATTATATTATAAGGGTCCATTTTTTTCACCCGTCCATGACTCAAAATTATTCAAAAGTTCTCGAGACCGGCCCTAAATTCGAATCGTAACTTTTGCTAGGTAATACTCACCCTGACGTTGTACAATCAAAGAGTAAATTTTGCAATACGCCCCTATGATTTACTAAAATTATAGCTTTTATTGTTAAGTTCAAGAAATTACCACTATGGCCCCTACCATTCAATGGACCATAAGCGTACTAGGTGGTTTTGATAGGGTGTCCGGACCCTATTAATTTTATTTTTTTATTTTTTAAAATACGTTGATCTAATCCCAAGTAAACCTTGAGAAATTTTGACATGGCCTCCGGTTAAATTCTTTCATCAACTCCTAAATTTTTTTGACATCAAGCTCTATGAAATCTTAAAACACATACTAAAAATATCAATTTAGGAATTGTTTCAAGTCTCCACTAAAACAGATCCATTCTAAACAAGGAGAAAGGTAAACCGGAAGAGAGGGGAGAGAGAGAGAGGGGGAGGGGGGAGGGGGGGGGGAAGAGAGTGGCGGGTGAAGCGGTAGTCTTCCGACGACGACTGCGACGGCGATGGCGATGGAGACGGCGAAGGTGATGGATGTCACACCCCAACCATGACGGCGGAAACGTCGAAGTGTGAGGGTTAAGATTGTTCACAGCCACATAACGCTATGTTAAAATATAAATGCCATTAATCAATTGTTTTCAACATCACCTACATCCACGCCTTACAAGAAAATAAATAAACAAAATATGAATCCAAATGTTCATTTAAGTCTAGGTCCATATCCTAAGCTTAAGCGTTTCTTCAGTCATCATTAACTTGCACATTACCTGAAACATGTTGAAAGTAAAGTCAACTAGCAAGTTGGTGAGTCTCATGGTTTTAAAATACAATAAGTATGTATCATGAGAAAGAATGTGGCAATTCTAGTCATTGGTCACAAGATAGTAAGTATATAGAACATGCATAGTTACAATCAAACATTGACTGAATAATATGAATAAGCATGATTAGCTAAGTGTATTTGGTTCCCTAGTGCACAAGCATACGGCTCCTAGGAGCCGGCAATCCCTCAGCTTTAGCACCAAATAGGCTTGTCAGGCCCAAAGATCTAAGACTTCGCCAGGCTAGTTATAGTTAATGATTGCACACGTATGCCACATCTCATATGCAACTTAACATATTCAAATAACCACGACTATGTAAAGAATTGCACGTGCGTAATAAGTATCAAAGCGTGTATGAGTATGTTTGTATAACCAACATGTTTCACCCCGAAAGGTGTAAAATATATGTAAAATGGGGCATAAGAACTCACATGATAATAAGAAGGCTTGAAAGTGAAATATGAATAACCACGAATAAGGTTTCCAACACAATGTCACAAGGCGCCTAAATAAGAATAAGGTAACGCGTTATAATCGGTTTGATGATTAATTATTTTGTTTTAAGGTTCTTAATTATGGATTGAATAGAGGTTGACATCTATTTATTTCGTGTTATTAATGTGAATCGGGTTAATGGAACGAAATGATAATTAGATTTATTGCGCGAAAGAGAAAGGCTAATATAAATAAAGAAAACTAATCGCACGTTAAACCGATTTATAAGGTTGTAATGATTGTAATAAGTCAAGAAATAAATATATATATATATATATATATATATATATATATTATATATATATGTATACTTACTTTGATATGTTTATATAAATATAAGTATATATGTATAAGTAATTAATCATTCTAATTGCTTGACAATATATCTACATATACATATATATACATGCAATATATATATATATATATATATATATATATATATATATATTTTGAAGATATTTTACGCAAGTATTATCTTACACAATAACATTATAATTTTAGAATAAGGAAAAAAAACCACCATGAATTTTATATTCAAACATATTTATAAACTTTGATAAATAAATAAATAAATAAATTCTGAATTTATAAAATAATTTTAGAAATTTTCAGAATTAAAATTTAAGCGAAAGAAATAATTAATAATAAAGAAAATAAAACAGAAAAGAAAAGAAAAGGAAAAAGGGGGGTTGCCCGGGGTCGAACCCGGGACCTCCCTTAGGAGTTGAGGTGCGGGAACCAGTGAACCAGGGCCGTGGCCTTGGTTCACTTTGGTTTGTTTTAAATTTAAACAGAGCAGCCTCGTTTCCCCCAAATCCGATGAACCCTAGGTTCATCTGATCCAAAATCGACCCTCGATTCGATGTTAATCACTCGAATCATCATGGGGCTTTTGATCCTTGGACCAAATCGAGCAGATAACAGTTTTAATTACCTGTTTAAGTGAGATTTTGAGGGATTCCGAGTTCGGTTTGCTTCGAAGGTTTTAGAATTTGGGGTTTATGACTTGGTGAATCTTCTGTGCAATTGAGTATTCAGAGAGTTGAGGAACTTCAAAACGAATCCGAAACCTTCAATATATAGTTTCAATTACACGGTTTTGAGCTCAACATTCTCGGTTTGAATCCGCGTTTGAAAAATTACCATAGTTAATATATTCACGCTGTTAATTGGCAATTCTAATTGATTACTGATTGGTAAAGCCGCGTACTATGATTCAGGGTGATTAATTTGATTGAATTGCAGTTTTAGGCAAGATTTGATTGTGGTGATTGACTCGGTTGGTTCGAGGTTTGATTTGGAAAGGTTAGACGCGTGATAACACAAATTGAATTGGGGTTCGGGTTCGAATCATGGGGCCGAGGGGTTTGGGCGGTTTGATTGGGTCAACAATGCTTTTTAAAATGATGATTTGTACCTCGCCGGAGCTTGCCGGAGCTCGCCGGCGCCGTTGCCGGAAAAGCGGGGAACCAGATTGGAGTTTGGGCAATTTACACAACTAGTCCCTCCACTTTGTGTTTCATAACATTATGCTTAAAATCTTAATTTAATGTTTCATAATTTGCATTAAGACCCCCTCAACTTTTTAAACCTTAATTATTCAAGTTTTATTATTATTATTATTATTATTATTATTATTATTATTATTATTATTATTATTTGTATTATTATTGCCATCATTATTATTATAGTTGTAATTGTTACTTTTAAAGTTATTATTATCATTATTATTATTTTGTTATTAAAATTATTATATATTATTATTATTATTGATCTCATCATTACTATTATTATTATTAAAGAATAAACTTTTCAAACGAGGCCACGCACAACATAAATAAATAATGACGGCAAAATACAGGATGTTACAATGGCGACGGCGACGGCGACGGCGACGGTGAAGACGATGGTGACCATACCAGGTTGCTACTCTCATATGTTTGTCTATATTGACTTAATTGCATGTATTATGTTGTCTATATTGACTTAATTGCATGTATTATGTTTGTCTATATTGACTTAATTGCATGTATTAAACTGAGTTTTACTATTTTGATTTACATCGATGTGAAGTTTCTTTTTTTTCTTCATCAGTTTTGCGACTCCATCAGAAGACCTTGCTTCAAGATCGATCTTAGGATTACAAATTTAATGAAGAATTTGAAGATGCTTGGAGTTGCATTAGTCAATCGGTAAGTTTCATGATATGTGTTTTCACACTATTCCCTTTTGTATTATAGTGATTATGTAGCTTTCGTGATTTAGGTTTTCGTACGCTCCTATTTATTTGAATAACTCGAGGTTTGGAGCTTTAGGGTTTCTTTAAGTTTATTTGAAAAACTTGAGTCAAATGTTTTGTGTAAGTTTATGTGTTTTTGTTTGAAATTTAGGGTTTTGATTTTTGGGTAGTAGAACTTGATAAATTTCAATCTAAAAGATCTAGACTTTGATACTGTTTATGTGTTTTTATCCACTATAGTTCTTTTTAAAACCACCAGAACGTTCTTCTGTGCAAATCAGCACTATAGACAAAAGATGAAGAAGGGGAATAGTTTAATGGCCTGAGCACGGCTAAAGGCAATGTTTTTTATACATTGATGTTTAAATTGTTTTGTAGGCTGTAGCCTTAGAGTTCCACTTATCTGAACTATAATGTGTGGCATTTGGGCACCATTATGTTAGACACAATATATAAATTGATGAGATGAAAGTTTCAGTTTAATGCTTTCAAAAATGACAAAAAGCTTAAATTAAATTATAGATGTTGTTATTATTGCGTAATTGTGTTTTCTTTCATTTTACATTCATTTGTTGATCTTTTCTTACCTGATTAGGCTTTACTTCTAATGAGTTAAGATTGCTTCTTCTGATTGTCTTATACTTGGATATGTGTGTGTGTGTGTTAAATACTAACATACGAGGTATGTTATGCTTGCAGTGAGAAAGGACTGTTGTGTGGAAAAGATAACAAAAGTCAGCAATAAATTCCCTCTCATTTGATCAAGGAGTTAGTTTATGTAAAGGTTTGTGCTTAATGTATATCTAATTTGATGTTCTTTACACACATCAAAGAGATTTTTTTATATGAATAGGCTTTCATATGCTTTGCTTAGAAGCTTAATCTTATTAGGTTAGAATATTATTTTTGTGTTTGTATTCTCTTCACTCACTCCTTGATTCCACTTCATTTGCATGTTTCAACAAATATTTTTTTGTATTCTGCAGCTAAATTTTATTGAATTAGAAAGTAAATTAATGTTTCTTTTCTCTTCATTCACTCCTGTTTTGGGTTTTTCTTGAAGAAAATAGTGCAAAGCTCATAAATTCAAACGCGAAGTTGACCTAAGGAATAGAAAAAAAATTAGCAGTTTAAAATGCCATTGAAGAAGGCCATGAATCTATAAGGAATAATCTGCAGATAATGAGTAGGTACTCGTATGAATCTAAAGGTATATCTGCACATTTACAAAGTTTCTTGTACTTTTGATCATATAAAAGAGTATATGATAAATTATGTTGTTTTGACCCGTTTGCTTACAAAAACTTTCGACTGGGTCAAATTGATAGGGTAACCCTGGTTAGAATAAAACATATGTCAATAGAGACTTTGTTTATAACCCACCAAAAGTATAGCCGCGTGCGCGGCATCAAATATCTAGTTTAATTTATATAAATATACGATTAGTATAAACTAATTAACATAGAATTTATATAAATATACAATTAGTATAAACTAATTAACATAGATTTTAAAAACCTTATTGCAAACACAGTTTTTTAAATAATTAAGTTTATTATGCCATCACTTCTTATAACTCTATAACTCAAAAACGCAATAACTATTTTAAAAGTTAAGCTCGTTACTTTAATCCAACCATTTAATAATTAGTTTGATAATAAATAAACATTTCAGGCTAATAAGTTGGAACATTTAATTTGAATTATAACAACTACCTGCATATAAAAATTTATTTTATTTAAACTAACGTGACAATTAAAAACTATATATTAATTAAAACTTTAAAAAGCTCACATCGGGACGTCAAATGAGTTGTTCCAAAAACTTCATTTTAAAATAATTATTTAACCTATAAGTTCCGAAATTGAAAATGAAGTATTGATTGAGAAAGACATCTTTTGAGCATATTATCAACATATACTTTTTTACAATCAAAATAAAACAATCAGTTTTACATAAAACGAATCGACAAGAGAATAAGTTTGTATTAGCTAGTTTACAAAAGTAAATACAATAATTAATTGAGATTTAGTGTAAGTTTTGTTAATAGTATTAAATTATTATCTACGAACTTGAAATTACATAGATAATTTCAATTAATATATTTTGAAATTTTAATAAATCAGAATCGGAAAAAATACAATAAACCTGATTTTAACAGGTACATTTAAATATTTCAATATATTGTAACATTTAGTTGACTTGGATAAGTGTAACACTATGTAAAATAATAATTGACATATATAAAAGGTGTTAACAAAAGTTAGAATAAATAAATGTTGAAGTGAAAGAATGTGGTTGATTCTTCATGTTTGAGATTTATGTGCTTTAGTTAACGATTTGAAAAACTAGGTTTGATGATTCTATTTTCAACTAGAAACCGATTATGTAAACAGATTCAACTCATTATTTTTATATTTTTTAGTTAATTTAAAAAAAATATAGTAATGAAGTTTTGTACATGTATAATCTTCATAAATCATCTTTAATTTTTACACAAACCAGTGATTATAAGTTCCTTATAACATATATGTTCAGATCATAAACCCAAATTGCATTGAGCAATAAGATTTGTTTTTTACTATAACAACTAATTCATACACTCTATAACTTACTTTAAACTAGAAATATACTACACGCGCGTTGCGCGATGAATTACGTCATGGACATGAATACAAAACATACATGACGACTATCACTTTGACGTGGAACCCCATAATATTAAGAAAATGCAACAAAAGAAATAACGCAAAAAAAGTAGAAAACCTAAAAAAAGAAAAGGTTTTTAAAATGGCCTTGGGGGTCTCGAACCCGCACAACACAAACTTGATTTACTAATCAAAAGTTCATAATTCCTAGTGAGAGAACGAGAGAAGAATGTGTGGTTAAATTAAACAAAAGAATTTTAGCTTAAAAACCAAAAGAGGAAATAAGTGGTTGTTGCGCTAAAAACTAAACTTATATAGTCAAAACATAAAAACCTCAAAGTTCATTGTAACCCGTAAACCCTTAGAAATTCAAGAATTTTTAGTGAGATGAAACACATTTATTGGTTAAATAGTTATCTCAAAATATTTGCATGGAATATTTTGAAGATGAATGGGGGCCATTATGAAAATAAAAGTATTTAAAATGTTATTGTAGCTAAGAGTTGTAAATTATATAGATAGATATATCTATATTTTTTTCTCACGAGATTCTATTACTCGAACCCTCTACCACTTACGCAGGTGCATCTTACTAAACACATCAGCGCCACTAGGATGCATGCCATTTGATGAACGGTCCAACTAACTCAAATCAAATTTAACGTATCAGATAGTGGTTACTTGAAACCATTGTTAACAATTTGAGTCGGGATTTCATCAAAACCGAACAAATTAGACGAATTAGATTATTGTATTGTTACATAAACATTTTAATAAAAATTGCACTCTATGACTCACGTTCATTTAAACATGTTTAATTAATTCCTCTATGTTTTCCTATGCGGCACGCAATTCACACTAAAGGAAACATTTAGATATGTGGTTAACGTGTCATAATAAAAGAAATAAATATATAAAAATAAAAATTTATTGGCGATAACAACTAGGTAGTAGTACAAAATGCAGAGGGGGTGAAATGGTAAATATGTTATTAAGAGGGGCTGCAAAGTGTAATATGTATTGTCATTTTCATTGCCTATTGGCAATGTTGGCCACCCCCTCGTCACTAGCCTAGCTTTTGGCCGTTTGTCACACAACAACTATTTTAGATCTTTTTGTATTTACAATTCTACCCCTTATTTTTCTAAAATGTTCATTTTACCAGACTACAAGTCCAAATGGGTCATCTAAACACCTATAACATTAAAGAATGGTTCAAATAATTGGAAATTTGATTGCTACAAATTCATTGTGCTTCATAAATTTATAACTTCTTACTTATTAGGGTGAAAAGAATTAGATTTTGAAAAAATGGTACTAAGATGGTGAGTGCATGTCTTTTTTATAGACATTTATATGATTTTGATAATAGGACGACGTAATAATCATAAAAAAGTAAAAAAATTATTTACCTAACATCCTAGAGATATTATTAGAAGCTAAAATCTTCATTTAAAAAAATAACACGTTTTTAAAACCAAACTAACCATGATTTTGTGACATTACCGGTTCATTGACCGGAAGAGCTTAAAACAAAGAATGATGTCATGATTATATTTATAAAGATATTATTACATAAACTTAAATAGAGTATCGTTATGTTATTTAATTCAAAAGTTAATTAAATATATATGGTATATTTAAAATAAAACAATTAAGGAGAAAGTATTTAATTATGTGCACAATACTTCTTTATGGTTAAACAAACAGCTCCTATATTAGTTGGCAAGCACTTCTTTATGGTTAAAAAAATATTAAAACATGCACAAGACTGATTCACCACTACATTGATTACCGCTTAATCAATGTTAGTTCAACCCATGTCAATCTGGTCATCTATCCAAATAATCTTAATGACATTATATAAACGAATCTTGGTAATAATAAGCAATCTATAAACGTTGGTAAAAATAAGCAAATAATACAATGACATTAAAGCATCTGTAGTAGTTTTATTCATTAACATTTGTAATTGATACAACAATCAATGTTAATCATAAAGAAAAAGAATCACAAAAAACGATTGTCCACAGTTCAGACCATAAGAAAGGGAGAGGAGAGAAGAGAGACAGATATACGCACAATCCTTTTGCTCAACACCAACACGAACGAGAGTGGAGGAGAGAAGGAAAATACCGAAAGGCTTTTGAGACAGACAAAAGGGCGCAATGTAAACTAAAACAAAAACACAAGGGGAAAGCATAAACAAAAACAAAATGCAAGGGCAAATGTAGAAAATGTCAAAATTGATTCTCTATAAACCTTGGCCTTGCTATTGTACACTTGTACCCCTTTTCTCACTTGTGTGGACGAAAAGAAACTTGAAAAACTGCCGACTGCAAGCACACAGTATCACACACACTCACACACTCACACACTCACACACTCACACACTCACACACTCACACACTCACACACTCACACACTCACACACACACACACACCAACAACAACAAGAAGAAGAAGATCATCAATTCATCATCACTGATGGCTCTACGAATCACTCCAGCAACGGTGCAATCGGAGATGTATCGATCATTCGCGTTTCCTCAAACGCCGAATCTCAGATCTCCAAATTCACCATGGCTTCCACCCTCGGATCCTCCACCGCGAAGTGAGTATCATAATCAATCGTGTTTATTCAATCGGTGTGTTTATTTCATGTTTTTACGCGTTTTGATTCCGTGAAATGAGCTGGATTGGTAATTCGATTTCGTTACGGAACTGATGGTTTGTTTTGGTGAGAAAATGATTAGCGGATTGAGTGATTGAGTGATTGACAGTTGACAGATACGGTAGTGAGATATGGTGATTGCGATTGAGGTTTGTGTGATTGTATGCATGTGTTTCTCGTTGATGATGATGATGGCTTGTGATAGTACTGTTTATCTAAACATTTTGATTATATGTTTGTATCAATGTCTATTTCTTTCGTTGTCTAGATGTGTCTTTCAGTATAATTAGTTGTATATAGTTTAGGGGTTGCGGATTGGGCCACAAATAATTTCCTCATTAGATTTTTTTGTTTTTTTAGAATAGCAAACACACACTCCCATCTAATCCGCCTAAATTTACACCATTGTTGAGGAGGGACACTCACACCGCTATGTACACACCATATGCCATCAGGCTACAAGCCTTTCATCATTAGACATATCATTAGATAAAATTCTTTTGTATTTTTTATTTCTTCATGGAATGCATACTCTAGGTGAATTCGCATCCAGTAAAGTGAATATGAGTGATCTGGTGGTAATTAAATTCTTACGGGAGACTAAATTCTTGCCATTTACTACCCAACATAGATGCTTGCATCTTTTGTTGTTGTCTGTGGTCTGTTCATCACTGAAACAGTTAGAAGCTACTTGGTCCAAGAGTTCTTTCAATTCTCAAGATTTTCGTTACAATCTAGGTAGTGGAAAGCGTTAGGCGCACTAAAGGAAATGGGTGAGCCTTTAGCCTCGACGCAAGTCGCACAATGTAAACTGCCATTTTAGCTGTTTTAGACATGTCTTTGGCTGGTTGAGATTGTTTAGACTGTTTTTTGGTTTGTTTTGACTGGTTTAGGCTGGATCAGACAGGTTTTTGCAGATTAAAGCCTGATTCTTTCAAAATGTTTGTGTCTCTGTTCCTTGGTACACGTAAGGCGGTTTCCTTGTGCCTATGCTGCATGCAAGGCAGTTTCCTTGCCTTGTGAGGCACCTAGGTGCATGCCTTTGACTACATAGGTTACAGACTTATAGTCTACTTATTTGACTTGTTTCTTTACCTCAGTATGTGCAAACTTTGTAATGCTGTATATTTGATAGTTAAAAAGATTTCTGTACATAACTAGTGAATTTGTTCTTCATCTATGTATTTAAGTGGTTTGATGTGGTATTTCTTATCTCTTTTAATGATTATAATCTATTTAAGTGACTCACAGTTTGGTTTTCCTGCAATCCTTTATTTCTCTGTTCAGTTTTTTCTTCCACACACTCCTCTTTTCTTGTTATTAGGTAGGTGGTGTAAGTTGGAACTTTTAGTGAATTGTTGCTCCTTGTAGTTGGGTTGACCAGCTACTTCAAGAAGCCCCAACTTGTTGATAAACTTCTTATCTATATTTTGAATTTTACATGTACTCATTTAACTGTTATTATTTGCACATTTTGCTTCCTCGTTGATTTTATGCCTTTCACTTTTGGGTTGCTTGATTTTGTTTATATTTGATTTTACTTTGGTTGGATTATGTTCATGCTTCATAAGTTACTATTAACCTGGTTGTATCAAGTATAATGAGTAACTTTCCCCTTTCACTTGAAGGACCTTCACTCTTCATCTTAGGTGATTTCTGAATATGTAATTATAATTTCCTCTTTGGAACTCTTCCTATTTCTTACACAGGGTGGAAAGTACCAAAAAGCCCTTTACCCCTCCACGGGAGGTTCATCTTCAGGTGACACATTCTATGCCACCACAAAAGATAGAGATTTTCAAATCCATAGAGGGTTGGGCTGAGGAGAATATATTGGTTCACCTAAAGCCAGTGGAGAAATGCTGGCAACCACAAGATTTCTTGCCAGATCCTGCATCTGATGGTTTTGAGGAACAAGTAAAGGAATTAAGGGCTCGGGCTAAAGAGATTCCTGATGAATACTTTGTTGTCTTGGTTGGAGATATGATTACAGAGGAAGCACTACCTACCTACCAAACAATGCTTAATACTCTAGACGGTGTGCGTGATGAGACTGGAGCTAGCCCTACACCTTGGGCTATCTGGACCAGGGCTTGGACCGCTGAAGAAAACAGGCACGGTGATCTTCTCCACCAGTATCTCTACCTTTCTGGGCGGGTCGACATGAGACAGATTCAGAAAACAATTCAATATCTCATTGGATCTGGAATGGTAAGTTTATGTTTTCCATCATAACTTTTTGTTATGAAACTTGCTTTCTTTGTTTTTCTTCATTTAACATCAGTAGTTGGTGCAAAGGGTGAAAAAGAAACGATCAAGTTGGATAACACTTTGTGTTGGATAATATTTTTATACAAGTTAAATGGGTTGGGCTGGATGGTCACATTTTGTTCACTTTCCTAAACAGATTGATAAATCATTTGCGTTAAATGTGATATACAGAAGATGTGAAGTTTTCTAGTAAACTGATTTAGTTGATGGTTTTGACTTTTGACCTGTTTGACCAGCTTATTTTAGCTATTTTTTATTTTCACTCATCTGAGCTGCTAGAGATCATACATAACCTGAATGCTAACTTTTTACCTTTTCATCTTAATCGTATCCACTTTCCTTTTACTCATCTGGTGTTGGTATTAGAGTCAGTCAGGCTGTGGATAAGGAATCATAACATGTTATGGGTCAAACTGGGTAGTATTTTGGTACAAGTCAACACGTCTTGACTAGGCATGGTTGACCTGAAACACTTTTTTAACCAATTCTATAAACTTGCTGAATTAGTTTTCAAATATGATTACATAATTTTATTTATTATAATATTCACAGCGGTTTAGTTGGTTCTTTGCATTAACTATACACTTTAGGTTACTTTTGACCATTTTCCTGTTTAGCTACATTTTATAGTTTTACCCATTTCACTCATTAAAAATTAAACACGGTTTAAATCAACCGGTAGTTCATAAATAAATTATCTAAATTGCTGCCTCTAATTAATATCTACTATCAAGTGACCTTTATGCTCTTTTTACACGCACTTTGTCATTTCAGGATCCACGAACCGAAAACAGTCCCTACCTTGGGTTCATCTACACATCATTTCAAGAACGTGCCACCTTCATCTCCCATGGAAACACCGCCAGGCACGCAAAGGAGCATGGTGATTTAAAACTGGCTCAAATCTGTGGCATAATTGCTGCTGATGAGAAAAGGCACGAAACCGCCTACACAAAAATAACTGAAAAGCTATTTGAAATCGACCCTGATGGCACTGTTCTTGCTTTTGCTGACATGATGAAGAAAAAGATCTCCATGCCCGCACATTTGATGTACGATGGTAAAGATGACAATCTCTTTGACCATTTTTCAGCTGTTGCCCAAAGACTCGGTGTGTATACCGCCAAAGACTATGCAGACATTTTGGAATTCCTGGTGGGTCGGTGGAAGGTGGCGGATCTAACCGGGCTTTCTGGTGAAGGGCGTAAAGCGCAAGAGTATGTGTGTGGGTTGCCCTCGAGAATCCGAAGGCTTGAAGAGAGGGCTTCAGCACGGGCAAAAGAAGGCCCGAGTATTCCATTCAGCTGGATTTTCGATAGACAGGTGAAGCTCTGAATAATGAGTGTTAAGTTTCTGTTGCTTTTTATAAGTAGGGTTAAATCCTATGTTAGATGCTTGTTTCGTGTAGCAATTATGTGCTTTGTTTTCTTGAATTTGGAATATGTTATGAGTTTAACTTGTTTGGATGTTGGACATATTATAGAACTTGTTATGCCAGTTTTGATGACGATGGGTTATCGTCTGTATCGTGGTGTTAGTTGATTCATTTGTTGGTCGTGGTGATGGTGATGATAGAACACTTGTTCTCTCAAGAATCCATCATCCCCATCGCTCTTTCGAGGTAGTTCTAGAGTTTTCCAAAACCACGTGGTCTTGAGTTCAAACCAAACGCACCCTATGTTTTTTCCGGTTACCCGATTGGACCCATCTATGGAAATAAGAACACTAGAAAAGAAATGAAAGACCCTCTTGTTCCTCAACCTTCAAAGCCTTCTAATGAGTTATCAACGACTGAAGAAAATGTTACTCTACTTTAACCTTAAACTCTAGAATGTTACACTATTTATAAAAAAAGACCAACTGAAACAATTTATTACTCTATCCTAAGCCTTAAAGTCTTAAACTGTAGAATGTTAACACTCTTAATAAAAAAGACCAACTTAAACAAAGCCTTAAATTCTAGAATGTTAAAGAGTAAATTACCATTTGCATCCTTGACGTTTTCTCATTTTAACCACTTGTATCCCTGTAGTTTCAAAATCTTGATTTGTCCCTTAACGTTTCATTTTTGTCTCCATTTGAATCCAAATGACTAACTCCGTCAATTATTCAGTTAACTTTTTTTAAAATGACATAACTACCCTTAACTCACATACACTCGCTCTCCTCTCTCTCTCACACGCACACTCATTCTCTCCTTTCCTCCCCCACCACAACCACCGTCAGTGGAGGTGGTATCGGTTAGGGTTGTTCAAGTCGGGTTTCCCGAGTGGATTCGGGTATCCCGAACCCGAAATGAGATTAAAATCAGAACCGAATACCGTATATAGATATGAGCATCGGGAATTAGGTTAGTCGGTGTCGGTAGGGTAGGGGTTCGGTACGAGACCGATAACCGATGATTGTTGCAACCTTCTTGCTAAAACCCTACAATCAACAACATGGTGATGTATTCTAGCATCATCGTAACATACTGATAATCCTTTTTATGTGATTGTCGATGATTTCTTGAAAGTATGATTTCATTTATGGCCGATTGGAGAACCAGAATGGGCTGTTCAAGTTTGCATCTTCAAGCCAAGGTAAGTTCTGTGTTGTTTTTTATATTATATTATACTATCTTGTTGAATTAGATCCATTATCTTACAAAGTTTTGGGTGCTATTAAAATCTAATGAAACCACATTTCAGTAACTCTTTCAGTTGGGAGGCATCTTGATAAACAGAATCAAAAGTTTTTGAAGAATTGGTGAAGCCAACAGTTGATGAAGTAGATAACAAACTAGAAGAATTATTAAACGTGAAGCAGATTACCAGTAGCAGCCAACGATAACATCAAATACGTTAAATTGATTTCCTGTGAAGACCCACGACATGTAACTGAAACAAATTCCTATTATAATAATTTCGGGTCGACACTCAGCTTCTCGGTTTTACCAGATCCATTCCCGATCCCGAAGTTATCAAATTATTAGTACCGATTACTCCTATTAAATATTATTTCACTTGGGTTATCGGTATTATTTCGGTTCAGTTATCGGTATTTTCGGGAATACCCGATTTCTGCTCACCCCTAGTATCGGTTATCATTATGGTCGGTAGTGGTGGTGGTATAGGTGAGGTCTGGAGGTGGTGTGGGTGTGGTATGAGTTATGGTGAGGGGCTTCAGTGGAGGTGCTCTAGGTTGTGGTGGCAAGCGGTAGTGAGATGGTGTGGGTTGTGGTGGCCGACGAAAGTGAGGTGATGTGGGTTCTAGTGGCTGCCAGCAGTGGGGGTGGTAGGCGTTGTGAAGGCCTGTGATAGTGGAGGTGGTGAGGGTTGTGGAGGCCGGCGATAATGGAGGTGGTGGGGGCTAGCTATGGAGGCCGGCGACGGTGGAGGTGGTGTGGGTTGAGGTGGCGGGCGACAGTGGAGGTGGTGGGGGTTGTGGAGGGCGGTGGTAGTGGAGGTGGTGTGGGTTGAGGTGGCTGGTGACAGTGGAGGTGGTGGGGGTTGTGGAGGTAGGCGGGAGTGGAGGTGGTGGGGTTTGTGGAGGCCGGCGGAAGTGGTGGTGGCGGGGGCTGTGGAGGCCGGCTGTCACACCCTCAAAATTCACGTGCGGAGTTTTACCGCGAGGCGTGTGAACAAACCAGGATCACAGTCAATAGTTACTCAGAACGACTCTATATGCCATAATTAAAATAAAATCAACCAAAGTATAAACTTTAAACTATGCGGAAGCGTTTTGTAAAACAACCCAAAGAAATAAAAATGTATACTATGGCAAAACATGCGCCAACCCAAAAATGTAAACATTCACCATTAAAACAATAAAGATGTCTTGAAGACCGAGTCTTAGAATACAAGTGAAACCATGTAGTGCTCTTAATGGCAAGCAAGCTAATATCCTGAGAATAGCATACTAAAATGTCAACACAATGGTTGGTGAGTTCAAGAGTGATATTTAAACATAAGCAGTTTAATAGTAGAGGTATAAAAGTAGTGCATTATAATAGATAGCTAGTCCATTAACAATAAATATTAACTCATAGTGATTTCGCAATTGAAGCTGACTGTGTTACGTTGTTGCCTCCTGTCACGACTTAACAGGTCGTGACAATGTTCAATAGGACAAATTGCACCCGGTTGACCTCGAGTCACACAGGTGGGGCTCGTCAGACCCAGTAGTACTACCCAAATTTCCCCGCTATTCAATATTAACAATTCGAAAGTGTGAGGACTTTTCCATGATATCAACACTATATTAATATTATACACAACTTGAAATATAAAGCGTTTGTGATTTACCAGTATGCTATCTCCCCCAAAAGAGATTAATTAAAGAGTGGGGCATGAACTCACCTGATATGCGTGATAGACACTTAGAGTTTTACTTGACAGACAGAATGGACAGACAACCTTCAGAGGTTACCTAGATCATATAAGTACGTGAGTACGTGTAAATAGAGAACATGTGAAACCCTAAGTACACTACAACCAAGGACTCAAGGTTTCAGAAAAACAGACACGTTTGACCCAATGACCCGTTTGACCCGTTGGTGACTTTATGTGTTGTAAACCATTCAAGCAATCATACACATATATCCTACATGGTTAACATTCAAATAGATCATATGTATGCTATATTATCTAGGTGTATCACTTAGATCATCATACAACCAAGTATCATACAAGTCATGCGAATCTAGAACATTAACATGTCCACTAGTTATAACACAACTAAAATGCCACACAAAGATCAAATCACGCACCACATGCCATGTGAAGCCACTCACGACTTCACATCCTAAACCCTGCCAATCCTACTAAGTAGGGGCCTCAAATTCGCACGCGTGTATGATAATCACATTCACATTCATTAACCATGTTCACTACATTCAACATACACCACAACAATTAGTTCTAGTCCTCAAACATGGTGTCTTAGCTACTAACCAACATCAACATCATATATGCTCATCAAAGTCCAAACATCACCCATGATTATCCAAGCATCCCATACAACTAATTTAACATGTTCTATCATATAGAATTCATCCATGAACTTACTAACATGCTCCTAACATCCAAAACATGTTCAAGCTATCATCCTTCAAACGTTGTGCAAATAAAGTTTCCCTTTTGGGAAAATACATTCCAACATCTATCAAACACTCAATGTATTCATGAATTCATTACAATTATACCATCTCAAGCTCATAACAACATCTAGACATGATCAACAATGCCTAATCATCATAATCTAAAAATCATCATGAACAAAAGTTTCCACTTTTGGCAAGATATGAACAACAACATTCATAATAAGATTTCTAGCATTCATATCAACAATCTAGCATCTAATTATCATCATGAATACATCAAAAACATCAATCCATCACTAGATCATCATGTCATGAAAATAAAGTTACTATTATTAGTAACCTATGAACACCAACTTCAATTCATCAATTTCTTGCAAAATCAACGTATCCTAACATTCATACAACCTACTAATCATCATACATTCATCAAACAATCATCAATCATCCATAATCTCATCAATTTTGAATTAGGGTTTGCCTAGAATCAAAGTTCATGATCAATCCCCTAAAAACATACAATTCATACATAATCAACGTTAAACAACACGTGTTCAATCCAACTAACATCCTAACATCATCATTTAACATCAATTTTGACTCCATGAAGATCCATAAGCGAATTAGGGTTCGGCCACCATAAGAATTTCACAAAAACCACCAAAACTAACATTAATTCTTGCAAAGGAACACGATTTGATGTTGCTAACTTGTTGTAGTGCTTGAAACCAAACCAAAATCCCAGGATCTTGCTTGTTCTAGGCTGATTTCGAAGTGGGAAGGGGTTGGGAAAGGAGGTTGCGGCCGAAGGTGGGGGTGGGGCTAAGGTTTTTGTGTTTTATTTAATTTAATTTCCATATTTACCATTTAAACCCTTGTATTTTGGTATTTTATAAAAACTAGGCTTTAGACTCTTTGTAAAGTGTTTTTAACTTATTAATATAAGGATATAAACTAATGATAATCATTATATATTTTATCTTTATAAAAACACAAGGCATCCGAATAAATATGCACATTTCCGCGTTACGCGATTAATTTCCTAAATAACATTTAAAACATGCAACCACATAATCATAACACAATAATCACATAATCAATTAGATTATAATTAATTTAACATTGTTAATTATTATTAGGTCACCAACCTTAAACGACAACTAGTATGTGTTTACGACACGTGCATGCAAGACTTAACGGAACTAACGGAGTTTGATAACGGAAATTTAACGGATGTCACACCGGCTGTAGTGGGGGTGGCAGGGGTTGTGCAGGTTGGCGGCAGTGGGGGTGTGGAGGATGGCGACAGTCGGTGGTGGTATTGTGCGTGATGTACGGAGGTTGTGTGGCTCAAAAGAGAAGAAGAAGATGATGTGGGTGGTCCCACAAAGTTTTTTTTATTCTTAAGGGCAATTTAGTTTTTTCCATAAAAATTTAACTGAACAATTTAACGGAGTTAGTCATTTGGATTCAAACGGAGACAAAAATGAAACGTTAGGGGGCGAATTAAGATTTTGAAACTGCAAGGATACAAGTGGTTAAAATGGAAAAACGTCAAGGATGCAAATGATAATTTACTCTAATAAAAAAGACCAACTTAAACAAAGGATGCTCGCAATTTGAGGTATTAGAAGGAAAACGAAGTTCATGTGAATGAAATCGACGACTGTAGACTGGTTGCGGCTCTAATATTGCATGAATACCATTGGTATATGTCATATCAGGCATTCTAACATTTAAAGTGTGTTTTACTTTGATGATTATGATTAAAAACATTTGTATACACAAAACTTTTGTATAGGTGATTCAACTAAAACACTTGTTTTAGTCATGTAACCATACATTTTCGTACGGGTTACACATTTCAAATAATCATGTGCACCGGGTCACCGGTTGTATGAAGATATTTTAATAATGTATGTATGGTCAAAAGTAAATAAAAAAGGTCATGTAAAAGTAATCTTACGAAACAAGTTTATGACAAATGATAATGTACTTTAAGTTTTTTCTAAAAAATATTTGTAACACTCCTAATACCCGAGTGAAGTGTTAAGAGTCACCATACTGATTTAAATGCTTTAGACCGGCCCACTTAAGAACAACATCAAGAAAGAAACTCATCACTAGTAAAACCCTTTTAAGTTAGGTTTTAACATTATACATTGGTTTTAAATTTATATATAATTAGAAATTTAGATTTTAAATATCCAAAATATGAACTATTAACCAATATTAATCTTAATTTGACCAATATTAATCATAATTTGTGATTTTGTTACCAATAACAGTCCCAACATAACTGTTTTTTTAACTCAGTTTTTATATGACGTAACACGTAACATGGTCTATTACCATATAATAATAATAATAAATATAAATATACCACTCCATCTCTTTATCTCCAAACTACTCAATCAATTGTAAAAATATTATATTGAATGATTTCAGAAAATATTTGTTTACAAAAGTGAATTGAGATTAAAATTTAATTCTAACTATACTATACATCACGTGATATAGAGATGTGCAAAAAAACCGGTTCGGGAACCGGTTCGGCCAAAAAAACGGAACCGGTTTGAGGCCCAAACCGGTTTGAAACCGACCCCGAACCGCCGGTTCTTAAGCGGCTTCCCCTTTCCAAAATACAAACCGGTTTCAAACCAGTTACAACCTGGTTCCAAGCCGGTTTTAAACCCGGTTTTCAAACCGGTTACCGTTACCCAACGGCTATATAGTCGTTTGTACCCATGTAACATCTTGTATTTTTAGGTTAAATTAAAGTTAACCTTGTTAAATTTTGTTTAAGGATCATGTTTGCCTAATATGAAACTTATGGGGTTCTTATGCATATTGCTTTAATTTGTCTTTAATTTACTTAACTTGAAGGTTGATAATGTTAATAAATAAGTAACAAACATAATAAAGATTTTAATAATAACATTAACAAAAAAAGATAGTAAATGATATAATAATAATAATCCTAAAAAAATAATAGTAAAAGCTAATAATGATAACATTAGTAATAATGATAATAAAAATATTAATAATAATATGTCTACTAATGATGATAATAATAATAATAATAATAATAATAACAATAATAGTAATAATAATAATAATCATAATCATAGTAAAATTAATAATTGTAGAACATATTAAACTTAAAAAGGGTTAAAAGAAGGTTAGGGGGCTTATTGTCACTTTTGAAACTTTAAAAGAATGTTTTTTTAACATAAAATGTCCACAGGGACTAAATGTGTCAAAACCAAAACCCAAATTCCCTCTCCCCTCTTTCTCCCGTGTTTCCGGCGGGACTATTCCGGCCACCGCCGGCGAGCCTTCCGGCCACCTCCAAACTACACCAAAACGCCTCAAATTGATCACCAAATCGCCTCAAATCAAACCTAGCACACGAATCGAACTTGTAACCGTTGATTAATCAATCTGAAAACGCTTGTATTATGAAAAACCCACTTGAAACCGAACCCCAATTTACTTCATAACCGTTCAACGTGCAAATCATAGTAATTACTCAATTAATCGAACATAAACCACCGGTTAATTATTCCTAACCTATCATTACTTGCAATTTCACTTGAAACTCGCGCACACACCACATACCATCATCATCTCTTTCGCGAACCTGCAACTATTCGAACATCATCTTAAGAGCTTCAAAACTAAAAATCAACATAGGGCTTTTCATCATTTAACTTATTTGAAGCTTCCTGCAAAGTGAATTGGATTATCAAGATCATTTGCTATCTGAACGAATTCAAGCATCGGTCGCGACTCGTTGGCAATTGTTCTTATCAACCTAAGCAATGAAACGGGTAATTGAATACATGAACATGCTCGAAATTTATTGGGGAATCAAAACCCCATGTTTGTTACAATAAACGATTGTGATTTGAACTTCAATTTGGATTAATCCGATTCTAGGGTTCTTAGGATTTGGGGGTTTCTGCGTGGTTTACTTTAAAACATATGGGAATGGAGTTTTGTCAGGCCTAGGCGACCCAGCCTAATAGTAAACTGTCTCCATGTGAACCTTGAGGTCCGGGTTCGACCCCGGTCCACCCCACATTTTCTTTTTGAGGCTTTTAGCCTTCAACTATAATTTTAAATAGTTTCAAAAATTATAAAAAGACATTTTATAAAAGCTGATAATTTTAAAATGTTTCTAAGTATTTTCTGGAAATTTATTTCCTTAAAAGAAATATTTTTTTATACCTTTGACATGTATTTAAAAAAAATAATAATAAGTTTGTTTTATAAAAAAACTATACTTTCACTAATACCTTGTTCCACAAATATGATTTTCCAAACATTGCTTTTAAACTATCGTTTAAAATGTGTTATTAGACTTTATTTAACCTATCTATATATACATATACAAAATTATTATAGGAGTTATAATTTTATATAAAACTTTATATAAAATATAATAACTTTCTTTAATATTAATAATTAAAATTGTTTCCACATTGTTGACATAGTTACTCGACAATCCCTAAATTTCATTTAGAACCCTAGTCCCCGCTAATCCGTTAAACTTAATTTAAATAAACTTAAAAATCTTATAAATATATATATCTTAGGTACATTGTGTAGGGCTACGTTGAATCGACGCTTATTATTAGTTTTTATTAATCATCCAATAAATACTTATTGATCAAGTGAGTATTTCCATACCCCTTTTTGCTTATTGTCACACTTTGGGGTGAAACATGTTAACTTATTATCATTGCACTTGTAAACTTATTTGAGACTTGTAATCTTTATGGCAATTCATCATGCAAAGTTGTGGTTAGTTGAACTTTTGTGGTTACCATGTTATGGCGTTATATGTACAATCATTAACTATTGCTAGCCCAGCGAAGTCATAGATCTATGGGCAAGACAAGCCTGCTTTGGTTGATCCAAGTACACTTAGCTGATCGTATAATCTTGTAAACGTTTGAGACTTGTAAAACTTTGTCGAGGTTTGATTGTTGCATTGTTCATAACATCCCTAATCACTTTATTCACTAACTTATGACTTGAATTGTCATCTTTTATATAATCTATGTATTAAAAACTATGGAATGCTCACCAACATTATTGTTGATCTTTTATTTTTAACATGTTTCAGGAAACGCCCAAGTTTGATATCTACTCATTGAAGTTTGCACATCTAGGAATGGACCTAGATAAATAAATGAAATAAGAATGACTTGTTACACTCTATGTTATGTTTTTAATTTCTTTGAGACTTAAGCTTGTAATGAAACAATTGAATCTTATGATTAATTTATATTTGGGTTATTAATAGCGTTATGTGGCTGTGAACAATCTTAACTCTCACTCCTCGACGTTTCCGCCGTCAAGGTTGGGGTGTGACAACCCATTTTTGACCGGTTTTTTTGATGTTTTTTACCATTATACCCCCACTAGGTTAGTATATATGTATTTGATGTTTTGGTTGAATCACAACAACTTATAACACTCTCTACTCTCAAAAATCTCAAAAACGCTCTCCACAAATACTTTCGTTTTAAACGCTCTCACAAAAATCTCTGAAATGACTTCAACAAGTGCTCAATCATCCGTTGGTTGTGAAGCGTCTTCAAGCAACGTGGTGATAGCAATCCTTCCTACGAATAGGAACCCCGAAGTATGGTGCAATTACGATTTATGTCAAATGGCTAGCGGTCCAAACAAGGCTCGTTGCAAGTTTTGTCATAAGTTTCTCAAAAAAGATGCAAACACAACGTTGAAAAACCATATTGCAAATAAATATTGTAAAGCGTTAAAAGGTGAACCTTCTCAAGGTCAAGCTTCGATGACAAACGAAGGAAATATTTGGGCTTATAACATTGATGCGGTTCGGGAGCAAATGGCGCAATTTGTAATTCAAAAAAGCTTGTCATTCAAACATTTCGAGAACGAACGTTTGACTCGACTCATTCAACGAACTCTCCAACCACGTTACACCAATGTAAGTCGTGCTACTCTTAGAAGAGATTGTTTAAAAATGTAGAAAAAAGCTAAAAATGAATTAATATCTTATTTTGAAAATTTACAAACCGGTGTTAACTTAACTAGTGATGTTTCGTCGACACCTCACGGTTCACCGGACTCGTACATTTGTGTCACCGCCCATTGGGTTGAACCCGATTCGTGGCAAATGATGAAACGTACGATTGCGTTTGAATTGTTTGATTATCCTCACACCGGCCAAAACATTTTTTATCTTATTGATAAAGTTATCCAAACGTACAAATTAAAAAACAATATATCATTTGATAATGCGTCAAACAACACTCTTGCGATAGATCATTTGAAATTAAAATATAAACCAATATGTGAGGGTGTGTTTTTTCATAGTCGATGTGTTGCGAACATCATAAACTTAGCCGTTCAAGACGGTTTTAAAACGATTGAAACCATTAAAGATTGTTTTAAAAGAATGTTACGTGATATTTTTAGTAGTAACCAAAGATATACTAAATATCGCAAGTTTTGTAAAGACGCAAATACCAAATGTTTAGGTCCGAATTGGGACGTACCAACACGATGGAATTCCACATGTAACATGTTTGAAAAGGCTATTGAACAAAAAAAAAGTTTAATAGCTTTTCATAATAGTTTGGTAAGTCGGGAAAAGACAAATTCTTACCATCCATCGGGTTGGGCCATCATCGAAGAAGTAACAAAAATGCTTCAAGTTTTTAAAAATGCAACTACATGTCTTTCTGGAGTTTATTACCCAACGAGTCCGTTGGTACTTCACCAAATTTATTTAATGACTTCAAAATTAAATGAATTTTCGTGTAGGGGTAGACCTTATTCCGATATGATACCCCCAATGAAAGAAAAACTTAAAAGGTATTTTGAAGAAATGCCTTCCGTTATTACATGTGCCGCTGCTTTAAACCATTGTTTAAATTTATCGGGGGTTGAAACTTTACTTGATAAAATTACTTTTAGTTTGGATTTAGAAGTTGGTAAACCAATGTATAGTAAAACTTTAAAAGCTACTTTCAACAAACATTTACAACAAATGTATGATGTTTATTTATTAAAATACGGGGAAACATCACAAATCCATGATGCTTTAAGGCATGCGGTAAATGCCGAATGTTCGAATGATCCAATGTTTGATTTATATAATACTTTAAGGGATGAATGTAATAAACGTCAACATGGTAACACTCCGAGTAGTGAACTCGGGAGGTATGGTCTTACAAACTTTTTATCGACAATGACTCCACATCAATTTAAAAATTTTGACTTGTTGGCTTGGTGGAAAGGTAAGGAAGATCAATTTCTCATCCTATCCACCATGGCCTGAGATTTATTAACCGTCCAAGTTTCTACGGTAGCTTCAGAATCTGTTTTTTCTGTTAGTGACAGGGTTATATCAATAAGACGAACTCGACTCACTCCACAAGCGGTTGAAATGTCAATTTACTTGAAAGATTATTTGGATGTCGCGGAAAGAGTACAAGACAAACGTTCACTTGAAGGAGAACTGGAATACGAAGCAGAATTATACGAGGACGAGGTAGAGAGCGGATTGACACCAGGAATGACTGATGATGAAGCGGCATATGATGACTACCTTCGTAACAGTTCCGGTTCTAGTGGCGAGGAATAAACGTACAAGTATAATACGAACGAAGAAACGACTATGTTAAATGTTTAGTTTTAAATGTTTAAATTATTTAAATGTTTTAAATGTTATAAATTATTAAAATGTTTTAAATTGTTTATAAATGTTATAAATTGTGTAAATTGTTTATAAATGTTATAAATTGTTTATAAATGTAAATAAATAGTATATATATATGTTATAAATGTTTTAAATTGTTTAAATGTTTAAATTGTTTAAATGTTATAAATGTTATAAATTGTTTAAATAATATAAATTGTTTTATATATGTTATAAAATGTTATAAATTGTTTTAAATTATATAAATTGTTTTAAATTATATAAATTGTTTTAAATTATATAAAATGTTATAAATTGTTTAAACTATATAAATGTTATAAATGTTTATGTTTTAATTAAAAGTTTAAAATTTTATTTGAATATAACAAAAATCCAAATTTTCAAAAAAAAAACCGGTTTGGGCACGAACCGGTTCCAAACCGACCCAAACCGGTTCGATAGGTTTGGGTTTTTATGGCTTGAAACCGGTTTGAACCCGAACCGGTTGGGGGCCAAACCGGTTTTGACCGAGTTTGACCAAACCGGTTTCGGTTTGGAACCCGAACCGATTTGGGCCCCCAAACCGGTTTGTACATCTCTAACGTGATATGCCATAAAAATCTAACGAAGTTAACAAAAACTAGACAAATATTTCACAGTGACTATTATTATAATAAATCTAAAAAATAAGATTAATACTCATCAAATTATTTGTCAAAATTAATATTAACTAATAATTTAGATTATTAAAATTCAATTTTATTTTAAATATAAGAGTTTGACGGTAAGGGGTATCTCAAAATCATGGTTTTGAAAACCAGACCGAACCGATCTGTTGGATCGGGAACCGGACCCGTTGAACCGGTGGTCGGACCGGTTGAACCGATTTTTTATATATATTTTTATTTTTGTTTTGTAATTTTACATATATTTATAAAAAATACTTATAATTTTATCCGGTTTTTATATACGGTTCGACAAGTTGAACCGCTTCCGACCATCGGACCGGTATGACGTCCGGTTCACTATTCGATCCGGTTTACTATTCGATCCGGTTTTAAAAAGATTACTCAAAATAACTTGAAAAAGGGGCAACGCCGCTTTAGTGGGTCATCGAAACCCTTGATAAACCCTTCAACGATTTCCCCCAAAATCGAATCACAAATAAGCTCAAAATGAATCACATCGATGCAGCAGAAGAACGAATCGTAACAGAGAGATTGAGGCAAAAGCTCAACGAAGTTAATTCTGCAGCTCAATCGCAGCTCCATGTTGTTCAGGATCATGTCAATTTCACTCTTCAGGTTTCCACTCTTCTTCCTCTGTATCACTATCTGTATACTCGCATTAACTAACCTAAACGACTGCAAAAACATCGTTACGAACTTTGATTTATGAATGTTGATCGATTTGCAGAAAGCGTACTTCAGATGTGCGCATGAGTGCTTTGATAGGAGGAGGAAGCAGGATGATATAAGCATGTGTGTTGAGAATTGCAGCGTTCCTGTTCTTCAAGCTCAGAATCTCGTTGAAGGCGAGATGGCGAAGTTTCAGGTAGATCTTATAATTCATGTTGATTGTGGAGTATTGATGTGTGTGTGTGTGTGTGTGTTTGATGTTACTGTTTGTGGTAACTGTGTTACATAATGCTTATCTTATGGTATGATGATAGTTTGGTAGTTTAGATGTTCTAATGCAAATTTAAGTAGCTAACTTGTTCTATTAATCCACTTGAGAATTGAGATTTGGTTTGATCAGAGTGATAAGTGTTAGATTTGCATCATCATTGTTTCTTTGGTTGTATTTGTACTTTGTACCTACAGTTAGTCAGCTAGTGTTACTCAACTTGTTCGGAGATCGTTACAGTTAGTCAGCTAGTTTATGCGTTCTAATGCAAATATAAGTAGCTTATTTGTTCCGTTAATCCACTTGAGATTAAATTTGAATGTTTGATCAGGATGATAGGTTTTAGATTTGCATCATCATTCATTAATGTCTCTTTGGTTGAATTTGTACTTTGCACCTACAGTTAGTGTTACTCGTCCTGTTCGGGAGGTCGTTACTTGGTCGTTATTTGCATCATCAACGTCTAGGCTTTAGGCAAATTGCAAAAGCCATAAGCACACCGGGAACAAGGAGTTGATAAGAGTATAAGACGCATTATCACAAGCTTTGCAACAACTTTTCTTAATTTGCAAAGCTTGCAACAGCAAATGTCGTGTCTTAGGAACATGTTGATGAGCGAAATGTGTATGAGAAGTAAATGTGCCAAATAGGCAAAAGGAAAGAGGGCTAATGAAGTAGTTTTCATCTTTTCATGCCTTTTTTAGGAAAAATTTGCTTTGGACTCTTAAAAGCAATAATTTGATTTCAACCCCTTGTTTAAGTTCTATGGTTTGTTGATAATGAGAGACAATGTGACAACTGTATAGTTGCTGCTAGTTATTGATAAAAGATGGAATTGTCAACTTAAATTAGTGTGATTTTTTCAACATTCTAATTTTGTTTTATACCTCTAAGCATTGTTTTAAAGGAGTGTTTGCAAGATGTACATGTGTCACAAATATCAAGCTTTTGGCTTTGTAAATCCATACCATCTATGTTAAAAATAAGACATTTAAATGTTCCAATTCCCAAAAATTATGTTGTAGATCTTTCTACAGTTTTATGCAGTTGTCTGAAAGAATTGCAACCAAATTTTTTCTGACATCCGGCACATAAAAGTCATAGCACATTCTAATCTAGAAATTAACTGGGTTGTTAAAGTGGTTCACATCATCTTTAGCCTATGCCTGAATAGTTAAACTTTCTGTTGTTGTATACAGGAAAGACTGAATCGGTCGCTTATGGTTTGCCAAGACAAATTCGAGTCTGCAAAACTCCAAAAGATCAGGACTGATGCAACAAGGGATATGGAATCATGTGTTAATCAGTCAATCGAAGAAAATATCAAGGCGTTACCACATTTGGTTGCAAAGTTGAAGGCCTCTCTCGCCATCGATCCTACAAACGAGTGATATCTGCATCTTTTTGTAATAAATTGCAGAATGCATTGCGATGGAGAGGTAAAGCATATGCCTATAAACATTTAAAAAGGGAAATCTAGAAACCTGCTCAAATATTTTCTAGTTACAAGTAATTGAATTGAATTTATGTACTTTATGGAAGTTTCAGTTGGCAATGTTTCCTAAAGTTATTATTATTATCATGACAAACATCACTCAAATGCAAGGTTCATGACACTTATGTGACAGTCATGGACGAAGAAGAGGCTAAGGACCACCCATAGTAGGGTAGGTTCTTAGGTTAATTCTCCGTGTTCATAATATTTTTTAAATCGTTTTTTTTCTTTTTAAGATTTTGCGATCAAGGTCCAAGATCTACTCAATGTCCTAGGTTTATTATGTGTGTTCTAATTCTTATAATAGATTCATTCAATGATAACTTTCTAAAACATGTAATTTTAGATATGATAACTATAATAATGTAATATAAACTCATAGCATTTAGGTTACTACATTAGATAAATAGTGATAAAGACATGAGGGCCTTAAAACTTTTTAAGTTGCAGACTTCATTAACTTACAAAGGACTGGCAAGAAACTAGTACATCAAAGAAACACCATAGTTAGAGACACCAAAGGAATACCACATGGACCATTCTAACCAAATTACTGAACTAGTGCCGCCCTAGGTTTAATCCATAGTAAAGACATGACTTTTATATCTTTTATATCAGGAGATGATCAATTTCTATTATGATTATCGCATAATGGGCATAATGTAGATTGAATAGCTACCCCTCTCAATGGATGCCAATGTTGATGGTTTGTTTCATATCAATTCACCTTCCATATGAAGAAGTTGACCATAACAGGTACCCACTTGTAACACTCAAATGACAACCTAAAAACCACTTACCTAGCGCTGAATCTTAAGAAGTTTGTGTACGCCTCCGTTAACTCAATCGTAGCCTCCTTGTCTGTGCATTGTTTCAGTGAGCATATCTTATTTCGTACAACTAGTTTAAACATTTGCAGTTATCACAACTGATCGGTGACCACTGTTGCATCTGTATTCAAATGAATATCATAATTCTTCAAAAAATAAGTTTTTAATACGTAATGTATAATGCTCTTAAAACTTAATTTGATAGTATATATGATTTTGCAAGTTAGTGGATATTTATGAAATTGCTCATATATATAATTCATATACAAACTATATCCCCTTTGTCCCTAGGGTGGTGTATATTAGTTGTATAATAGAGAGTACAGTAGAGAGTGTGTGGTTTAGTGGTAGAAATATATTAGTCGTAGAATTATTTATCGATAAAAAATTTACAATTTTTTTAAAATTTTATTTAAACATTAAATAGTATAAGTCACTAAATAAAAATTCAGAGTTGAATTAAGCTTTCACATTTTGCCATTCCAATTTCAAGGATGCTTAAATATCTCAAAACATGTTCTTGTTACCAAGCTCACTTGAAATCGATTCGTTAAAAAAATTCAACTCGACTCAGATCATTTACAGATAAAACTAGCTCGGCTCACGTCGTTTACAGATAAAACTACCTCGGCTCACGTCGTTTACAGATAAAACTACCTCGGCTCACGTGGTTTACCAAACAAGCCAGCCAGCTCTGCTAGTATACAACGCTCCTTGTTCTTAAAATAAAAATATTTTGTGGAATATCTTTTCAAGAATAGAACCATACACCACATCCAACCAGTGGACCCAAGTCAAAGCCACAACCAATCAAATCACTCAAAACAGATTCCCACCAGAGATGAACCCAAACGAACCGGTCCGGACCGGAGTGGCCAACAAAGCAACCATAATTCTCAAGCCACAAACTACATGTGGCTCATGATGCTTCATCAAACCAAAGGTTCTCACATGTACAACAAACCCATAAACCCACAATAAACACACCCACAACAAACCAATTTCCATCAACCAATTGTCATCAAAAACCTCTAAATTCATTTTGATGGCAATATCATCAGTTACTACAACAGGGTTCTCATCTTCCTTTTGTGGAAGTTGGGAGACTTCCATTGCTGGTGAAGAGTACTCAACCATGGTGGCTAGGACCACCCCAAACGTGGCTCGAGTCGAGAAGCCGTTGCGGTCTGGACCGATGATGGGAAATGTTAACGACGGGAAAGGGGTCTTCGCGCCTTTGGTTGTTGTTACACGTAATATCGTTGGAAAGAAGAGGTTTAATCAGCTAAGAGGAAAAGCGATTGCTTTACACTCGCAGGTATCGTACCCACGTATTGAAGATTTGTGTTTTTTTAGTGTATCGAGTTAAATTGTCGAAATAAGTAACTTTTTTTGTTCATATGATGGATGAACCAAATGAGGGTCAAGAGGGTCTACTGATGTCATAATTTGTGTAATAATGAGTTCTTTTTGGGTAATTGTGAGTTGAGGGGCTATGAATTGTCAGACAGCAAAGAAGAAAACATGAGTTTATCGGATAAAAAACACGATTTTTAAAAAAAAAAAAGTTATTGTTCATGTACACATGTAAGCTTTATTTAAAATAATGAGATACTGGTGGGATGTTGTGTGTTTCTAATCAACTACTTATAGTATTATGACAAGATAAATACAAAGGAAATATAATCAGATCATATTTCGTAGTTATTATAAGATTAACATTATTACAATAAACTCTAACTATTGTATTTTTTCTATCACGTGTGTACTTTCTTAAATGAGTGTTTGAAATTGCATTTTGAAAGTGTTATGTGATATAAATTAATTATTTAATGATTTACATTTAGAAGTAAAATGACGTATTCTTAAACATATTATTTGACCAGTAAGACCAAAATATGATATTTGCTAGTTGAAAATGCAATCGAATTTTGATTGTAACATTATAAATGAACTTGATGCTTTAGGTAATTACGGATTTCTGCAAATCGATAGGGGCGGATTCAAAGCAAAGACAAGGGTTGATTCGATTGGCGAAGAAGAATGGTGAAAGACTTGGATTTCTAGCATAATTAAACATTTTTAGTGCAATTTTATTTAAAGATTGATTGCAAGTTTGATGAGAAAGTTGAACTTTCCTCCATAGTATGTATGAAGAAGATCTCATACCCATCAACATATAAATCAAATTCACTTCGTATGTTTCAACTTTTATTTTGAATGGTTAAAGAGGAAAAAAATTTGAATCATTTCTCTATTTGTGTCATTCTTGTATAGTCAATTTATTATCCTTGTATCATTATAATTTTATCTATTTGTGTGTGTCATCCTTCTTCTACGGTTTTTTGAGGCCCTTTAGACTCGAGATCTCGGATATATATCGATAGTTATATGAAAATCTCTCTAACTTATTACATCAATCAAGCAATATTCAATTATGGATACAAATGTCATTCGAGAAGACAAACGAGTGGTTGAAAACATATGAGGAATGAATTCGAATACATTGACAATTCTAGTGAACTCTCACTTACTAAATCGGAATGACTAGAGAAAAGTAAGGTTGACGTGACAACGGACGAGCCAGGGGGTCTAGGAGGTTCACCTACGCTTGCAAGTGCCTGATTTAGGTAGAAGTGAAGCTTACTCAAGTTGACGATGATGTAGATCTTGATTTATTGTTAACCCTATGCAAGTAAGAGGATAATGGGAGTTGTTCTTATTATGGATTAGAACTCATACAATTTTGATATTAATTCTTGACTTCGATTGGAACTCATACAATTTTGCAAGCAACTATTTATGCCTAAAAAACTGATATGTTTAAAAAATATTATAGCATTTAAAACCATAAGTTAACCCATCATCGAACTAGGATCGACCAACCTATTAGTAAAGTGGTCGCCCTCCCATCTACATTTTTATGATTTCACATAAAATGATGATAGTTTCATGAGCTGATATGAGGCGATGACAAGCAGAAATTACAAAGATTACAATTATGAAAAAAAGAGACAACTTACAAAATTTCCACTAAACATTCAATTCGTTTACAAACTTACGATTAAACATTTGTTTGGTAGACTCTTAGCTCTATTATGATACTACATCTGAATCAGTGTTTGGTTACTTGAAAATCACCGTTTAATAGTTCATGGAGTCTTAAAAGATAAATTTTAGAAAGGCACTGAACGAAAAAGCTAAATTAAAATTATAACCTTAATAAAACCTCTTATTCAATCAGAGTTATTAATTACCCAACACAAGGTCGTAAAATAACATTAAGAGATTGTTTGACAACATCTAAATCAGTAAGTATTAAACCAGTAAGAGATCTAATTGAGTAAGAGACTTTAAACTAATAAGTGTTGAACAAATAAGTATGTTTGGTTGAATTTCGAAATGACCATATAAAATCCCTATTATACCCTTTGCTATTAATCCTAAAGTGATGACGATGAAAGTTAGGGGTGTGCAGAAAGATCCGAATCCGAAACCGAATCCAATTTATCCGAATTTCTGAATCCGAAGTATCCGAAAGTTCGGATATCCGAAATTTCGGATTCAGATTCAGATAGTAATATTGGAAAATTTCGGATAATTCCGATATCCGAAATATCCGAAATATCCGAAATATAAAATATATTTCTTTAATTTTTAATTATTTATAAAAGTATAAAACCACATTTTAATATTTCATTCACAAGTTCACAAACACAATAACCCTAATCTCAAAACATCCGCCTCCACCCTCCAGGCTCCATCTCTTCGACTCCAGATCTCCTTCAAGATTCATCGTCGACTTCGAATCTTCGAGTAATCCTAATCTCATAGACTCATTCAAAGTGAGTCGGTTCATCCCTAATCGAGTAATCGTCCTTCGTTCAGGCTCGGTGGCTCGGTGGCTACTCTAATCGCCATTTGACAGCTGCGGTGTGTTGGTTCTACCCTAAACGACCTTCGTCAACAAAGGTTAGCCGATTATTTCACAGGCTCGGACGCTCGGTGGCTCTGTTTTCATTCATTTGCTTATGTTTGATCATAGCTTAGATTCTTCATGGGTATTTTATTACAAAGATATTTCAAAGATTATTTGAAGATTAAGTTTATACCTTCTGCCTTCTGGAGTTTTGGAAACAATGGAGCTCTTTAAAAACCTTTCTTTTTTCTAAATGGAGTTTTGAGTTTTGACGTTCTGTAATAGTAACTTAACAACTATATGTTGGAATTTTAGTGATATGCTATAAAAGGTTAATAAGAATCATAATTATTGATTATGTTCTCACACTCTCCCTGTTAGTCTCACTTCTTATTTTTTCATTATTCAAATTAGATTGTTTCATGCTTCAATGGACATCCCTGATACCAACACAAAAAACTCAGATTGTGAACTAGTGTCTGAAAACGAGGTGATGTCAAAGGCCAAACAAAAGAAGAACCAGAAGCAAAAAAAAGATGGAAAACCTCCAAGCGCACCCTCAAATGTAAGTGAACCTTGTTCCACACGTACGAACAAAAAAGATCTATTTGGTGGGATCATTATATTGAGTGTGATGTACTTGATTTGGCTGAGTGTATATATTGTCATAGAAGAATTGGTTGTTCAACAAAAAGTGGGACTACCCCTTTGAAAAATCACATCAACACGTGTAAACAATACCCTCCAAACATAGATAAAAGACAAAAGCTGCTTGATCTTGAGTCTAAGACACGTGTTAGTGATGATGGTTCCATTGAAAACATAACAGTTCCTCGGTTATGGGAGTTTAACCAAGAAGTAATTAGGAAAGCCTTAGCAAAAATGTTGATAGTTGATGAATTACCCTTTTCTTTTGTGGAGGGAGAGGGTTTTCGTGCTTTTTGTAAGGTTATTAATCCCCATTTTAATGTGCCTTCACGTTCGACTGCAACAAGAGATTGCTATGGATATTTTATTGAGGAAAGGAGGAAATTAGTGAATATTTTTAACAATATGTTGTCTAGAATATGTTTAACCACAGACACTTGGACTTCAGGACAGAATTTATCTTATATGTGTTTAACTGCACATTTTATAGATGACGATTGGCATTTGCATAAGAGAATCATAAATTTTTGCCCAATTGTTGGTCACTCGGGGGTATTAATCGGGAGAGCGGTTGAAAAGTGTTTACTTGAATGGGGTTTAAAAAACATTTTGACTGTCACAGTAGACAATGCTAGCTCTAATGATATAGCTATTCAACATTTGAAAAAGGTTTTTAATCATTGGGATTCTGGAGTTATGAAGGGAGATTTTTTACATATGAGATGTGCGGCTCATATTTTGAACTTAGTTGTTAGAGATGGCCTTAGTAATTTGAAGAAATCAATCAAAAAAGTACGTGCCCTTGTTAAATACGTGAGGTCTTCTCCTGCTAGACTTCAAAAATTTAAAGCTTGTGTTGAAGAAGAGAAAATAGAGAGCAAGAGTTTAGTGTGTATGGATGTTGAAACCCGTTGGAACTCCACTTTTTTAATGCTAGAATCTGCTATTAAATTCAAAAAAGCATTTTCTAATTATTAAGGGATTCTAACTGTGAGAAAGAGATTAAGAGGTGTGAAGGTGGTTTAATACATGAGGATGATTGGACCGATGTTAAAAGCTTGTTGCCTTTTTTGAAGATTTTTTTTGATGCTACGTTAAGATTTTCAGGTTCCCGCTATGTGACTTCTAATGCTTATTTGCATGAGATTTTTGGAATTGGCACTGTGATTGAGGGTTTGGTTAAGCATGCTGATATCTCAATTAGTCAAATGGCACATAAAATGAAAGAAAAGTATCAAAAGTATTGGGGTGAATTTGCTAAGATTAATCAATTTTTGTATATTGCTGTGGTTCTTGACCCGAGACGAAAGTGGCATTACATGGAGTTTCTTGTTAAAGAGAATTTTATAACTGAAAATGTCATGAAAAGTGTAGAATTAAACATGATTACTTTGTTTGAATCTTATATGAGATCTATGCCTCGAAAAGAAAACGAATTTGAGGTGTCATCATCTGCGTCGGCTTCTAGTTCTAGACGTGTAGATGGCGATGAACAGGTTGTAATGGACATTGAGGAACTTATGACGAAGCGATTTGAAATGGCCATGGGAAATTCGGAAACATCATTGAAAAAAAATGAGTTAGACAAATATCTCGGGGAGGATCGTGAACCTATGGACGCACGTTTTGACATATTAAATTGGTGGAAAGTACAACAGTGTCGATATCCCGTTCTTGCCAAAATGGCTCGAGATATTCTTGCTATTCCTGTTTCTACCGTTGCCTCCGAGTCCGCTTTTAGCACCGGGGGACGGGTGCTTGATTGTTTCCGAACTTCCTTAACCCCAAGAATGGTAGAAGCATTGGTTTGTGCACAAGATTGGTTGCGTGCTTCTAATAATACAATTATGATTGAAGACACTTTACTCGAGATCGAGAAAATGGAAGGAGAAGGTTAGTAGCAAATTACCATTTTTCATTTTTATTGATTTTCTGTTACATATATTTTTTAATGTTTTTTTTATTGTATCATAGGCTTATACAATTGGCATACAAGTGCAACCACAAAAAGTAAAAAGAAACTTTCATGCTTATACATAAATATTCCAAGGTGATAATACTCTTTTCTTAGTATTATTATAGCAATACAGGCACAAGCCAACTTGATTAGAATAGTTTTAAAAAAATATCATGAGTTCTATCTTATTGTTTCTTTGGTTGTAGGCTGTGGATGTGTGGATCATGTGGTGATGAACTGATGATGGAAGATATCAAGATTGGTAGTTTCCAAATATGCTCGAGAACTCAAGATTGGACTTTTTGAAAATGATTAACTATTCTATTTTGCTTATAAAACTGTTTTGAATTTTTTAGGATTTTAGTTGGTATTTTGGTTGGTTGTATTCAGTTGTTGACTATTTAGGCATTTGACTACTCATGGATTGTAATATGAATTAAATGATAATGACAAAGTTTTTGGTTCACTGAAAATCGAATATCCGTTTAACTATCCGAATCCGTATCCGAAATTTCGGATATCCGAATTTCGGATATCCATTTTGAACACCCCTAATGAAAGTGGCTAGCAGACTTGTTGTTAGCATTTGGGAGGATATGTGCGGAGGTAAAGCATTTATATGAAGTTGAACCATTTAGAAGCAATTCGAACCATTAAGAGGCGAACCGAACCATTAAGATGTATTTTTCAAATAAAACAAACACACTTAATGCTAAACGATTCAGATATAGCATCTTAATAATTTTATTACCAGGATTCCAAGTAACCTTTAAGTTAAAAGGCTTTAATAAGCCCATGAGTTTTTTCTTGTTGGGTTTGGGTGTAAGCATTTATATTTTATACTAGGTTAGAGGTCATGTATTACATGAATGGAATAAATAAAATATATTAAAATCATTAGTTTTATAAATATTTTATTTTCTAGATGTTATTATTTATTGTGAAATAAAATATAATAAATATTTAAAATTTATAACACATAATAAATTAAAAATTATCACTATATATTAATATGTATTAATAAATTTATAAAATAAGTACATTTATATTTTAGATATATAAAATTTTAGTTTACTTATTTACAATAATTGTCATTTAATATGAGAGAAAGAAGAAAAACAAATATAAATATATTTGTTTTAACATATGTTAGTTAGAAAATAAAATCAAATTAATTTTCGTATTTAGTAGGAAAGATACGAGAAAATAGTTTTTTGATATGTTATAGTGATAAACACGTGTTTTAAAAAAACTTTCTGTGTATTATATTCAATATTCATTATTCTTTTTTCATTATTCGTACGTACAGAAGAAACGAAAGGGGCACGTGGAGAAGACGAAGGGATACGTGGAATCACCACGATGAGCGTAAGCATCGTCTTCAGCGACACCTCAAAGCGGCGATACTTGTTTAAGATCGACGGAGATCATCATCATCATCACTCAGATGAACCACACAACCTACAACACTCAACACAACAACATCAACAGCAACAGCAACCAACAATCAGCAGAAATGGCGGGAAAAGTTATGGGAGCCACTGAGGGGAATGCATTGACGCCGGAGGCAGATTGTCAGCCGTTGACTTACGAGAGGAGAGTTCGCACGGATCTGGAGACTCATCTTCCGAAACCTTGTATGTTGATTTCTTACTTTTGTTATCGTCATTGTGATTCTAGAACGTGTGTTGTTGTTAGGAAGAAATTTGAATTTGAATTTGAATTTGAATTTGAATTTGATGATGAATTGGTGGTGATTTTGAGCTGGAGCATGCGTTGGTGCTTTGTATTGAGTTTAAATCGGTATTTCGTTTGATTTTGTGTCATTGTGTCAACGATATTGTGATGATGAGTTTGTTAGTGTGTAGTGATTTGATTCTGAATGAATGTTCAGTTACGCGTGATTTTAGTGTAGTTTTTGCTTATGATGACTGTGTTGGTGTGTGTTGCTTCATCCTGAACCGATTTGCGTATTTTGTAGGATTCTTATGAGTTATGAACAGTTTGATGACGATTACTGAATGTATATGCAGATTTGTGGAATTGTTGTGAACAAATTTGATGATGAATTGTTGATGATTTTGAGCATGCGTTGTTACTTCATCAATAATTTGATGATGATGATTTGTTAGTGTTTCGCGACTTGATTTTGAATAAATGTTCAATTGCGCATAATTTACTGAACGTTTGCTTATGATGATTGTGTACGTATGGTTGTTTCATCCTAAATCGACATACATATTATGCTGAATTCTTATGAACAATTTGATGCTAATTACTGAATGCATATGCCAGATTTATAGAATTCATGTGAACAATTTGATGCTGATTACTGAATGCATATTCCAGATTTATAGAATTTTTATGAACAATTTGATGCTGATTGTGAATGCATATTCCAGATTTGTAGAATTCATATGAACAATTTGATGCTGATTACTGAATGCTTATTCCAAATGTATAGAATTCTTATGAACAATTTGATGCTGATTATTGAATGTGTACGCCAGAGTTGTAGAGTTCTTATGAACAATCTGATGCCGATTACGAATGCATGTTCCGGATTTGTAGATTTCTTATGAAATTTTTGATGTCGATTACTGGATGCATACACCATATTTGTTACAACTGTTGTAAATCATTTGTTAACGAAATTAATTCGTGCAAATAATATTCAGATTTAGCGAGGGGATTGATAGCTCCAGATTCAGAACATCCAAACGGAACCCTGGGGCACAGGCACTACGACATGAGTGTACTGCAGCAACATGTTTCGTTCTTCGATCGCAATAATGACGGAATCATTTACCCCTGGGATACCTATTCTGGTGAGCTAGCATTCATATGAACACTCTAGTCTATTGATCAGTCGAAAGGTGTACTTATGATTCATTTTTTTAAGTGGTGTGATTGAACTGAATCTTGTTGTATGAACTTAAGCTAATGGTAGATCATCATTGCGCGCAGGTATGCGCGAATTAGGGTTCAATGTGCTGATATCCATTCTAGCTGCCCTGTTTATCAATATGGGAATGAGTTATCCGACCCTCCCGGTACGTTGTTCGTCTTTACTTTCTCTGATTGCAACTAAATGAGTCTGCCCATCGATTGAATGGATCTATTTTCCATTGCAGGGGTGGATTCCGTCGCCGTTTTTCCCCGTATACGTCTACAACATACACAGAGCAAAGCATGGGAGCGACTCAGGGACTTATGATACTGAAGGAAGGTCTGTCCTTGGTTAATGTCATTGTTTTGTGCACCCGTTATCATATATCCTGATGAGCTAGCAAATAGGACGTGTTGTAAGGCGTTTAATTGCTTGTTTTGTAGATACATGCCGGTGAACTTTGAGAACATATTTAGCAAGTACGCGAAAACAGTGCCAGACAAGCTGACGCTGGGCGAGATATGGGGCATGACTGAAGGGAATCGACTAGCATTTGATCCTTTTGGATGGTTAGTTCATCTGTCTATGTTTTTGATCCCTTTGGATGGTTAGTTCATCGGTTCGTCTGTTTACGTACTCTAGCATGCATCTGGTTATGCACATGTCTCTTGCGGATCGAGTAACAAATAGCAAACTTATTGGTGTAGGGTCTATGTCTATCTATAACAAACAAACAAACGTATCAGTATATACCCATTATATCCTACATGTAGGAGAGCTATTCATAGGATCTCTATTTGGGTAAGTAATATAATAGAACAAACGTATATAGTCATTACAACACATTTACACCCAGTATATTCAACACACATAGCAGAGCTATTGGTTAGCTTACGATATGGTTATTGTGGTGATGTTTGCAGGACTGCGGGCAAGATGGAGTGGATGATCTTGTATGCCCTTGCGAAGGACGAGGAAGGTATGCTATCGAAGGAAGCTGTTAGGCGGTGCTTTGATGGCAGCTTGTTCGACTACTGCGCGAAGATGAGACGCCAAAAGATGTATTAGGTGGTGAATAGATTAAAGTTGGTGTTTGTGAAGTATAGTACGTATGTGTGCTTGTTGGTGTTAATAATATGTTTGTGTTTTAAAGTTGGTACTTTATGTATATATATAAAAGTAAATAAATGAGACATTGTGGATTATGGTCTTTGTTTATCCGTCTCATTTGTCATTCTTGATTTTAAGGCCACATCACTTGGACCTTTCACACATTCATCTTTTGTAGAATATGTAACCTCAATTCTCTCCCGACACTTTCATATGTATTGATCTTCAAATCTTAAGCCACCAATGACATTTGATCTGTGCTCAAAGCACTATATCAATATTCGTGATAATTAGTATTTGAAGTATATGAAAAAAAATAAACCGCTTCCAAAGATATGGGGTTGTTTCTTTCAGCCTGATTTAAATTGCTAAATAATTCAATATTTAATTATTTAATTATTTCGTAAGCAAATGATTAAATGGTTTAGACATTTGTTTTTAAATGGTTAAACATGATATCGAATTTAAATGTTTAAGACTTTTTATATGATTTGATTAGACATTTGTTTTTAAATAATTAAGTAATATACTAACTTTAAATGATTTAAAGCTTTTATTGATTTCACATTTATAAATCTCTTATTGATTTACCATTTAATCATTTAAAAATTGTTACCGTCACAATCCTATCATTATGGTTTTCCTATTACAACCCTCCAAGAATAAGGAGTGAAGAAAATAAATAGCAAGAGAAAGAGAGTAACTTGGATAGCTAATATCACGGTGTGGCAGCACGGTACATGAACCGGATGGACAATCAGACTGATGCGAATGCTTTCACGTCTCAGAGGCTGTTTGACAGTCTTTTAATTAGCCTTTTAATGGTTCAGATGTCTAAATAATTTAACACTTAATGGTTCAAACTTTTTATTTCATGAACACATGTCTGAATGGTTAAAAGATTTACCTCTGAACGGTTAAACATCATACTGATGCTAAATGGTTAAAAGGTCTAATAATGAAATGATTAAAACATATTATGTAAATTAATCAAACATTTGTCTTTGAACAGTTAATATACTAGCTTTTAATGATTTAAACCTTTTAATGATTCAACATTTAATTATTAAAAAATTACCAAACAAACAACAACCATGTACTATGCAAGTTACTTGCTTTGAAAATGGTAACTAGGAATCATGATGCAACTTTATGTTGTAACGTTTTTTATTTCCCTTGTATTACTTCTAGCTCAATGCTAGAACTTCAATAAATTTTCCACCTTTCGAAAAACCTAATGTCAACTACAGAATTGGTTACTTAACGAAATCATGTATAAATGTATCTCACTTATGTTGATTTCTCTACAGTGAGTATTCATTCTGGTTACTTTGTTTTCATTAATGTAGGTTTATTGGCAAGATTTGAGTGGCTTTAAAACAAATCAACTCTAAATAACAGTATAGCTTGATTTCACAAGACTAATCAATAAGTGACTTTAAAACAAGTCCACTCTAAATAACATAGCGTAATTGGTAGATCCAGTGTTGTTAGTGCTTTATTGCAACTAGATATAATCATGTTGTTCACTTTAAAGATTGAACATATAAGCAATCCAGCTTCACAGCTGGAAAAACAAGATTGCAAGAATTTGATTGAATGATAGCCTCATGTCTTTATTCAGAAAAAGTTGAGAGTTCAAATCCTACAAACTGCAAAATGCTGTAGGTGGGCTTGATCTTACCACAATAGGCATTTGGGTGGCTGGAATCTTCCCTAGATTTGATGGTCGGTAGGCATGGGCCAGCCAGCACTATTCGTGCTAACGAACGTTTTGCTATTGGGGTACCCCACGTGGTCGGGCTTTATTAGTTGGTTGTTCAACAAATATGTGCCGTTATCTATTAGTGTGAGAAACGGAGCCCATTTCTGTAATCCAGCCCCTTCTAGATATTCCAACATGCTTCACAAACACACTCGGAGACGAACTCCAACACGCCCTCCACCGAGCTTAGTGTTCAAGCCAACAAGAGACCTGTTAAAATACATTTATAAGTGTCTTACAAAATTTATGTAGAATGATGTCAGTTTTGTAAAAAAAAATGCAAAGCCACATAAAAAGATACTGGTGGTCAAATTCATCAGTTAAGAAAATATATGCCTTTACAAAAATTTAAAATTTAAAAACCACAGAGGGTGCACATGGATAAAACTGTGATCAAGATCATATTGTTGGCTGCAATTAACTTCTTAATTAGTTCATTAACAACACAAGCACTAACATGATTTGAACAAATCATTCAAATATATAATCCCCAACAAATAGCTTTGCTATATTGTTATTTAAAAATGTAGAAACCAGATGTAGCAGTTGTGAGCAAAAAAGTAGCACAAAACTGTAACGAATGGTCACAAATTAGTTTTCCAGACTTGTAACAGCATCAAACAATGAAGATGACAAGATACTTGACTAGTCTGGTCATTGTTTTTAAAAATCTCACATCAAGAACAGCAAATAGAGCATAAAAATGAGATCCAAAAACTACTAAACAATAATAAACTGCATACAGAACACCAGTAATAGTTGATTCGTATGCCTAAGAAGATCAAATGTAATTAGTAAATGATATGTAGAAACTAAATGGAACAGATATGAGCATGATGAGCAAAATCACACCTGTAACGATAGTTTCAATTCATCTTCCAAACAAGTAACGGTATCAACTCTGAAAAACGAGTAGACACCTGACTAATGTCTGGTTATGCAAATTCATAAAATCAATGCTACATTAGTACAGATTAGGGTTTATGTAGAACCTAAATGGAGCAAATGTGAGCATCATGAGCAAAATCACATCTGTAACGATAGATTCGATTCATCTTCCAACAAGTAACGGTATCAACTGTAGAAATGAAGCTGATACCTGACTAATGTTTGGTTATGCAATTAAAAACTCACAAAACAGTAACACACCGTTCAAGTTTCAATATCATACACAGAGGTAGAACATCATTAAAGAGGCAAAAATTAGGGTTATACGTAGCAAAAATTACAATGGATGATCAGGCTAGCTTTATTTCACCTTAGCCATTGCTGTATCTCCGATCAATGCTTCGACATAAAGGAACCATCGTTAATGGTGGAAAAAACTACTGATTGTAAGTTGTACACATGATGAGCTGCAATTGATGGTTGAATTCATATCATGCTTCGACATTGTTAGATAATGAGCAATTTAGGGTTTTGATTTCGGGTGTATATATAGCAATTTATTATTCTTCGAAACTAGGGTTTGTAGTTTGGGGTTGGGCCTTCGTTTGCTTGTATGGGCTGGATGAAAGGTGCATGTGGGCCACGATTGGATCTAAATTTTAAAAGTTTGTTTATTTTCGTTTGTTTAGTTAAATGAATGAATACAAATAAAGAATTGTATTCATTACATTAAACGAATGAACACAAACAAACTACTTTGTTCATTTAATAAAACGAACAAATATGAATACATGTTTTGTTCATTCATTTACGTTCGTTATGTTTGTTTGTTTGCTTACGTTTGTTCGTTGTGTATTGAAACAAGGTTTCATTACATATATTTTTAATGGTTTTTCAAATGAGTTGTTATGGATTATTTCTTGATGAATCGGAGCATTCACAAACTATTCATCATTATTGTCCATATATTATACTAAAAATTATTTTTTTTTCTCATATTTTAATTAAATAATATTTTTTATATATTTATCATTACTTTTTTTGTCACCTCCACACACAACTACTTAAAATATATTAAAAAAACATTCTAGTGTTTTGAACAATATTTCCCAGAAATACAGATTGAACAATAAATTTTTTATACTCTTTTACTTACAACCACTTATAACCATATCATATGATATAAATAATATACTTACATAAATTTAGAGAACATGTTGTGAATGCTCTCGTTATACATTCTTTTTAATAGCATCATACATTTGGATGTATCATATATATATTTGAACCACTAATTCACATGTGTTTTTTGATAAATTATGATATGTTAGACTTGTTCATTTGTTTTCATTAATGTTTGTTTGTGTTCATTAATGTTTGTTTGTGTTTATTTAGTTTTTTAACAAACGAACATTTCCAACTCTCAATTATTTCATGAGCTAGTGCAACAAAAGTATTTCAAACCACTTTTTTAGCATGGTGATGAATCAAAAGCGATGCACCTTGTTGCGTATTTCCAATACTAACTCTCAAATATCTAACGACCCTTTCAAGCAAAGACACCCATACTATATTAAAATCAACCTGCTCTCAAGATGCATCATCAACCACTGTCCAAAATACATTATTGTGGAAGTCACAATAGTTGTTTCAACTCTTTTTATATTCTTTTGATTATGATTGTATAACTATTCTGGGTCAAGCAAATCATATTTCAAAAACCAAGTTATGAGTTGTGAAATTGATTGTATAGATTTCCGTTAGATTATTGTGAGTTAAAAAACCAGTTTTAAAATTTTTGAGTTTATCTCGATAATCATATTTCTTACCATTACTTCTTACCAAAACATTAAAATTTGATTTAAATTCATGCCAATCAAAGATTGTGAGTTCGATTCTCGAGCCTCGAGATGCTAATTTATCCTACATTATCCCGTCGTCAAAATTTTATTAGAAAATCAAAATTATAGTTAGTTTACCAAATACGAAAGCTAATAATTTAAAGTCCAAAAAGTGAAAATCAATTTAGATACAACTGCACGTACGCAATCAATAAATTATATAGTTTGAAGGTTCTTAAACAACAAGGTGGTCGTGCCGGAGTGGTTATCGGGCATGACTAGAAATCATGTGGGCTCTGCCCGCGCAGGTTCGAATCCTGCCGACCACGTTTAAATTTGTTGTTTTTTTTTTATATTTTAGTTTATTTATTTTTTTTTGAGTTAATTACGCAAATGGTCCCTGTCTTTTGTTAAAAGTAACGGGTTTGAGGTCTAACTTTAAGAAGTAACAAGTTTAGGATCTAAAGATTCACTTTTGTAACAGTTTTTGGATCTAACACTAACGTTCGTCCGTTAAATTTTAACAGAAAAAAATTCCATATGCCTTGCACATGAGGGTATTTTAAGTATTTTAAATATTACTATTAGTTATCTATTTTAATGTAATCATATACACTTCACTACATTTTTTTATAGGTCATCTACATAATATTATTAAGTGGTTGATGTTACTCTTACTTTAATAGTTTGTATTATTATTTAAAAAATAAAACTTCAATCACAAGATGACTACAACATGAATTTTACGTGTTATTGTATCTTTTTATTTTTCTAATTTAATATATACTTTTTTCACTATTATTTTGTTAAAATACAACATAGTAGCTTATTTTTATGTTTTAGTTACTATTATAGATCTAAGTTATAAATAATAATACGTAGTATTTAAAAGGTAGCCTAGTTTTTTTAATTAATAAACAACCTCTTTTTTAGGTTCAAAACAGTTAGCATGAAAATCATTAATTGGTAAACTAGACAATGTTGATAATAAATTAACCTGTAACAAGAGATTACAAATAACTAAACCAAGTAACCATTTATTGGTACCAACATAATCTTATACAAAAAATCAATAACCACATAGTAATAAGCATAAAAAGTTATTCAAAAGAGAAATACCAGACTTAATTGTAAAACAACCCAAAAAATAAACCAAATCAATTCTTATATACCATAAAAGTAAATCAAATTAAGATTAAAAGCAATCTCATTTGATTTCTAACTCGTTTGTCCTTGGCCCTTATATTTGGTTTCTAACTCTCTTCCATTTCTTTCTTAGCTTTCCACCCTTCACAATTTCATTATCTTTCTCATTTGCATCCTTTCTTCTCATCTTTTTAGGTTTTCCGATTAGAATGTGATGTTTTGGTTGAATTAACTTTGTAGGACAAGATGATCTTGGCCACATGCTTCTACCTTGAATAGGTTCCACCTTGAATTAGTACACATTTTTTCAATTTTGCAACCAATAACAAGGATCAACCCATGTTTCTGGTATACCAACATCAACTCCGTTTAATGCCATGTTCTAATTTATAGCAATTGCATGTTTGCAAGGAATACTAGTCAATTCCCATCTCCTACATGTAGAAACTCTCTCAACCACATCCATAACATGTTGTTCTCCCCAGTGTCCTGTCAATTGATATTTGGGTCCTCCGTTCCAAAACACTTTGTACGTTAATGCTTCTTTTTTGATAGCCTCAAACTGTTTTGTTACTTTTGGAGTTAGAAGGCCATCACATTTTCCAATAGCTTTCATTACATTCGTAATTCTTTTCATCAAATACTCTCTTAGTCTCTTACATACTCTATGGCCGTTATGATTGGCTTGTCCCTACCATCAACCAATCTAGCATTAAGGACTTCACACATGTTATTTAATAAGACATCAAACTTTGCTCTTCTTGTTAAACATATTTACTTATTATTATGAAGCTAAAATAAACAACGATATATTGCTAATATAAAATTATAATAATCTAAATATATTCATTTAAATATTTAAAGTTAAATATAATTATAAAAGAGTTACGATATTGATATATTGTTGCCGATGATTATATTTTACAGTCAAGTTTTATTTTCATTAGTTTAGTGACACACATCATTAAAACATTAAGAAAATAATTAAGGGAAGATGGTGGCAATATATATATATATGTGCGTGCGCGCGCATATACATACATACAGGAGAGAAATCAAATGAGAATTAGTTTTTTTTGTGAGAATTTTAAAAATCAATCTCAACCACTAGTTCTCAATGACAAAATTGTATATATATATATATATATATATATATATATATATATATATATATACATACACACATACAGGGGAGGGATCAAATGATAATTAATTTTTTTTGTGAGAACTCTAGAAACGAATCTCAACCACTAGTTTTCAATGGCAAAATTATAATTAACAAAAACATAGTTAAAATATTTATAAATCAAAAAATAACATAAAAATAAAAAAAATAAAAACAGAAAAATATTCCCCAACTTTCCCTCTTTCATAAATAAAATATAAAAAAATTTATAAAAAATAAAAAAAATCCTGTTTTTTAACGAAATTCATTTTACACATGTGTAATATCGGATTTACACATGTGTAAATCTAGTACTACACATGTGTATAACTAAATTTACACATATGTAAACAACGGATGTACGATTTTTTTTAAAGTATATCAATATGGTAGGCTTGGAAAGATAAAAAAAATACTGAATTTTATGGTGAATTTTTTTTGAAAAATGATATCATGAAAAAAGTTACGAACGTTTAAAAAAAGAGGGAAAATAACATGTGATTTGCATGTGATAAAAAATGAGTGGCTGGGATTGGTTCTTAGAGTTCTCACAAAAAAATATGGTTCTCATTTGAACCCTCCCCTATACATACATACATATATATATATATATATATATATATATATATATATATATATATATATATTGGTTTAAATAAATAGCTATTAGTAATATTTAGAATACCTAAAATGCCCTCATGTGCAAGGCATATGAGATATTTTTTTGTTAAAATTTAACACAATTTAGTGTTAGGTTCCAAAAATGTTAAACAATTGAATCATTAGATCTTAAATTTGTTACTACTCAAAGTTAGGCCTCAACCTCGTTACTTTTGACAAACGATAGGGACCATTTGAGTAATTAACTCTTTTTTTACTATAACCTTTTTGGTAAATGGAGTTAACTCTTCCGTTAGTGAAAAGAGTGAAATCCGTAAGAAATTTTCACATAAATGATAAAGAGTTCAATTTTTAAAAATTAAAGGCACAGTCCATAATTTGACTTATTATAAATAACAAAATTAGTAATGTACTTTTCGTTTTATAATTTTCAAATGCAATATACATTATGGGCTAAGTTTTTCAGTTTTTAAAACAAGTACCGTGGAAGTGTTTTTTAATTGTCTGTTAATCAACATGATAGGTTGTTTAAAAAGTGGGGTGTTAGTGTTAGTTATTAGTGCAAGACATAATCCGAAAAAACCTTAACATACAAAACAGGTTCTTTAAAAGCATAGTTTGATTATAGCATGGCATTGTTTCTTTTTTAATTGTCCGCGAGAGGCGCTTTTACCTGAGAAACATTTGATTAAAACACTTTAGCAATTGTTAAGCAAAAAGATATATTTTAAATCAAAACTCCATTCGCAATTGACTAGGACCCAATTTCAATTTTAGAAATTGGATCTAAGGCGATGCCAACGAAAAAAAATGTTCTTGCATATGAGCAGCGTAAGGGCAACATATGATGCATGATGCAAAAAGCAACTTTATCCCGACATCGGCTACACGCTTATACAAGTATTATCGCAACCACACTCACTACGCCCATAACGTCATGTTTTCACAAGTTCAATAAACTCTATTCATAACAATACTATTGGTACAGTTTGAGACAGGTAGGTTGAGGGCAAACCTTTTTTCTATCTTAGGGGATAGAAAGACTGCTCTAGCTCCATTATCTGAAATTGACATCTGATATGGCAATATAATCCTTTGAAGGTGAGTGTGTCCAAGGAACACACAAGGACTTTGTCAACAAGTACTACAAAACATTTTAAGTTCATCGGGAAACAAAGAATGCTAAGTCGAAATAAAAACATGACCGAAAAGACCTGAATTTATATTCTTTTGCATTTTATCTTACACAAAAAATTTCATAACCCTTATATGATATTAATATGGTAGTTTGTTTATAGTTCATACATGATACATAAATCAATGGTGGCGACGACAAAATTTGCTTCTTGAATAAGAACCTTAAGTCTGTACCAATCCCCATCTTAATCCTGTGCACTATGCATTTGAAGAAGCACTTAGGCGGAATATAGTTTACTTCAAAATCCCAAACTTACTGGGAAGAATATGAGATGAGATGCAGTTGGAAACTGAGCTGAAAAATGGTGCCAACATAACTGTCTTTATACCCATCTCCCATCTACAAAACACAAGATTAAAAGAAAGATTAGCATTCGGCTGTGAAATAAATGGCGGAATTCAACATATTATCATGTATGCAATTGCAACAATGCTTCCAAGGAAATGAAACTTCTCATGTTCTTGTCTTAAGATCAATAAATTAAACAAAAAACTTAAGAAACAAAAAAACATATCAGGTAAAATCTCATTCATAACCAAGCTCTAGGTAGGATCGGTGAAGGGTAGGATGGAGGCAAACCTTTCTTCCATCCCGAAGGATAAAGAGGCTGCTCCTGTTGAAACCCCAGCTCCAAGGACCATCCCTTGGCATGTCAAGTTTAGTATCCAGATAGCATGATAACATATAACACAGAGTGGCACAAGGAATCAAAACAGCAAAACAAAACGTACTTAGCAATAATAACAGTGAACTACTAATAGCGTAACGTGGTGAGAAAAATTATTGTAATGACCCGTAAGAGCACAGAACAGACATGAATAGGGTAGCACAAATATGCTCACCTAACAGGAAAACTTGAATTATATAATTTACAGAAACAGAAAAGCTGCTTCCAAGACAGATCTTGGCTTCTATATGAACTTGCTATGCAATCACCAAAATGGTATTCAAGTCATGCAAAGATCGAAAATATTATAAAATGAAAATTCAAATCCATTTAACTCGGATATGCGGTGGGAGCCTAAAAGATGTAGACATATTTTATTATTGATGCATGAATCTGATCAGATTAGATGCCAAAGTAGTCAATGGTCATCTCAAGTCTCAAATATAAGAGTGGTACATAACCACTATGGAATTCAATGACCCACGTTCCCAAGATGAGTGCATTCTAAACTAGTTTGGAACATAGTTTACAGATTGTATTAAGGATGGAAAAAGAAACATTACCTTAGTATGTTGCGCGTCAAAAAATCTGCATCGAGATATACCCAAAAGCATAGAAACAACTCGAAATTAATTAGTTACAAATGGTCAGTGTTTCAGTCCATTCACCAGCTGCCCCATAATCAAGACTAAGCTCCCTCAATGGAGGAATGTTCTCCATAGCAAACAGCATAAGGTGAGGATATGCACTATTGGAGTGATCATACATCACTAATTGCACAAAAACATTTGGACAAGGGCTGTGGCTCATGTAACAAGCAACATTTCTCAATTTAGAAACATCTATAGCAAAATCCAATGGTGGTATAGATGGATATGACGGGCGTGCATAATCTGAGAAAACTTGAGAAAAATTCCCCCATTCAGACCATCTTTCACCAAACCGACTTGGATAGACTAAACTATCCTCCCCATTCATGGTGAAAACTCGCGCTTGATCTCTTGTAAGAACAACTCCAGTATATTCACAAATAAAAGAACCAGCTTGTATCAAGTCCAACGACCTAACCCCCCAACCCGTTTCCATTGACCTAAACACTTCAAATCTATTCCTCACACCCTTTTGGGTGACCTATTCCAACAGTTGGGAGGGCAAGAACACAACGGCCCGCATTCAATGACTAACGGTTTTCCTCTAACAAGACGCCCATTTAGATCATATGCAAATTCACCTCCATTCTTCATAGCACATACGCAGTCAAGCCTACATCCACCTACACAATTACACCCACCACCATTCCTCACATTGTGATACACAAAAGTAGGGAAAATAGTTGTTACCTGATAGTCGTAGTTCAGGGGCTCATGACTATCGTCAATGTCATTGAATAGGAACACAGGCACCTTCTCCTTGTTCCTTGAAATATCAAAACTAACATATCCCACAGGTCTCGCCTCCAACGGGTTAGCCCTAATATTCTCAGCAAACCTAAGCATTACACTACCCATTTCAGGTTGACCCTCCATTCTAACAAGTTTAAACTTATACACTCCGAAACCCGACTTCCCTATTTCAAACCAATACTCCTCAATCTTATATATCCCATCATAAACATAAAGTTTCTCGCCAGCGGCCCCTTTATATTTAAGCCCACGAACAACGCGTACCTCAACCCCATGATGCATACTTCTTTCCATACCAAGATTCCCACATTCCAGCTTCTGATGATCAATTTGCTTCGAGTGCTTATCTTGCCCACCATGACCTGTATACACAATAACATCACCACCATCTTCGTCATCTTCGTACCCACCTGATACAATCACACTAGTAGCAATCGGCTCACCATTCGAGCTCTGCTTCGAGCTCAAGTAATCAATGCCAGCCTGCAGTTGACCATGGATGCCCAAAACGCACAACTCCATCCTAAAACAAAACACATCACCAACATGAATGCCCGGGATCGGGCCAACAATCCGCTTATCCTGATTCAACCAAAGACCTCTGTCTTTCATCAATGAAGCAACCTTCAAATCACCACGGGCTCGCGGCACACGCCCATCCTGAACCGCCCGACGCCTTTCGTCTTCCAGCATATAAATCCGTAATGAATCATACAATATTCTAGTTTTCCTCACCATTTCCCTAAAATACCTCTCATCCTCTACCTCAAGGTTAGTAACCCTAACTAACTCACCTGACCGCTGTTGAGACTTCCGGCGATACGAACACTCGACGGTTGACAGCTGGTGTTCCTCCGGCACCGGCACGATCGCTAGCATATCAGAGTCCACAACCTCAACATCAACATCAACATCACCATCACCAACAACATCAACATGAGCATCGACATTATCATTCTCCTCGATAACATTCTCCATTTCCACCTTCAACGCATCCAAACGCCCATTGACTTCAGATCGATCATTGTTCTCACCGGATCGTTGCACTGCAATCACACCATTTGATTGAGCTACTGGTGCGATCAAGCTATAGCTAGGGTTAGGGTTTCGGAAACCAGTGGGTGCAAATGGCGCGTCTAGAGGTTCGTCACGAGGTTCGATTTTAGGCTCCATTTTTAGGGTTTTTGAGTTGTACCTGTGGAGGTTTTGACTGTGTGCACCTGATTGTGGTGCTGATGGTGGTCGATTGATCGGAATTCGAAACCAGATCAATCGTGTGATCTGTGATGAAATCAAAGTAGATGAATTAGCAGATGATGAAATTGATCGTGAGGATTATGTGAAGAACAAGTTGATTTTGTTGAAATTTGGTGGATCATGGGTGTCCCCCGGATTTTTGCAAGAGTTTGAAGATGTCATGAAGGACAATGTGTTTTAACCATCAAAATCCGGATACGAAACTGCGGAGATATAGTGGATGTTTATCAAAACCTGCTTTTTAATTTCTTAACTTTTTGAAAAGATAAAGATATCAAAATATTCTTCTAAAAAAATTAAAAAGTTAAAATTTTTAATTTTTTAACTTTTTAAAAGGATATTTTGGTCTTTTTACCCCTCCAAAAAATCAAAAAGTTGAAAAGGAAGTTTTGTCAACATACCCATATATAAATTATAAATAAATAGTTTTTCTAAACAGACTAATATTTTTTATCAGGTTTATTCAGACGCAATGGCGGCGAATTAAGGGGCCTTTTTTTCGTTGGTAGTATTAAATCTTAATAGTAGTGTAAATTTTTAGTCCGGTAATGTAAATTTTTTGCCCGGTAGTGTAAATTTTTGACCCGGCAATGTAAATTTTTAAGCCGATAATGTAACTTTTTATATAAACCTCGAGTTTTAAAAAATTAATTTTACTCCCGTCTCCCTACGTGAATGTTTAAACTCTACCCCTGTTTAAATGAGATCACACCTTCAACAATCCAACTATTTTCAGAGGAAACCCAAAATTACAAAAATCTTTAATCTCAATATCTAACATTTAACAAGATTTGAATTTAGAGACGTAAACGAATCAATATGTAATCATACATCTACTTTTTCACTCATCATTACCCTGCTCTTTCACTCACCCACAACCCACTAACCCACCACCTCACCTCAATTAACCCACCTCTTCTATTGTTATCTACTTTAATAAATTATGGTTGGTGACATGAAGTTTTTGAGGCTTCAATCGAATTAAAAAAAAAAAATTTTTAAAACATTAAATTAAAACTCTAATTCTTTATCTAAACTTAGAAACTGGTAATAATAAACTAAAACGTTTATATTGTGCATAGTTAATTAATTTTAATTATGTATTGTGGATGTATTGATATTTTGATTAAATTTATTGTTTTAGTTTTATATTTGATGTAATTTTTAAATAGGCTTTTGTGAATTTAGACTCAAAAAATTAGATCTCTATAGATTTGTGGTCTTTTAAGTGTAGGCCTAATACAATTTTTTTACTGGGAGTTTTTAATTTGGAGGGTGGCTTAGTGACAGAAACAAAACTTATTAAATCATATAAGTTTGGATTTTAATGTTTATTCCAGCTATTCACTATCATAATTTTGATTTAGGTAATTATTCATAGTTTTTTATGTGTTTTATTGTTATTATTTTTTTGAAATTTTGTGATTTATATCTGATCATTGTTGTTCTATTTTAAAATTCAATTCAAAATATTTTAAAATAAATCTAAAATAATTTGTATTTATTTGTGTTCATGAGCTTCTTTGTGTTCGTCATATTTAGAATAGTAGTTTGTGTTCGTTTACTTTTGTTTGTGTTCATTTGCATTCGGTAAGTGTTCGTGAACATGTTAATTTTCTTAATAAACAAACACGAACAAAAAGTTTTGTTCGGGAAGTGTTCGAGAACAGTTTATGAACAAGTGAGATTAAAAGAGAATGATAAATAATAAATTCATATAATCTATTAAAACAATGACAAAATAACATAAAATAATTTAAAAAGTAATACACAACATGCATACGTATAACATATGTTGAAAAATACATGACATAATGAATTTATATTTGACATAATGAACGAACTAGACATAATAAACTCACGTATTTAACACAATTAGCAAAATGTCATTTTCTTTAAAACAATAAAAAACACGCGTCAAACTCACAATTCTTAAAATATTTAAATATAATAATTTGTTAATATAACATTATCCTAACTCTTAAAATAAGTTAATTTCTTTTTATATAATGTGACGTGCCTACAACCCCATCTTCAAGATCGGTAACCAATAAGTACATTCACAACATATTCATATTTATCCATATAATTACAATAAAAAACACTATTTTTTCTTTCATTTTCAACTTTATTATTAATTTTTCTCTCTATCCACTCACAACAACTTAAAATATATGAAAAACATTATATGATTTTTAACAGTGTTTTCCCAAAATACAGATTGAACGGTAAATTTTTCATATCCTTCACTAACAACCACTTATAAGCATATCATATAATATAGGAAGTACACTCATATAAATTTAAAAAATCGGTTGTGAATGTTCTGATTCTTTCTTACAGTTGTAGAGTTGCACCTTTTCTAGGCTTCTAGCTTAACCTTTACAAGATATTTACTTTTTTAACAATAATAACTAGTGTTTCTCCTGCGTGCGAGACTTTGGTTGCTTTCCCCTGTCTTATGTGGTGTGATTTTGTACGGTTGTCGGCTTGGCACATCGGAAAACATAAACGCAAATACTGGCACCGATCCCGATTATACATGTACCGACAACTATGATGTTCACTCGTAACCAATTCGACAAGTCATAGTACCGCGACAATAACTGCACTCTCTATAGCATATGATACAAAAAATACCAATTATACCCCTAACATTAAAAAAACCCGTCACTGGTCACATAAAAAAACTAAAACCCGTCATTCTATTGTGGTACTCAATTGTCTATCTAATCATTTTCCTTACAAAAATTTAGATTTTTTCCATTGTACGTCATCTAATTTTTAAAACCGAACCAACTCACATTCCATTGAAAAAAACGATAAACCTTCCATTTCTTAAAACATCATTTTTCTAACCCAACTCAATCAACCTGATATATAACACACGCTACTACCACACGGGTAAAATAATCGAAAAGAATAGATCCAAAGTACCAACAAAATATTTCAAACCAAATAAAAATAAAAGTAAAATAAACCATCATCTCTTTTATCTTTCTACTTCTTCCACTTTCTCACACCACACACACTTTTTTCTCTAACATTCACCCATCACCATACCCTCTATCTACTTCATCTTTTACGTCTTCATCTTCTACTCCCCTAAAGACTCCACCACCACCACTATCACCACAACCGTAAACCGGCCACTACCATCACCACCCATTGTCGCCGCCAACTCCCATCCTCAGATCCGGCCCCAACCACCTCTACCCCACCACTGTCGTTCAAGGAGACTACACCTCCTAAAAAAGTCCTCCAAATGCTCATCGAATCATCGGAAACCGCCAACCACCACCACCACCGTCAAATGTCACTGGAAGTACTAAACGACTCGTCAAATCGACCTATCTTGGGCACCGATTTCTCTAGTATTAAGTAAAGCTACATTGCAATTGTATCGAGTCATATGATCTTTTTATCAATATTACTCTATAATAATAATAATAATAATAATAATTTTGGAAGGGGAATGAACAGTGTTAAAGGGCGGTTTTGAGATTTCACGCTTTAGCTCCTTCTAGAACTGATCGGACCATAACGTTGTGTTCCTGAGTCTCATTTTAACGTTCAGTTCCCGAGTGAAAAGAAAAAAAGTCGAAAGAAAGAAAAAATAATTGTGTTTCAGAGTTTATTTTAATAGAATGAAATGAAAGGAAATTTGTGTTTCCGAATTTAATTAAGGAGTAAAATAAAAGAAAGTAAAAGAAAATAAAAAGAAGATAGAAATATGGTAGTTGTCCCTCTAAGCAACAACTTCGCTAACATCGATTAATGTTGCATGTAAACGTTCGTGGTTAGGGTTATTTTTACCTAAACCAGAAAATTGCGGTGGTGTGGTGGTCTCAGATCTAACACCTGCTTAGGTACACATTCATATGTATTTTTAATAACATGTTAATATAATATTTTCTATAAACGTGACAAACTTATGTTGCTTAACTGATGATTCATCCATATGTATATGGTAGTTGAGTACTTTTGATAATGTCATGTGTAATTAACCAGTAGCCAGTTATGGTTCGGCAGTGGGTTGGTGAAAGGCAAAGGTTTTGTTTGTTTAATATTAATCTTACTTATGAATGAATAAATGTGTTGTTAGCTTGAAGCTAATGTCTGTTGTTTGGTAAGATGGTACTGATGACTTTAGCAAGTTAGGAAATGCATAGATTGTGGTTGAGAAGTCTATGGTGTTTGGTTGTTTTTTCTGTAGGAAAACGTCTGCAGTCTGCGGATCACATCTGCAAACATCTGCAACACAAGAGGTGGATCAAACGTCTGCAGTTTGCAAAAAAAATACTGTTTGTTTTTTAACATCTGCAGAATGGTAAAAAGATATTCTGTAATTAAATTAAACTTATTTTTTAAACCTATTAAATTAAACTATTTTTTAACACTTGTTTCTTTGGACTTGTATCACACACACACATCCATACGTACATACAACATATATATACATCCATATGTACAAGCAACCGGTGGACGAGGTGTGGGGAGGGGGGTCAGCGGGCGCAGGTAGGGGAGGTGGAGGTGGCCGACACGCGAGGTGGGAGGGAGCCGGAGCAGGTGGGGGATGGGTGTGGCGGCGGTCCGGCCGGTGGGGGAGGTGGGGCGGCGGCGGTCCGGCCGGTGGGGGAAATCACTATCATTCGACGGCAATGGTAGGAAATCAAATAATGCATTCTACAACAATGGTAAGAAATCACTTCTCCTGTAACTAAAAAGTAAACAAGTATATGTGTGTTCTATGTGATTAGATGTGATTTATCTAAATTGAGAGGAACCAAAAAAAACTAGAGGAAATGAGAGTGAAGGCACGAATAATATAAATGGCTGGAAATAGGGGTGTAGATGATGATAACTTTATTCGTAACCTTCTTAACTCTTAAGTCCCTCAAAAGGGATATAAAACGCTACAATAATCGTAAGGATGAGCTTTGATGGTAAATTGTGTTGTTTGTATAGTGTTCCATTGTATGATCATTCCCTTTTAAAGATTGTAGGTCTCTTTCACTAATAAAAACGTGTGACGTAGTTAGCTAAAAACGTGTGACGTAGTTAGCTAAAAACGTGTGACGTAGTTAGCTAAGGTGGGCACAGAATTAACGCGTGTTTAGTCCTGCCTCAACCTGCTCAGCGTTTTTAATTCTTTTTCAAGAGAAATTGAGAAATTTTATGATGTCTTTAGGGGAGAACTACACTAGTTAATACTAAATAACAATAAATATATAACCGAGTCTTAAATCTTGTATATATATTTGGAACAGAAGCATTACAACAACATAAAATAAGAGAACAAACGGTAAGTTCAAAAATCAGAATCTACACGAACAACAAAAGCCAAACCCAAACCCCAACAACATCATCGTCTCGTTACTTTCTTAATTAAAAGGATACAAAGCCTCAAACCCGAGTCCCACCCACGGTCGCCGACGTTCCTTTATAGCCAGTGTCCACGGGATGTCCCCCTACTCCATAGTCGGTATCGCGGTACCCAGGCCCATAGCGGCTGCTGAACAGTCCGGCATGAACCAAGAGAACATACAATAGCTCGGTAACGGCTAAAATTATGATGAACGCTTCTACTATCCTTAGTCTCCAGCCTCTGTGCCCTCCTAAATTTATCTCCTTGCATGCCAACCTAGACCATTATTATGTTTTAAATATAATCAAACATTAAATCGAACATTAAACCAATGTAGACCAAATTTAAGGACGGCCGTATTAATATATATTGTAATAATTTCAATAAATAACAAATCGAATATATAAATTTGAAGTGTCACGTGAAACTCAGTTATTTTAAATAGTATAATCATTTTAAAATAAGGTATCAAAAAGTAGGGAAGTTAAAAATACTGAAGAGACTAAATAAAAAAACAATGAAAGCCCTATTTAAGTAGGATACCTAATAAAAATTAAAATTATTAAAAAAAAGGTAGTATGTTTGTTCTAGATTTAATATGTGTATATAAAGTAATAAATTTAATAAATAAGATTTTGAAATAAAACATTATTACAAACTATTTAAAAATTAAAACAAATAAAATATGAGGTCTAAAATATCAAATATAAGTAAATAAAATTTTAGCATATCAAAAATATTAAAAAAAAATGTTATATCCATTTCACTGGATCAGTAAAAAGAATATTGTCATCGCGAAGCTTCACTAGGGCAAGGGGTCCCTCACCGAACTCATAACGTCATATTAAAACTAAAAAATACATAGAAGGTTTTTTGTAACAAAATATGTTCACATTTTTTGTTTAATAGTGTAAATTTTATGTCCGGTATTTTAATAAATATAAAACCTGGGTATTTTAATAAATATAAAACCTGTCCCACCCCATCCCTAAAGTTTGGTTCAAGCTTTCGGCACCGGACTCATAGCTTCATAGTAAAACTAAAAAAACACAGAAGGTTTTTTGTAACAAAATATGTTGTTATTTTAACCGTAATCCTTGTTATGGTAATTAGTATAGTATGTTTAAACATTGCAAAAGAAGTAAAAATTACCCAAAAGCAAGAGCAGTAACAGCCCATGCTACTAAAGAAGAAGATCCAGCAGCAGCTAAGCTATCATTCCTCCACGCCCTAAGGTGATTACCACCTGCAAATTTCGAAACAATCCCCAGAACAGAAGCTAAAATTGCAAACTCCAGAAAGAACTCCGTCGCACCGTTGCCCCCAAAACCTACAAATCAACATCACCAAAGCTTAATTATTAATCTCAATTCTACATGTAAATATGAATTAGTTATTGGTACGATATTTTGTTTAAAACTATTTTCAGTGGTTGATGGATAATTTACTAACACTGTTTGTACTTGTTGCAAACTGATGACCCATAAAACATGTCACCTTTATAGTCCACTTCTAGTGTCCACAAGACGCTTAAACAATACAAAATGTCAAAAGAAAGTCTAGACTCGAGCAAAGTAAATGTAAAAAAAAATTGTTCTCATAACCCCCAAACTGATGACCCGTAAAACATGTCAAGTTTAGAGACCACAAGTCATTCAAACAATACCAAAGTTTAGAAGAAAGTTTGAAGTATAGACTCTTTGTAGACCACATCCATATTCAAACAAAAACAATTCCACAAGTTTAACTGAATTAACTATTGGTTAATTTTTTTTGTTTAAAAGTAATTTCAATGGTTGGATAGTCTACTTCATTAACTAGTAGACCCCAACTTCACCGTTTTCACTTGTTGCATATGGTGACCCAAAAAACATGTCTCAGTCTAGAGTCCATCCGGGGACAAAATGTCAAAAAAAAAAAGAAAAAAAAAATACTCAAGCAAGAGTAAACATAAAAATATTAAAAAAAATTAAAGTCAGATAGTTCAGATAAAGAGTAAACGTAACAAAAACTTAAAAAGTTCAAGGTCAGCTAGTTGAGATAAAAGTTAAGAGTAAACATAACAAATATTAAATCTGCTAGAGTCTAGAGTCTCAGCCCTAACCGGACAAAATGTCAAAAAAAAGGATAAAAAATACTCAAGCAAGAGTAAACATAAAAAAGATTAAAAGTAAACATAAAAAAAGTAAACTATTAAAAATCTGCTAGTAAAAAAGGAAAAAAAGACTCTAAGCAAGAGTGAACATAAAAAAGATTGAAGTATGCTAGTTGAAATAAGAGTAAACGTAAAAAGATTATTAAAGTCTTGAGATAACGAACAAAAGATCCATATTCAAACAAAAAAACCACACCATGAACTCTAAAAGTTCATAGGCACTCACTTGGGTGGTAGGTCTGGTTGTTGATGAGCCTATTGAGGCACCAACTAGCGAACCCTAACGTGATGCAATACATCACCAAGTTAAGAAACAACAATGGTGCAGCCATGTTTCTTCCCACTGTTTGTGCCATGATTGAAATTTAAACAAGATCTTCAATAATAATAACAAAAACAACTCTTGTAGTAATATTACTATTGGATTTGTGTATGATTCTTCAGTGTGAAGATCAAAAGGTGAGTTTGAATGAGTGTTATAAGAGGTGGTGGTGGTGGTGGCGGCATATATAGGGGGATGGTGGCGGTGTGGTGGTGGTTGGTGGCGGATGTAGTGATACGTGTCGATCAGACGTTTAGATCAGTATATATTTAGGCTTTAATGTACAGGTGTCTGACTGCATGACACGTGTCGGATGGTTAGCACATAGAAGGTGAAGAGGGTGTTAGAGTGTTGGCTTTTTGATAAGCTGAAGTGGGTGTGACGGTGGCGTACGCCGGCGACGTCACGGTGGTGCCGACGGCGTTATCGTCGGTGAAACGGTGGGTTATCTTTGGTGGTGGGTCCCTTGCTGCAGTACTGCTTTTTGTTGAAGTTTGGATAATGTAGTAATTAAATAAATGTTTTTTCATCCGCATTTTTTTTAAACGGCTGGATTAGTTAGTAGTTAGTTCATCAAGTTAGTAGTTATTCTTTAACTAGAATTAAGTTTTTGTGTTGTGACAGAGACGTAAAATCATATCAAATAACACTAATGCTATAATACTATTTGCGACCACCAACACTGAAGTTGTGGTGTGTTAGTGTGGGAAAAGTTAAACTGAAACTTAAAAGTTAAAACATAAAAAAATTTAACTAAGTTGCTCTAGGATCCGCATGTTGCGATAAACTTGTCAAAGGGTTCAAACTTGACGTTAAACGTTGAACCACACACGTACATCGTGTCGCGTTAAGTCACAAAATTTAGAACGAAACGTAAAGTGAAACGTAAAAATGTTGAACTACACATCCATGTTGCGTTATGTTAATTTGCAAAACTTAAAACGAAATGTAAAACATAAATTTACGAACAATGAAAAGTATAAGAGACTAAAGTTGAAAATAAAATGTTTTGTAAAATCAAATTGCATAAAATGAAAAGTTTTAGGTTAAAAGTAAAACAAATAATTTAGTGAGGCTACATTACAGATAGAGAAAAAGTTTTTGGTTGAAAATAAAAAAAAATATTTTATACAACATCCAATGAATAAGATACAACAACTTATGCATAGAGAAGTAATAATTAGTATATTACAAATGTCAAAGTTTGAACATTTGACTATTAAGCATGGTTTTGAAAACCGGACCGGACCGACTGGTCCGACCGGTTGGACCGGGAACCGGACTCCAATCCGGTCCGGTTCGATGCTTAAAACCGTTTTACTGTTGAACCAGTGGTCAGACCGGTTGAACCGGTCGAATTGGTGGTCGGACCGGGAACCGGATCGGTTGAACCGGTGGTCGGACCGGTTGAACCAGGTTTTTTATATACTTTTTTATTTTTTTTTGAAATTTTTACATATATTTATAAAAAATAATTATAATTTTATCTGTTTCTTATATACGATCCAACCGGTTGAACCAGTCCGACCATCGGACCAGTAAGACGTCCGGTTCACTATCTGGTCCCGTTTTGAAAACATTACCTTTAAGAAAGGCAAAACCTTTTATCTCCCCTCTGACCACTATGCTAAAAAATCATTGATTTTTTTATCGGAAAATATACGACCGTATTTGAAAAAACATATGTTATATTAATCAGGTCAGGTCTAACTATTTGTTTTCCGGGCTGGACCACACCCCTTACCCCTCAGAAAAAAATTTGTTTAATTTGATAGTTAGCACAAGCAAATTACGTCATGGTTATGATACTTGATTTTTAAAATACTCGTATCATTGTCATCCCTCATTCAATTGTTTGGTGGAAAATGATTCCAAGAGTATTCGATGTTTCATGGTTCTTTTATTATGATGGCAATAGAATGATTTTCAGATGAAATAAATATGGGTTTCTTAAGGTAGCTTTATTATTTCAATAGATTTTTTTACAAAGTTTAACTTTTTATTATAAGTTTACCTATCAAACACGTTACAATGTATTACAAACTTAATTTTCCAAAACAATTAGTGAACAAATGTACCTCATAGTATTGGCTAGGATCTCCAAACTAGTTCTTATTGCAAATTTGATGTTTCTGTATATGCATATATAAATAATAAAATCCAAGATAAATAGTTAATCTATACTATTTCAGTATTTTTATTTATCAAACTTGACGGAGGGCGAGTGCTTATAAAACACTTAGGGAGCGTTCGGTTAGAAGAATGAAATGTAATTGAAAAACTAGTATAATTTTCACATAAAATTATGTTTGAGTTGTTAATAAAATGTAAAACCCAAAGGATTGTTTTACTTCAATTCTTTTGGTTGTGGGATTTCAAATTCCATCCTTAGATGGAAGGATTTTGAAATCACACAACCAAAGGAATTTATATTAAACATTCCCTTGGGTTTTATATTTCATTATCCACTCAAACATAATTTTACTTGAAAATTATATTAGTTTCTTAATTTCATTCCATTCCATTACATTCTTCCAACCAAACGCTACCTTAGTTTCATACTTTTGTGTGACGAGGGTAGAGCTATGCTAACATTTTGTGTTAAACAAGATTTAAAAGCTTTTAACGGTTAATTCGTTTTATTCAACGGGAGATTGTAAACTAAACCAAAATCAAATTTGATTTTTATTTTTTGTTTAAGCCACTATGTTCAGTTTAGTTTATTTTAATTTCGACCAAAGTAATTTTCAACCCGAATAAATCCAAAACCAAACTAAAGAACACCTCTACCTTAAGACGTTAAGCTCTTCGAAAATTAATAAGGTTTAAAACTTTAAGGTATAGAAAAAAAACAAAAAGGTTGAAACAACCTCTTTTAATCAAATAAGTATATCTAAAAAATAACAAAATAAATCGTTGCGTAAATATAAAATTATCTACAAAAAGTTATTATAATGTTGCAGTATGCGTATATCAAATAAAAAATAATACATCAATAATCAAACTTAAAATAAGAGTTAAGTCAAATATCAGTATGTTTTTATTTTTAGCTCCGAATATTTTAGATTAAAACAAAAAACGCAAAAAAAATTGGGGGTTATTATTATTTTTTATTTTATTTTGAGCCTTCTTCTTCGCATCACAAATGTTCTCCACAAAGCCATCAAATTCCCCTGTGCCTCACCATCTTCTCCAACTTCTTCATCTCCTAAAACACAATCAATCTCTCAAACTCACCCAACAAACTCATGCTCAAATTTACCACTTGGGTCTCCACCAACACCCATTTGTTTTAACAAATCTCATCAATGCCTACTGTAATTCCAAGAATCCCATTCTATCTAAACTGCTTTTCAACTCAATTGAACACAAAGAACCCTGTTTATTCAACACATTGATCAATGGGTACGTAAAAAACGATCTTCACAATGAATGTTTTCACATTTATAACAGTATGTGTCGAAGTGCTGATTCTGCCCCTGATGAGTTCACATTCTCGACTATGGCTAAACTTTCCGGTGAGATGGAGGATTTGATCGCCGGAAAATGGGTTCATGGGAAGTGTGTTAAACTTGGGTTGTTAACAGATACTGTATTGGCAAATTCGTTGATGTTAATGTATGGTAAATGTGAGAGTACTCATGATGCACGTAAACTGTTCGATGAAATGCCTCACAGAAGTGTTTCTTCGTGGAACGTAATGTTGTGTAGGTATGTTAATGGTGAGAACTTGTTTATGGATTCTTGGGAGTTTGTAAAGCGTATGTTAGCAGAAGGGTTTAATCCTAATGAGTTTACGTTGTCGAATTTGCTTCCATTGTGTGGAAGTAGATCAGGGCGGTGTGATCATGGTAGGGAACTTCATTGTTACATTGTAAGAAATGAAATGAACCTTGATGTTGATTCGGGTGTTCACCTAGACTGTTGTTTGATAGATATGTATACACGACGTGGTAAAGTAAGTTTGGCGCGTGTTGTATTTGAGCGAATGAGGTTTAAAAACGTGTTTGCGTGGACAGCAGTGATGAATGGTTATCTACAGAATGGGGATCCTGAAGAAACCGTACGTCTGTTTAGTAAGATGCAAAAAATGAGTGGCGTAGAACCTAATGAGGTTTCTCTTCTAACGCTTCTTCTTGCGTGTAGCTTAATTGCAGGATTGTTAGGAGTAGAGCAAGTTCATGGGTTTTCTGTTAAAAAGGGTTTTGTTGATCACACGTCTTTATGCAACTCTTTAATTGATATGTACTCCAAGAACGGTTGTTTAAGCTCTGCAAGAAAAGTTTTTGATCATGATTGTTGTTTTAAAGATGCAATTTCATGGGGCTGTATGATATCAGGGTGCGGATTACATGGGAAAGGTGAAGAGGCAGTTGTTTTGTATGATAAAATGCTTACAAGTGGAATCAAACCAGATGCAATCAGTGTGGTTGGAGTTCTTTCTGCCTGTAGCAAGTCGGGTCTGGTTGAAAAAGGCCTTGATGCTTATAATAAGGCGATAGGTGTTATTGGGTTTGAACCAACTGTTGAGATATGTTCTTGTGTGGTTGACTTGTTAGGTCGATCAGGTCAACTTGATGAAGCTTTGGCTTTCATCAAGGCAATGCCTTTAGAACCTGGACCGAGTGTATGGGGGGCTCTAGTTGGTGCTTCTGTGGTTCGTACAAACTATGTGACCAGAGTTTTGGCTTATAAATCACTTATCGAGATTGAACCTGAAAACCCCTCTAATTATGTGTCACTTTCTAATCTCTATTCAAGTTCTAACAAGTGGGATTGTGTGGCCGATATAAGAAGAATGATGAAAGAAAGAAACTTGATGAAGTTGCCCGGGTGCAGTTGGATTACAATTAACAGCAAAACTCACAGTTTCTTAGTTGCTGATAAAACACATCCTGCATCTGATAAGATCTATGAAACCTTGAATGAACTGGTTCTAATGTTGAAGAGACCTTGATCAGTAATTAGAGATGGTAAACAAAATCATCACATCTGTTAACAAAAAGCAGTTGCCTTCTTGTATTTACCATGGAGCAAATCAGGGGATAAATTTGTTGACACACTACACATGTCTGTTAGTACACAAGTTAAACAAATCAACCTTCACGACCAGGTGGCGACAAACTTGCAAAAAGGCTTGAGAAGGTTGAACTTGAACTGTTTTATCAAGAAGTAGAGAGCACGGAGATAGTATTTGAAAATCAATCTGCTATATACGGAAAAGGCATGTTGTGGACTTAAATAAACCAACTTCAAAAAAGTAAAAAAAAGTGCAGTCTCTCCAAACTTCCCATAGGATAAATATCACAGCAGAATTGCGTAAAAAGGAATACTGGGAGCAAAGAATATTAGTCCACCAAGACTCAAGACGTTGCTCGATTGACTGAAGTTAGACCTTCGTTCCCTCTGACCCATATGTATTTTCGGATGTTTTATAGGATCAGAAGTCTCCCAACCTAAAGGCTTTATTCAGAGGTGGGTCTTTTAATCGCCTACTCTTTTGAGTAAGGGGCCCTGATCAGCTTCCTCATGGGGATGGTTTGAAAGTAGTAACTATAGGGTATGGTTACAACTAATGACAGTAATTGGCCCATAACTTGGGGCATTCCAATAATGAAAGGACCAAGATTTAAGATTCGAGTTTGGTAACAAATTAAAGAACCAGTTGAGATTGGAACCATGGAAACATAAGCCACAACCCAAAAAAAGGTGATTGAAATATGCCATCATCCTTAATCGCCAAAACAAGGTCAGAAAACTGTTTCTAAATAGTCAATGAGATTGATTGATGATGATTTGAAGATCGAGACAAAGTAAATGATTCTTCTTTGTTGTTAAAGATGACACTGAGCTGGAGTAAGACTGTAAGAGCAATGATGCAAAGAGTAGGAACATGAATTATCTTGACAATTGCCTCAAACTCCATCAGCAGCTAAAGCTATTAAGGCGTAAGATTGGAGACCGTTTGTTCTGTTCTTTTGATCAAATTCTGCAACCAATGGTTTATATGGAAAATGTGATCCCTCAATTTCATTAGTTTGGAATTTAAACACAAAAGTTAGAATTCTTACGAGTATTTGTAGCTAATAATGACAGTACAAAGTTTAGATATGTTTTCTTCATTTATGGTGAAAGGGGTGGAATCTTTTGAACTCGAAACTACCTTATAGCTTATAAACGATAAATGAATTTAATATCATTTTATCCGAAAGTATCCTAAAACTCCCCTAAAGGGAGGAGATAAAATCTTTTTAATTTGAAAAGGTGAAAATGACCAAAGGCAACAACTAGAATGTCGTTTATTTGTGGGCTTATGAACCTGATCACTCTACTCGCTAGCACTACCCAAGACACATAAAACTGTATACTCATGGTACCTTGCTACCTGTAAGCACCCAAGGTAACTACTACCTGCTTCCCACATGTCATTGTTAATAACAATAATATATGTTGCCTATTTGTTAAAACTAAATCTACAGAGGTTCAAACAATTGGTGATTTGAATTTCTCCAAAAAAGATTTTTGAAAAAACTTGCTCAAAATCGGCTCACTATCCCGCTCATCTCGAATCGTTTATAAACCAAATTAGCTCGGTTCGACTCGTTTACAAACCAAGTCGAGCCAAAGCATAGCTCGATTTGACTCAGCTTGTCAATACTCTTTCATTGGTTTCTACTTGTTTTATATTGATGTATTTTCATCAAAATAGAATGGTAGATAATTCATCTTTTAAGATCTCAGGTTCAAACTTAACTTAATAGGATTTTTTTACAATAGTGAGTTTCCTCTTTGATGACATTCTTGGACGAGTCAGCTCTAGAGCATCAAAATCAATATGAAAAATTGATATCCTGTTAAAAAAAGACCCATTCAGATATTAAGAGTAATTCAAACGCTAGAAAAAAAAAACTAGAAAATCCTATATCGAACATTCAAACATATAATACCAAAAATGTTCATGCTCAAATATAAAAGGGGGCTATCTGTATAAGTTGTAGCTTACATCGGGTCTATAAATCGAACACTCAACTGTACCTTCGTCTTTGCGATACAACGACAACATTCGAGGAGACAAAATGAAGCCGATGCCGGTGGAGCTGTTCGGAGAGATGGAGGATCAAGCATCGACGGTGGCAATGGACGTCGACGACGTCGAAGCACTCGATATTTTCGGTGAAGGTCCTCTTGCTGCAATGGATCACCACCGCTTGACTGATTCCGATTTCTTCAACTCATTCGAAGACGATTTCGATGATGCCGATATCAATTGATGTTAATGACTCAAACATGTATAATCCGTTGTGGGGAAGTTTGCTTTTTGATTGTTGTTTTCATGCTCTGAACTTTGGTTTATGTGTGTATGTATGTCATAATACGCTTTAGTTTCTTCATCGGATGGTTATTTAAGTGATTGTTAGTTTGTTACCTAATTGAGGACTTTTTCTTTGAAGGATTGTGCTTTTATCGATTTAGGGATTTAGGTTTCGTACGAGTTTGTTGATTGGGTGTTAGGGAATCTGTAATTGGGGGTGCTGTTTTAGGGTTTCTAGCTTTAGGTGATGAAATAGGTTGATGTTGATTGTTATTATGAATAATCTGTGAAAAACCTTTTTTTTGTTTTTTTTTGTTTTCTTTGGGGTCATAGCATTTGGGTGTCTTTACTTGGGTGTGATATGGTGTAAAGTTTGTGTTAGGGCTTGTTTGTGTCAAGTCATATTCACAATTTTTACACATTTGATTTTGTGCAAAGGTTCTAATTCAGGTCTAGTTGATTAAGATATATGACATTATGACCATACAAGTTGATTGCTTTGATCAGTTTGTTTGAAGAAAGTTCTGTTTTTGATCTGTATTACTTGCATCTTCTTTATGCTAGTTGGAGTTGAGGCTTGTTTATTGAAAATGATGTAATTCTCTAGGTGCTTGAATTTGCCAACACCTAACGGCTAATGCTGCACTTCTTTCTTTTCACATCATATATTCCTTAGGAGTTGGGTTGTGACTTGTGAGTAATTTAGTTTCATGGACATGCTTCATAAAGGTTGATCGAATGATGTACGTGCATACTAGGTTTTTTGTTGAATTCTTTATAATAAAAGTTCACAATAAGGGAAACAGTCTTTCAAATCGGAAAGATTAGTCAATTCATAGTCTGATGTTTACATTCTTGCTGCACACAAATTATGTGCGCAACAAAGACTAAGACCAGCTTCAAGGCTGTTGTTTTCCCTGTTTTGGGGAACTGGTGATTGGTGAATGATTTGCATTTATTAGTGCCCCCAAACATAAGTTCATCACTTTGATTTTTGTTGCTAGTTGAAAGACACAGGTTTCAATGACCATGCCTATAAGGGGTTTATGTTTCGGGTTTAACATGTTTCTTGATTGGTGTTGTATTGTATCCCCAGAACATGCATAGGGTTGAGTATTGGTTGATGGGTGCACAACTAAAGCCTGTAAATTTGCAATAGAAGTGGTTGGCCAACTGTATAAAACTTTGACATTCAGACGGTAAGTGTGGATGCGACTTATTAGCTATAAGATGCATAGTTACAGGTCATTATGACCTCCCAAAATATGTTTACAACTCCTCCATTGGTATCTCTAGTGGTAGTTGCTATGGCGGTTTTTAACACGACAGTGACAAAGGTTAGAGATTGTCACATCACTGGAGAATATCTGATCTGATGCTAGAATCTCACTAGGGTTTTTTCGTTAGACCTGTGTAGTGTAGTGTAGTGTAGTGAGCTTGACGAGGGTGAGTCACCCCCTTATGGTTTATTTTTTCTTGTCTTGCCGGATGTCGGTTGCATCCTGGGGTAATTCCCATGTTGGGTGCCTTAGGTTTCTGCTGCTTCTTTAGCTTCAAGTGTTTTCGAGGAAAATGCTTTCACTCACCAACTCTCCACAGATGATGGACAAACAACTGGTGTATTAAAACTATTTTTTGTTGTATATCATAAGTATTTCTAAATTTTATCATCAAACTATACATTGTAAAACTAGGACCAGCTTATACTAACAAACATCTTACATTGGGTACCCAGGTCCTCAGAGACCCATAGAAATGAAACCAACATTCCATGTTAAATTATTTGACGTAGTACAATCATACAATCTTCTTAAGAAAGATTTGGTCTTTTATGGATGAAATTGTACACTCACATGGCTTTGCATAAATGTAAGTTATAAACGAAGTATAATTAACTTCAAACGTTATACTGCAAGTGTTATAGAAACGCTACGCAAAAATTTTAGAAAACTTAAAAGATCCAACAATTTCGAGTTAGATATTCAAAACTTTGTCCATGACATGTTGTAGTTTGTCATGTCCATTAAATCACAACGGCTTCTAATATGGTGTGAGTGTGTGAATATACTTCTCATATTTTTCTCCTTTTTTGATTTAACTTATAATGCATTCAACATGTGTATTCTCTTTATTTGTTTGTTTTTTTGATTCAGAGTCATCACGTCTTAACGCCATTGCTTGGTGAGCTTATCTTTTAAGATTTTGTATGCTTATGTTTTTTAAATAGTAAACAGTAAGTTAACAATAATATCAAATCATACAAGTCCTAAATAACGTGATCAAATTTGTAAAGTTAAAAATAAATAAATATGATTTATTATTAGCAAACTTTCATAGTTTAATATCCAAATGAGCTATTTGCATCTCGTACTTGATAATTACTCAAGTTAACTCAAATCAAACCAACTCTAGTTGATTTGCTCGAGTTTGTAACAAGTAAATTAACAAACATGTTGTGATATACTAAACTACACACCCTTAAAATATGATGCAATGGTAAACATTCAATTTCCTCCAACGAATATTTATATTTTCACTCCTATTGAAAGTACTTGTCCAACACAAACTCTAAATTACCCTATCTTTTCACTAACATGGTACTAACCGGTCCTGTAGTTTACCGGTAACAAGTTTGTCATATATAAAACCTTAAAAAATATATAAGAACTAATTTATTTAATTTTTAATTTTTTAATTTTTAATGCTATTTTTTATATCAAACTAGTGTTAAAACCCCATATTGCGGCGGAAACATAAAACCGTAAAAAAATCAAGTTGAACTGTAAATTCATACAACAAATGTTAGAAAAACGAAACACATGCGTTGTTGAATACATTTTCAACTTTGTAAACGAAATCGTCACAAACCCATACGTAATGGTGAGATCCTCGTCGTGAAAAAAATAAAAAGTATATCTTAGCTGAGGGCGGTTTCTTTCAAAATCTATACCAAAATATAGTAAAAATAAGCATGTCGTAATTACGTATTTGTGATTTAACAAAATATTATAATTTAAAAGTTATAAAAAATATGTTTAAACTTAATTATAATATAAAATATTAAAAATATTAAAATACTAAACATGAGAAAAGGACAAAGAGAAGAAATAAATGAATAGCCCTATAGTTTAAGAAAATTACTTGTTTTACCATAAAAAAACCATGTATTATAAGCTTAAGAGATTCTCATTATGGCTTTTAAAGTATAGATAATGGAGGGGGAGAGAGAGAGTATATAAAGAGCAGGAATATCTAAAAACAAAAGGGAGTAATTTCCGTTATATTTGCTTCTCTGGTCGTTAGACCCTTGGGCCTTGGAGGAAAAGAAACCCACAAAACTCGGGCATATGGGATCACAAACACCAACATAATCTGATAACCTTAGGGTTTCCGGTCACCGGAGGATGCTAAAACTCGTCGGAAAAGTTGCCGGAGGTTCTTCACCTCAGAGATCAAAGCCTCTTCATCGTCATTAGTCTCTGCAGCGTTTCCCCATTGATCCACAATGTCAAAACAGTCATTCCGATTCCAATTTTGTTTGTTGATGGTCATAGGAATTTGATTAGTGTTCAGAAGATTTATATCTGTTTTTTGATTATCGTCAGATTTGTGCGTTTTGATTGAGAAGATCGGAGGTGTTTTTCCCCAATGGTAAGTTTCCGTTAACGTAATTGGATGAACCCTAATTTTTATCTCGGTGTTGTCGTTAAGGTATGCTTATGAATGCATGTGCTGCATGTTTCAAATCGCCATTGGTTGTGTGTAGTGTGCAATTGTGCATTCGATCACCGTTGATGCTATGCTGGAACTTTTGTTGTGGCATTTTGACGTTTACTCATATGATTTATTTTATCATTTGGTCTAGCTGATTTTGTTACAGTGTTGTTGACTTGCCTTTAAGGTCGCTTTATAAATGTCTATGCTACATGATTCAATATGAGTTGATACTTGACTGCCATTGATGACTATGAAGTGTGCGTTCGATCACCAGTGATGCTATGCTGGAACTTGTTTTAGTATTTCACTTGATTACTCGAGTTGATATTGTTACGATGTTGTAGTTAAGGGCTCTTTATGAATGTCTATGCTACATGTTTCAAATCTGAGTTGATACTCGATTGCCATTGATGACTATGAAGGGTACATTCGATCACCATTGATGATGCTATGCTGGAACTTTTGATTTAGTATTTTCACTTGATTATCATACAATTGGTTTTATTGTTTGATCTAGTTGATCGTTTATGCTTAGCTTATTTTGTTAGCTCTTAAAGTTTTTATTAATGATTAATACACATTTATCATGCAGTCTACTTCATCAAATATCATAGTTGGATCTCAAGTTGGGTGGAGGATAATGAGGTATCTTGGATAGATGGTGATGTTTTAGAAATCAATGACAAAGAAATAAAAGTACAATGCTCGTCTGGTAAAGAAGTAAGTTCTTTCTTTATCAACTTTATAATCTTAGATTGGGTATGGTTTAACTTAAACCTTTTAAGTTATTTAAAAGACAATTTGATCAACTTACTTTGAAACTTCTCATATTTTTTACTGATGCAATTGTAACTGTAGGTCGTAACTACTGTGTCCTGCGTGTATCCAAAAGATCCTGAGTTTCCTGAATGTGGAGTGGATGATATGACAAAGTTGGCTTATCTGCATGAGCCTGGGGTTCTACAAAATTTAAAATGTCGATTTGACAGGGATGAAATATACGTGAGTGCATATTTATCTTATATAGATACTTTGTTTTGTTACAAAAACTAAATTCTAGTCATCGACTCGTGTTTAGACTTACACGGGAAATATTTTGATTGCGGTGAACCCTTTCAAACGAATACCAAATTTATATGACAAGACTGTGATGGAAAAGTACAAAGGGGTAGCTCTTGGGGAACTGACTCCACATCCTTATGCTATTGCAGATATGGCGTACAGGCAGTCTTCTTTTTCTTCCTCCTTATTTCAATTTATTAATAAATGTTTGCAAAATGGGTGGGTTGGGCAGGTTGTATAATAGGTCAATACAGGCCTAGCTGGGCTACGTTCTCCTGTTTCTTATAAATAATTATGTGTTTACTTATGATTACTACAATGTTTTATGATGATATAACAATTAGTAGGTTGTATGGATTAAAAAGGACCTTAGGTGACTTATGACCATTCTATTAGCTGTAAATAAAGTGTAACCTGAATAGACCCTTTCTAGATCATGAGTACATAGCTCAAAATTTTTACCTCTATTTATTGAGATCCAAAATATTATTATATGCATGAAGAATAAGGACCTTTTCAATGCAGGCAGATGGTTAATGAAGGAATAAGCCAGTCAATTCTAGTAAGTGGAGAAAGCGGTGCTGGTAAGACCGAAAGCACAAAAAATCTTATGCAATATCTTGCTTATATGGGAGGTCGATCTGGAGCTGATGAAAGGAGTGTGGAACAGCAAGTTCTAGAAGTATGCTATATCTATTAAAATTTGCACAAATGTTATGCATGATGTCACTTAGAGGTGACTCATTTTGTTATTAATGAGTTGATATGGGAAACATGTAGAATTTGAAGTATTAGCTTATAAGACCACGGTTCAAACATGTCAGGAGTCATTCAAAGTGCATTTTTAATGCATAATCTCCTAACTCATTTTATGATTGGTGAAATAATGAAAAAATTGTGATCATATTTCATAGTTTAGTTATTCATATAATTAACTTAATAGTTTTGGTCAAAGCTTGTTTCAGGTCAACCCATCCTGTTTCTGTTCCTACCTGTTTTTGAATCATGCCTGTTTTGGAATCATTTTGACCTGCCCACAGTTACCATTATTTTTGTCAGGGCATGTAATCACACATTAGTAGGAAACATGTTTGATTTTCTTACCTCACCTTTTTAGTTTATTCTATTTGGCAGTCTAATCCGGTTTTAGAAGCATTTGGTAACGCCAAGACTGTCAGGAACAACAATTCAAGGTTCACGAAGGCTTTTTGTGGAGAAAGTTTCAAGTTTTGAGTGTGTTTTTTTGTAACTTTATTTAACTAAATATTTATATTATGCAGTCGATTTGGTAAGTTTGTTGAGCTCCAATTCAACGAACACGGAAGGATCTCTGGAGCTGCTATAAGAACTTATTTGTTGGAAAGATCACGTGTTTGTCAAGTTTCTGACCCTGAAAGAAGTTACCATTGCTTTTACATGCTCTGTGCTGCACCACCTGAGGTAATCAATTATCTGTAGAATCAAAATCTGAATACTTGTGTGTATACATTCTGAAATTCATATACCTAATGTATTAGAAGAGTATAATCATGCAGTGGTAGAATGGTAATTGAGATGTTTGAATATCATGGCCTATATGTGCTTGGTAATTCTTTAAGTTCTAATCTACCACATTATGATTTCTTTCTGTTTTGATTTTAGTAATATGTCAATTATCTTTAAACTGGATTATGCTTTCGTGAACTCATATCTTCTTTTACTTTTCGACAATCTTCACTGGTGCATTTTCAGGTGTCTGAAAAGTATAAACTGGGGAACCCAAGAACATTTCGCTACCTTAATCAATCAAATTGTTATGAACTCACAGGAGTAGACGAGTCTAAAGAGTACCTTGCAACAATACAAGCCATGGGTGTTGTTGGGATCAGTTCTGAAGAGCAGGTATTTATTAACACATGTGATATTTTGTTATAATGTATCAATATTATGTAATCTAAAATGCTTCTTTTCCTTACAGGAAGCGATTTTCCGTGTTGTGGCTGCAATTCTCCACTTGGGAAATATTGAGTTCAATAGAGGGAGTGAATCGGATTCCTCTCAACCGAAAGATGATAAATCTCGATTTCATCTGAAAACTGCAGCTGAGCTTTTCATGTAGTTATTTTTATAATTCTTATTTCTGTTTATTTATAATCAAGAATCATTTCTTGTAAAATAGACATGTTCTGTTTAGGTGTGACGAGAAAGCTCTTCAAGAATCTTTCTGCCAGCGTGTGATGGTAACTCGTGGTGAGAGCATTAAAAAGTCTCTTGATCCAAATTCTGCAGCTATCAGTAGAGATGCTTTGGCTAAAATTGTGTATTCAAGATTGTTTGATTGGTAAGTTTAATCTAAATGTAATGTTGATACCATATGCTAGAGGCGGCGATTTCTTCCCATTTACTAATGAATGGATTTATTTGGCTTGTGTTTTATCTCAAACCAGTCAAAATAAAACAAAAATTAGCTATAAGGGGAACAAGTCAAACGAGTTGAAAGTCCCCTAAAAGTCTATACTAGTATACAACCTCCTAGATGGCTAATCTGAAGATTGGATTATTATTTTTTAATATCTTTTTGTAAATATAAGTAATGCATTTATTAGTAAATAAATGGACAAAAAGGTTTGTGGGTCAACCCAACCCTACCCTTTTCACCTTTCTCTTTTTTTAATGAGATATTTTGACCCACACCTCTTTTGACCCGTTACCCAACCCATTGAGCCTGCCCATTTTGCCACATTAGCGTACCTTTTTTTTGGATTTATAGCTCAAGATCTTTATTGCATTACCCAGGATTGTGACCAGGATTAATAATTCTATTGGTCAAGATGCAAATTCAAAATTCTTGATCGGGGTTCTGGATATTTATGGATTTGAGAGTTTCAAGACAAACAGGTGCTTAACTGGTATGCTTTTGGTTCATCATTTATAACAGGTTTATGGTTCCATTAATAAATAACTCTAGGTTTGATTTGTGGCTGATTATGACTTGCCTAGAGTTTTCTTTTGTGTGTGTGAACTATCGCGGTTACTCTTGAACATAAAAAAAACATGTTATTTGCAGCTCAATCTGGGTCCTGGTTGTTTTATGTGCTTAACATAAAATTTAACTGGCTATATGCAGTTTTGAGCAATTTTGCATCAATCTGACTAATGAAAAACTCCAACAACATTTTAATCAGGTTTGCTTATATAAGCATGTTTTTAGATGTTTTAAGCATGTATTTGTAGCTTAATCTAGGTGCTGGTAAATGTTTTTTTTCTTTTGACAGCATGTTTTCAAGATGGAGCAAGAAGAATATTCCAAGGAGGAAATCAATTGGAGTTATATAGAGTTTGTGGACAATCAAGATATTCTGGATCTCATTGAAAAGGTCCGTGCATGATCAGTTTTTGTTTTATCTCTAACAGGTCAAACTGGTAAAATAAAAACTAGCTAAACGGAAACAGGGTCAATGGGTCGGGCAAGTAGAATGCAATCCAAGTGTATTTTCTTCGTGCATACAACCTTCTAAATCAATTTATATAAAAATTTAGTGTACTATCAAAATAAAAAACAAATTTATTGCTGTTATTTATAAATAAATGTAAAAGTTTTGGACAAACAATGTTTCAGTTTGGATCAACAAATGTGCAAAATCGTCTGTACGACCCAAACCCGTTGACCTTTTACCCTATCTGCCAGCTAGCAATATGTATAATAATTCTCTGTTCATCTGATCTAGTTTTTGATTGCTTCAGAAACCAGGGGGAATCCTTGCTCTTTTGGATGAAGCCTGGTATGTATGCATTTTGCACAGATAGCAAACAATTTTATATAGTAAGTACTTAATATTGTTACTTAGTAATTCATGGTGAAAGATCACTAGAGTCGTAAAACAACGCTTATGTCCCATGTTCTTGGGTAGGTGTTATGACATACTTTGTTAAGTAACGAGCCATCTTTCGTGATATTTGAATAGCCAAAATATAGTGATTACAGTTAAGAAAACTGACCTTACCATATCAATTTCATGCAGCATGTTTCCAAGATCTACTCACACTACTTTGCTGAAAAGCTTTACCAGACGTTTAAAGATCATAAACGCTTTAGTAAACCAAAGCTATCAAATACAGGCTTCACCATATGCCATTATGCTGGTGATGTATGGATATTTATTTTCTTTTATTGCATAGTAATAAATAAATAAATAAATATTGTTAAGGGGTGTTTGGTTGTGCACTTTGAAAGTGGTTATGTGAGATAGTAAATAAACAGAATCAGATAATCAATTGTAATAAAACATGCTGGAGGTGATAGCCTTTGAATGTGCTTTTGCTGATTGAAATTGCAAATAATCAGTTGTTCAAGTGTTTGATGATTTATGAATATTTTTAAAGATAAATACAAAAATTGACCAAAAGATGACATTTTTATGAGAAAAAAGACACTGGCTTGTGAAATTATAGTAAAAGTCTCAAGTTATATCTCCTTTAAAATCAGTTTGGTTGCAGCTTTTATGAAACTGATTATCATAATAATTTGATAATCAAAAGTAGTCTGTCTGTCCAAACATATAGAACTGATTCTTGCGACTACAACTCGCGATTATCAGGTAATCAACTTCAGAATATAAACCAAACAACCCTAATAATTTTGTATCTACAGAGAAATCAAAATGTTCGATCTTTTTGTTTATATGAAGTACTTTTGTTTTAGGTCACTTATCAAAGTGACTTCTTCTTGGATAAAAACAAGGACTATGTTGTTGCTGAGCATCAGGCTCTCATGAATGCTTCTAAGTGCTTATTTGTATCAAGCTTATTCCCACCTCTTTCGCAAGACTCATCCAAAGCTTCAAAGTTCATATCAATTGGTTCCCAATTCAAGGTCTTGCATTTTTCTCAGTCCACCATTATTCCTGCACTTAATATAGAGCCAATGCTTTTGAACCATTTACTTATGAAAGGGTCGAATTGGGCTGTGTTTTATCCCAAGTGGGTTATATAAAAACCTTAGCAACGGGTCGAATGGGCTGAAAGTGACCGAAAGTATATGTTTAATGCTTACAGGATCCTAAGTAATTTTGCTAGAATATTTAGCTTATTGTTGTAATAATGTTGTTTTTGTAATAAAAATTTTCAAGAAATTGAGACAAGTGTTTGCAGGTCAACCTGATAGGTCATATTAACACATTAAAAGATACGCTTTTCAACCTGAAACATGTTTTGACCCATTACCAGCCTACCTGACCCACTCATATTTCCACCTCTAGTTTTTTAGTTTAGCTCATATTGGCATGCCTCATCTTCACAGCAACAATTACAAGCATTGCTTGAGACACTTAGTCACACAGAGCCGCATTACGTACGCTGTGTCAAACCAAATAATCTTTTAAAGCCAACCATTTTTGAGAATCAGAATATATTGCAACAACTTCGATGTGGAGTAAGTTTACCATTTCTAGGTGTTCATGTATTCAATTTTATGTGTGTTCTTGCATAGTGAGATACAAGTCATGTTGTTTCAGGGAGTTATGGAGGCAATCAGGATCAGTTGTGCGGGTTTCCCTACTCGTAAACCTTTCCATGAATTTATAGAACGTTTCAAGATCCTGTCACCTAATGTTGTAAACCTAAGGTAGTATCATTGACTTTAGAGCAGTTCATACTTCTTTTGGAACATAGAAGGCTAGGGGGAAGGTCCCTGGCCTGACCCTGGAAAGCTTGGACCCTTTAGGCCCCTGTTAGGTCTGAAAGTTGCAACTAGTCCTAATGTTATATAGAAAAGCCCTGTATGATCAATAGACTCGTAAGACGCGGCCCCTTAGGCCTAGTACGGAAAAAAAATATTTTCCATGTATTTTTTTGTTTTTTGTGTACTATTTCATTTTAATTACTTTTACATGTATAAATGAAAATTTGTATATTTTATGCTTTATAATGCTATGTTTTAATGATTGTTTTCTAAAACTATTATTTTTGTTCTTCATTGAGTTAAATTTTTAAAAGTTATTATTTTTAATATCTTGTTTCCTGAAATTGTAACTTAAACATGATTTTAATAACAAGTATTTATCTTGCATTTAACTGCAGTGATGAGATAGAGGCTTCAAAGATTTTATTAGAGAAGGCGAACCTTAAAGGGTATCAGGTACTCGAAATATTTTCTTCTAAGTTGCAGCCTCAGGTGCTAAAATTTATATGGTGTGGATATTCTTACAGGTGCAATATTTCTGATTAAAACTCTTGCAGATTGGTAAAACAAAAGTGTTCCTGAGAGCAGGACAAATGGCAGAAATAGATGCTCGTAGAACCGAGGTCTTAGGAAGATCTGCTACCAAAATCCAGACAAGATTTCGTGCTTATTCTGCATGTAACAAATTTATCATGTTACGATCTTCAGCGATACTAATACAAACTATATGTAGAGGTATACACAACTGTTACCTTACTAGTAGGTACTATAAGCTTGAGCTTTGTGAGCGCTTTTTGGTTTAAATTTCACAAAATTGGTCGGTTTGTTTGACACCCATTTGTTCCATTTTTTAAACGATAACTTATGATTTCAAAAACAATATGATTTCAACGATAATCTAAATCTTCGAATAGAACGGTTCATGAGGTTATATGCACTAAAAATAGATTCGCCTTTAGCTAAACTTTTTTATTTGACCCATTTGAGATTAAACAAAATCCAAACTGGTTATTTTATAAGTAAACAGATCAATTGTAAAATCTAGGTTACTTATTATATATTATTACAGGGGAAGTTGCACGTGCTTGCTATGAGCGTCGAAGGAAAGAAAGGGCATGTTTGAGGATTCAGAAAAATGCACGCATGCATCGTGAAAGAACTCGTTATAGATTTATGAGTTCTTCAGTTGTTTTTATTCAAAATGGAATGCGTGGCATGGCTGCACGCAATGCATATAATTTTAAAAGGCAAACAAAAGCAGCAATTGGTATCCAGGTATGAAATTTAATTCAGGAAGTACGTATGTTAATTCGAGCTGGCAGTACCAATCCAAACACATAAAACAGCCAAAGTACCCCATTTTATGTAACTGTCTGGGTCGATTTGGGCCATAAAAAGGTCTTACAGGTTAAAAGGATGAAATCTAACAGGTCTAAGTGGGTAACTAAGGCCGTCAAATAGAAGGTTGGACTGAGGTGGTCGGGGCTCTCATCTTCCCTTAATACACACACAGAGGTTATAAAACTATATCATTACTTTCTATAAAAATAATATTAAATTTTAATATTTTACAAATATGAACATATTCTTTTTAAATTCTATAGTCTTTTGACTTAACATTATGTCACCAGAGTTCATATTACCATTTTTTTCAATCTTCTATAAATTTGTTGGTCTTTTTTTACAATCTGGCAAAATGAATAAAAGGGTCAGCCTGACAATTTGACCCCCTTCCAAAATTGCCCATTTGGACATGAACCAATGCCCAACACACCCATTTTGCCACCTCTAATTTTAGTTATGTAACATTAAACTTCATGTTCACGAAAAACCATGTCAAAGGTTTTTTTATTTTCAATCCGATATTGCTCCATAAATGTATTTGCAGAGTCGATGCCGTCAGCATTTGGCATTGCATCGTTATTTAAAAATGAGGAAGGTAGCAATTTACGCGCAGTCTATTTTAAGGAAAGACTTGGCACGGATAGAAATAAGGAGGCTTAAAAAGGTGACTGTATCTTTCACATGTTTTTTTTGTTCTCGCATTTTAGGCTCTTGCTTTAAACTGGTTTACTTTACAACCATGTTGTTGTCGTTCCTTTTCAAGTTACTTTCAGTTATACCAAATTATACATTTTCTTTAAAAATCTTGACTTTATGAAATATCATGATGTGAAAAGCTGGTTAACACAACATAAATATGAAAGTTGTTTTCAACAATATTTTCTTAGTATTCGTCAATATGTATTTTTTGTAGGCTGCAAGTGATACTAATGCTCTCCAAGATGCCAAATGTAAATTGGAAAAGGAAGCCAAAGAGCTGGCAATGCGATTGCAGGAGGAGGAACGCACAAGGGTAAATATACTTTTAACCAATTATTGTAATTCAGTAACTGTGGGAAGGTCATACAATTGGGTAATGGGTCATAACGGGTTCTATATAATTCCGATGATTTTTTGGTACGAGTCACGAAACAATTTTTTGGTAAAAAATTTCAACCTTCTGCAGATATCTAGTGTTAAATATGATATGCAAACATTATATTGTTAAAAAACAATGATCTGATTTATGAAGGTAGTGAGTTAGGAGTTATAGGCATTAAAATGCACTCTGGAACATTTTGCATGTTCCCCTTCAGCTATATCTTATTTTACTTTTTTGGCCCACTATATATCTTATTTTACTTTTTTGGCCCACTATATATCTTATTTTACTTTTTTGGCCCCTATAGATTAAACCCAATCCTCATTGACCCATTCACAAGTAAACATGTCAATATTGATACCTCTAAATTATTTTTGCACCATAACATACTCAAGTTTAGTCAATAAGTTCAGGAGGTTTGGTTTGAACCTTGTTCATGTTCATTGCTTATGTCCATTGTTTATGTCTTGATCTTTGAAATACTGAAGGTTTGAGCCAGAAACATCAAACCACCATATGATATCATTGAACTTGATATATGTGTGTGTATAGGACTGTTCGATACACAAACATATATAAATAGAGAACTATGAGAGCTACATACACACTTGTATCCATTGCTTACATGTGATGCATAAGGTGGTTATGTAACCACATAATCATCTCCATTTCTCTCTCCTTATACATTTCCATACACGTACAAATGTTTATGTGGTTTTCCATTTAAAATTGATTTTGTATTGTACCGTTTGCTTCTTCTCTCACCATAAGGGTCAATATGTTTCATATGTTGTGGTATTTGGTTTGATATATGCTTTTGGGGTATATGAATTTCTTTGACATAATTAAGTTGTATGAAGAAGTAATTGGTGTCATGTAATTACGAAAAACAACTTGACAACTTGTTTTATTTCTTGATGCATGAATCTTGAAATAGGATATTATAGAAAACAAAACTTTAGTTTTAACCTTTTTATTACTTTTGTTGTTTATAACCGTTTGATCTCCTTTCAATTTCTCTAGGCCGATATGGAGGAAGCTAAAAAACAGGAAATGCTGAAGCTACAGTCTTCTGTAAAGGAGATGGAAGTTCATTTGGTGCTTCATACCTTTCTAACAACTTGTTCTACTTCTTTATATACAATATAACACAAAATAGATTACAAAATGCTGTTTTAATTTATTTATATTTTGTTTATTTTTTTATTGTTCGACTGATTTTAACTTTTTAGGCTGAAATGGAGGAAGCTAAAAATAAGGAAAATGCAAAATTGCAATCTGCTATAAAAGAGATGGAAGTCCAATTGGTGCTTCATTATGTTCCAAGAACTTGTTTTATTTCTTGTTACACAAAATACAAATATAGCTTTGACATGTTTGTGTGGAATGCTTTCACATTTTTGTAGGCTGATATGGAGGAAGCTAAAAATAAGGAAAATGAAAAACTGCAGTCTGCTTTAAAAGAGATGGAAGTTCAATTGGTGCTCATTTTGTGACACACAAAGCATGAAATATGAGATCACCCAACAAAAAATTAAGTTATAACTTCTTTATTTTTGTGTGCTTCCAAATTTTCTAGGCTGACATGGAGGAAGCCAAAAACGAGGAAAAGGCCAAATTGCAGTATACTATAAAGCAGATGGAAGTTGAATTGGTGATTTTTGATGCACAAAACATAAAATAACCGATTACATAAACTAAAACTGTAGCTATAACTTTATTTGTTATTAATAGTTTGATTTGCTTTTGAATTTTGTAGGCTGATATGGAGGAATCTAAGAAAAAAGAAACTGCAGAACTACAGTCTGCTATAAAAGAGATGGAAATTCAATTGGTACTCCATGATACTTTTGATACAAAAGAAAGAAATAGGATATCATAGAAAGCAGAAATTTAGGTTTTGCTTTTCTTTTTCTTTCTTATGTCTATTTTGATTTTAAAGTGCTTCAAAATATTGTAGGCTGATATGGAGGAAACTAAAAATAAGGAAAATGCAAAATTGCAGTCAGCTATAGAAAAGATGGAAGTCCAATTTCAAGAAACTAAAGAACTTCTTGAAGCTGCAAAGAGAGAAGTGGAGCTAGTTCATGTTGCTGACAATGAGAAAATAGAAACACTTACTACAGACAATGAGAAACTCAAGGTCAACTTTTGAAGTCAAACATGTCTTTTTTTAATGTTGTAAAGGTGTCTAGTTTTTATATAATCTTTCATAACATCATTAGATGCATTCATGGATTTTGAACACTCGCAGGATGTGGTTAATTCATTGGAACTGGAAATTAATGAAACACGAAAAAAAAATGAAGAGACCAGTAAATTAAGCGAAGATAGGTTGAAAGAGGCCATGGATGCAGAAGCAAAGATAATTGATTTGAAGATTGACATGCAAAGGTTATATTTTATATGAAAACTTTATTATTTCAATTTGAAACTCAGGAAGTGACTTTCTTAGTTATACGCTTTTGTGGTTCTTCTTTAGTCTTCAAGAAAAGATTGCTGACATGGAAGCCGAGGACCAGATTTTGAGAGAAAAGGTGACATTGAAACAGCTGGCTTATCCAAAACACTACCCGGATCTTTTTCTCTCTCATATTTAACAGTTAAAAGCGATGATGCAGTTTTGAAAAAATAAAAATTTTTATTTTTAAATTCCATGTCACTTCCAAGTCAACTGCCACATAGTCATGTAAGTATTGGAAATTAATCCTAATTAGCTTAAATGTGAAAAATAAAGAAAGTGGAAAGGTTATATTGAAAAAAATCAAAAATCCAGTTTGATTTTGTGAATGGGTCGAGATCTGGAGGATTATGGCAGCTGCAAATAGCAGGATTTTTAGGAGGTTTATTAGTATGATTATGAGTCTGTTTGATTAATAGTTTGAAAATTTTGAATTATCAAGTTAAGTATGTTATCTTTTATTAATTGATAGGTTGAATAGTGATAGCAAGTCTAGTATGGTTAGGATTACTTTAGTGTATATATTTTTGTTTGAATCGGCAAGTTTAATCGGTATTTGTGTAGTTTAGGAGTCTTATTTTTGAAGTATAAGTATGGGATCTTGGTATCTGGGTCAACAAGCTTTTCTGGTAATTAATAGTGTCGAACAATTTGTTTTGTTCGTATCATTTCGGTGTTCTTGATCGTATCTGGGCCAACATCAAGTACAACATTATTTATGCATTTAGCCCCATAGTCTTCCAAGACTTCTCGTAAACGTTATTATTATTTTAATCTGAATGTGGTAAAATCCTTAGTAAATCTAACATTTATATGTTTCCATAGTGTTTTTAGGTCAAAATTACTCTCTTAGATAAGCTAAAGGACGTGTTTATTCTGCAGGAACATCGGAGTGGCTCTCCTTCAAAAAAATTTGATAGCAACCTGACACAATCCACCATAGGAAGGGAACGTGTATGTTTTTTCATGTACATTTACTTATGTTTTTCTTCAATATAATCTGCATGAGTTTCTAAATATGGTTAATTCGGTGAGAACAAAGACCCAATTAAGGTCAATTCCAAGAGTACCTGCCACAAGGTCCTCCAGACATCCTCCTGCCTCTTTTCTACTTTCCTGTTGAAGATGGCATGCTGCTACCATTCGTTTCTCCTATTAAAATTGACACCAGCTCCTGTTTTTCCTTGCCCATGTCATTGAATGATACCAATCAATATCCTACTAAATTCTTGCTATGTTCATCCTCTGTTGCTGCCATTTCTGCTTCAGCAAACCATATTCAGTTTCACACTCATGTTCAGCAGATCCTGTGTTTCAGATCCAGTTGAAGATTCCATGTTCTGCATTAACTTTTATACCTTGATTTGTGTTCATAATTCGATCTAGTAGTGAAATCCTTCTGCACGATTTGAGATTTGTATTCAAGCTTTTATACTTTTATTTGTATTCCTATAGCCAGGAATCAAGTATTTCATGAGGGGACCAAGCATATATTGAAATTGATTGTCACCTGATCAAAGAGCTTGTTGTCAGAGGACGTATAGACCTGTCATCGATCCAGCTAGTACACATCAGATCAAGTACCAACTTGCATATATTCTCACTTATCCACTATAAAAAAGAACACAGAGATTTTACTTCTAACAAGTTGTGGATGATAAAGCATCTATGCTTCAACTTAGGAGTGTTAGATATACAGTCTTTGTGAGGTTTAAGAGTTTCTTGATGTGTTTGTACTTAGTTTCCTAAAGTAGCCTAGAATTGTATATAAAATGAGTCTTATTAGACTAGGTTATTATTAGTGAATAGTTTAGGGTTAATTATGGAATATTGTCCTCTATATAAAGAACCCTCTTTTGTAACCCTAAACGCACCATTACTCAATACAATTACAATTACAAGGTTTAATTTGGATTCAGAGCAAGGAATGGTCGATCACCTCAATCACCGCCGAAACCCTAATCAGGGCGGTCGGCCGCCGCCGCCCTGTCCAACCATCCATTACCGTTGCTTCCGTTACAATATCACCACTACCATCTTCACCTTTAACAGACGAATACAAACCGCCATCGTCTCTTTCCTTTCACACAACCCTAGTAGTCGCAAACCCTAACCTTAGCCGTCACTAAGCCTAACCCTAGCTGCCTCTAAACCCTAATCTTAGCCGCCGCACACCACATACAATCACCGCTGCTCCTTTTCAAATGCATCAACAAGATGCTTCACCTTCATTGCTGCTACTATACAACAGTGGCTCCGCCATACAACGGCGAGGCACCTTCGTGCAAAATTTTTAGGTGTGGAGATACGCGAGAAGACTCATATGATAAGATCAATAATAGTTTCAAACTCTGATCACATACAACGCGAAAACCGGAGAAGAACAACCGGTGCTTCACACATTCGGCGATTGCAACAACAAACAACAAGACCAATATATACTTATTTTTATTTTTATGTTTTTTAGATTTCAAGCTAAATCTCTCCGAGCTTTGCTTGCGGGGGAATATTAGACTAGGTTATTATTAGTTAATAGTTTAGGGTTAATTATGTAATATTATCCTCTATATAAAGATCCCTCTTTTGTAACCCTAAACACACAATTACTCAATACAATTACAATTACAAGGTTTAATTAGTCTTCACCTGACAAAGGATATATCAGGTCTATTTTACATCAACCTACAAGGTTAAAATGAAAATGTAAACTATTAAGACTTTGTAGGTTAAATTACATCATCTAACTGTATGTTTCTATATATAGGAACTAGTTGATACTGTTATGAAAGCTGCTACACAAGATCTTGGGTTTTCTCAAGGGAAACCAGTTGCTACATATGTCATATACAAAAGTCTTTTGCACTGTAAAGCTTTCGAACCAGATATAACTACCATATTTGATCGTATCATCCAAATGATGGGTTCTGCAATAGAGGTCAGATTTTAATATTGGCATATTTCATGATTAATTTTAATATTCGAATTTTCATAATTAATAATTGGATCAAATTATGTTATATGTACCAGAAAAGTGAAGACATTAAGCATATGGCTTATTGGCTCTCTGTCACATCTACATTGCTGTTTTTGGTTCAGAAGACTTTAAGTCCAAGTCCTCCCAAACCCCAGCAGCCAACATCATTATTTGGAAGGATGACCCAAGTACACTTTGGTCCTAAATACATCACCATTTTCTTGTAGGTGGGCTGGGCAGGTTGGGTAATGGGTTGAAACAGGTTCAAAGTTGAAATGGGTCTTTTACTAAAAACGGTTTGACTGCAAAAGTTTTGTCTATGTTTACAAATGATTAATGTATTTACTGTGATTACAAAAACAATATCATTACATTCTAAATATTTAAAAAAATAATAACAAGGAGGTTGTATGCATCAAAACTAAACTTTTGAAACTTCTAACCTGTTTGAGATAAACACAACCCAATCGACCCACTTGCATGTAAATGGGTCGATATTTCTATCTCTAAATGGGTCGATAGTCACATTTCTAGTAATTGCATTTGTGAATCACTTGTATGAATAAAGGGTTTGGTTTTTAGATCATAAACCACATTGGATTAAAATTTGTGTATATGGGAGACTTTAAATTTGAGAAAAAGTGTTGTTATTGTTGTTATTGAATGTTGGTTATTATTATTGTCGTTATTGTTATTTATATTTTTATTATTATTATTATTATAATATTTTGTTACAATATACTAGGGTTAGCCGCCATACGGTTATGCCCATTAGGATTAGTATTTCGTATTTTGTGTGCTTATGCCATAGGTAAATTGTAACATATCACATGGTATTAGAGCCGAAATCCTCCTTCCATAGTATATCAATTTTGACTGCTTCCTTCCACATCTGTGCATCACTTTTCACGACCATCTTCCGCCACCATGTATTACTTTAGGGCATGCAGTCACCTTTCGTCACTGTGTATACTTCTAGTAGCCACCTTGCATCGTTGTGTGCCACTTTGAGCAGTCACCACCCATTCCGCTATAGTAGTGTGTTCATTGCCACATTTTGATCCAAGTCAGTTATTTCATGTCGTCGCTCATTACTCTCGTCACTCGTTTCTATTGGCTTTTAGCAATGTCAAAAATTCTATAAACGTGTTATTTTATGATCGATGTCTTTTCCTTCACATTTCTATGCCATTAGAAGTTCTCCTTTCTACACTTGATTAAAGGTAAGATGCATTGGAATAGGTGTCGAGGGGGTTTAATTCTTTGTTAAACTTCGTCATTTTGTTTCTCGTTATTCATTTTCTACATGAAATTGTAAAAGGAAGAACCCCCATCCTTCGTGCTCCTATAGATGAATATATATGTATAAGCTTGGAGATATATACACTCCATCTTGAGGGTAGTGTTAGAATAAAATGAGGTTAGCCATCATTAGCATTAGCCGTTATTGGGTTTGTGCCCATTAGGATTATGGTTTCAATTTTTTTTCTATCAATACCATTAGTAAATTAACATATATCAATCTCAATGCATCATCTATTTTACCTTTCACATATTTGTAGGGATTTCGATCAGCATCCATCATTAGTATAGTGTGCCATGTGGAGGTCAAGTACCCGGCTTTGCTCTTTAAGAAGCAACTTGCTGCATATGTTGAAAAATTATATGGATTTATTCGTAACAACTTAAAGAAGGACTTATCACAACTTCTTTCCTCTTGTATCCAGGTACCATATGTTTTTATAAATATTTTGCAATTAAAAGGCATCATATGATGTTAAATTTAATAATTTGTAAACAATTCAGGCACCAATAATATCAGATGGTAAATCTTTTCCAGCTGATTATTGGGAGAGCATCATTGAAAGCTTAAATGGACTGCTTGATACATTAAAAGAATGCTACGTAAGTGTTCTTGTTAATTCATATTAAGGTTACTGATGAGAATTCTCACTTGCATACTCATGGTTTAACCATCTCAGCCGTAATTTTTTTTCAGGTGCCAGTAGTTATTATTAAGAAGATATTTTCTCAAGTTTTTTCTTTCATTGATGTGCAACTTTTCAACAGGTAGAAAACTTGTCCTCAATAGCTAGAAAGTCTGACTAGAGGTGGCAAAATGAATGCTTGGGGTGAACCGAAACACTCTGTCCGAAATTATTTTAGAATTCGTTAGCGTCAAATATGATTACAAGTTATATTATTTAAAAAAAATATAAGAATGAAACATTTTAGGCAACTTTCACACCATTTGACCGATTTCCTATTTCTATCTTTTATTTGGTCGGGTAGCGATTTAGTACAACCTGAATCAACCCACGTATAAGTGGGTAAAATTGAGTGTGACCTCTAAGTATGGCCATGTCAAACTAGTCATCTCGTTTCTTAAAATGTATATATTACATGCCATCAGCCTTCTTCTACACAAAGAGTGTTGTACATACACAAATGGGGAGTATGTGAAAGGAGGATTATCTAAACTAGAGCTTTGGTGTTCTAAAGCCACAACAGAGGTACTCATTTGCATGCCTTCACTAAATTGTTTAGCCATGTAGAGGTGGCAAGATGGGCATGGGGTTGGATAGCAGGTCAAAATGGGCTATCTTTAGTGTAGGATGAAAAGGGTCCCTAAGGTTTGACATGAAAAACCATTTTTGTCCAATTTTATTTAGTAACTATATATATAAAAAAATACATTAGACATGGTTACAAAAACAATATCATTACAATAATAATCTAAATCTGTGAATAAAAGCAATTAACGAATATTTATGCATTACCATACACTACGGACGACTTTTAACTGTTTGACTCTTTCAGCCCAATTGACCCGTACCCTCTTCTGCTAAATCATTTAACATCCATTTCAGTTTGAAAATAACTCTAACCTACCCATCCTTAAATGGGTTGAAATCACCACCTCTAATATTATTTTTATTATTAGTCAGAGTTAGTAGGCCTAACCACTCATTGAATTAGTATGCAGTCTCATCATTAGATGAACTTAACCGTGTAAGGCAGGCAATTGGATTTTTGGTAAGTACTAAATATTTTATTGTCATTTGCTTTTTCTCAAATTTATAGTAACGGCCTTTTCAAAGTTTGAAGTTTCATATGCTTTGAATGCAAATTGTTTTAGCTTTATTCGGCTTCATACCATGGACCATGTGCAACATAATTCCATTAATGAATTCAATTGTCCAGGAAAGCATTTTGAACACAAGTAACTTATGGATCCTGGTTTATATTCACTCTTTACCTTTGCTTGTCAGGTTACACAACAGAAGTCTAAAATTTCATATGATGAATTCACAACTAAACTATGTCCCGTAAGACTCCCATTGTGTTTTTCTACATCTTGAACTAAAATGTCTTATCTTAAGTTGACATTTTCGGTATCAGGTTCTAAGTATCCAACAACTTTACAGACTCTGCACTTTGTACTCAAATGATAATGATGACACAAATAGTGTTGCGACAGAAGTAAGTATACAACTATTGTATTTGGTTATTTGTTTCCTGCTTTCACTACTAATTTATGATCGACTTTCTATAGGTTATTTCCAAGCTAAAAGTTCTAATGTCTGAGGACTCGAATGATCCTGATAGCGACTCCTATTTGTTAGATGACACTTCTGGGTATATATACTTGAATGAAATAAAATTTACATTGTCAAAAGATGAACAAAATACTGTTTTCAACATGTGAATAATTTTTACTTTTCTTATTGCAGCATGGCCTTCCCTGTTGACGAAATTGGTAAATCCATTAATGAGAAAGATTTTTCAAACATGAAGCCTGCCAGTGAACTCCTTGAAAAACCCGAGTTTCAATTTTTACTGGAGTAAGGCTTGTGGGTCTATTAGCATTGCTTCTACTCTTGGTTACTATTTTGTGATCGGGTCATGTCCTACAAGTCGAGAAATATTCTCTTGAAAAATGCATAAAAAGATCCCGACCTGACCCGAACTAAGGAAACCTCGGATGATCATCCATAGGATAACACAAGGGCTTCTCTATTTTCTCGAGCCAAAATATACCACACAAAGTTGTTTTGGTTTGGATCTTGTTAGGAACCTTAACCAATCTTTTTACCTCCACACCCCCGTAAACCCACCACATTTCTTGCTTTTGTACGTAGCATATCTTGTTGTCCTTGATCAAGGTCTCCAGCAAGACACAAGGTCTATTCTATGAAACATGATTTCATCCATTGAACCGGCTATGGCTCTATGACTTAAACTACGCCAGCAAAAGGTTGCAATGGATTTATGGACCAATCAAGCACAAGATATGAAACTTGAGTTCCATAAATACTACAAACCAGCGGCCGTTGTAGATTTCGAGAGCTCTTCGAGAACATGAAAGGATCAAATGGATCTGTTAATCCACAACCAGCCATTCGAGAAGTTGTGCTCAAGCTCTCTAATGCGGGAAAGGTTGAAGATAATCTCCCTACAGAGAAAGAAGTTCAAAGTAATGCATTTGCAGTTGCTTATTTGTCAATATATATTTATGTCAAGTTCTACTTGGGGAATTGTTTCATGTTGCACTATGAGCATACAAAGTTATATGCAACTCAACAAAACTTTCTTGAGCTGATGGTCCTCAAGAAATAGAATCATTTGATTTTAGACATACACAGAAAGAAAAAAGTTCTCAGTTTTTAAAGTTCTATATTTTGGGTACATCTCTTTATTCTTTTTTGTTTTGTGTGTATTATATTGTAGCCTTCTGAATCTATCTATGAGTAATTGAAGAAAACTTTTTTTATTGTCATACCTTTTTAAATTATGCTTGAAGAATATCATATATTATGCATTGTGTAAGTTTTGAAAATATGATATCTTACAGATTTGAAGTATGATTGTGCAAGTTTCCATTTTACAAATATGCTACCTTAGCAATCTATCTAGTCTAAGAATATGGGAAAAACTACCCTCATATGTTTAAGTCCATCACATTTGACCTCAACTCATAGGTTTCGCCCATTATGGTTATTCATTTATATAATACTAATTATCATATAATACTAATTATTAATTTGATTATACATTATGTATTGTAACATGTGCATAGTGGGTTGTACCCATCTCTTTTTTAATTTTTAATTTATTTTATTGTAATTTAATACTATTATATATTCTATAGATTAGCCTCAATATATTTTTACTTATAACATTAGTCCCCTTCATTTCATATTTGAAACATTTACATCTTTCGGTTAAAAATTTTTGAGTTAACACGCTGAAATGTACATGTGTGGTTTAACGTTTTTACAAACATTTTCCCCTATTTAACTACTCCGTCGCACGTGGTGGTCCTAGATCAACTTATCTATTGTTCTAGATCTATTATATTTTGTTTGTGTGGTTCAAAATTTTTACGTCTACTTTTTTGTTTGGTTATACTTTTTTCGTCTTTTCTTAATACGAGCTTTGATGGTATTAGTGGTCACTAACGATGGCGAGTTATTGATGATGCCTACTAACGGTGGCGTGCCATTGATGCTGCCTGATATGGTTTTACATCCCCCATTGCAACGCGGGGGCTTAATACTAGTTTCTCTTCTCTGTATAAAAATTAAAAGTGGGATATCTCATTTGTTTTTGTTTTCCTCTCTCACTCTCTAACACTCTCTTGCATGATGAAAATGAATCTAAGTTGTAGGACCCTCCTCCTTCACAACACCTTACGACTCTTGTCACATCTACTAGATGCACTAATTTTTAATTCAACAATATGGTTATACAAGTTTTTGGGGGTTCATGCGTACAGCAATGGGCAAGAGTTGTAGCTAATACTTAGTTTCAAGTAAATGTTTTAATAACACACTCAACGTCTCATAGTTGTAGTACACTTGTTAAAAATACAATATTAGAACCTTAAACACGTTTGTTAAGAGATCGAATACGAGTTATACATGATTAAATATGTTCGTATCGGCAATTTAAAAAATACAAATAAATAAATCCATTAAAACAATAGGAGATATATTAATTAATAAGGTGTACATAATCATGGTCTTAACTCTTAAGAATGGAGTCATGTCTCCCACTCTCCTAACTAACAGTCTTGATGGAGGGGGGAGGTGTAAGATGTTCACACTCATATCCTCTTCTTCTATCCATAAATTTGCTTCCAATTTGTTTATTTTTTTTACTTAAATTGACTAATTTTTTTTTCTATTCATAAATTTGCTTCCAAATTGATGACTACATCTCATTTCCTTCTTGGTCAATGGTCCCTTTGGTGTTAAAAACAACTTCCCCGATTACTATTTAAGTAGAAAGATTAGTCAACATAGTATATCTCATGATTTTATCATTCAACCCTAGATTTTCGACATAGATGATTTTTTTACATCTAAAACAAGTTATCATCCATGCATGCATTTCCATAAATAGATGGTAGGGTAGCATTGTAATCTCTTTTGATGGTGTACTTTTCAAATCCACAATTGCCATTCATTCTTCATAACATTTCTAAAAACATCCATTGATTCATGGTCAAAAACCCTAATTATAAATTCCACAAAATGCACCCATTTCCATAACACAAACCTTCAATAAATCAAATAATCACCATGGAGAAACTCGCCTCGATCTTCATATTCTTCACCACATTTCTTTGCATCATTGTAGCAGCAGCTGCTAAGGGTTGTTGGTCAGGTGGTTGGACTATTAATGTCGTCAACGATATCAACACCAAAGAAAAAATTCAGGTTCATTGCAAATCGAAGGACGATGATATTGGCATGAAAGCAATAGGGTTTCATGAATCCGTTGATTTTAAGTTTTGTGAGAACATTATAGGTCCAAGTACTCTTTACTTCTGTCATGTTTACAAGGGTCATCAAGAACAAGTTTTCGATGCATTCAACCATACGATCAAACCGATGTGTCGCGAGAAGGACAAAAGTAAAGATTATTGGAGATGCACTTGGGTAGTTATGCCAGATGGGATTCACTTCATAGATAGGACGGAAGGTGCAGAAAAGAATATTAAGATGCATAATTGGAAGAATGGGAGGGCTTAGAAGAGTTTTAGTTCATGAGCATCCATGCATATATACCCTAAAACTTATTTTTTTTACTTTTGATTCGTTTATGTATATATAAATTCACAAACTTTTTATTAAAAAGGTAACCTTATTTTCTAGATTAAATGAATTAGGGTAATATATGTATTTGAACCCGTTTAAGTTGTTATAGTGATAGATAATTCTTTTATATTTTACTTGCTATTGATAAATAAAACTTTATTAGCTAACATGTATTAATGTAAGTAGAATTATCATTTTGATAAAAAGCACTAATTTTTTGGGGGTGACGCATAGACCATATTTTTACACAAGTTTTAGAAATGAGTAAAATGACCATACAATTTTAATTTTCTTTTTCTTATTCTTGTCTATTTTTTAAATGTGTATAATATTTATTATACTTCATTATTAAAAAAATATAATACCAGAAAATCATGCATCTTTTATATATTTGAGTATAGTATTTTTTTATAATTAAAAACAATTTAAAAAGTGTTGAATTGGATGTGCATATAACAATGCGTCAATATTTTATAAGGGTGTTTCGGTGTGTTATTACTGTTGCTTTAAGTTTCGTTTGACACTTTTATCCCTCGCCCTATCGGATACGTAGACGATTCTTGATAACTTCTAACCTTTTTGAGCTTTCAACGGTTTTTAATGTATTCCACCTCTATATATATGCATATGCATGCTTGTATATAGGTTGAGATTGAAACATCTACTAATACCCTCCGTTCTAGTCTTAATATTTGCTTCTACGTTTGATACAAATTATCTACAAGCTTCTTATGTATACATTAATAATGTGTTACAATGTAATTGTACTCGATAGCATTGGCCATGAAGACACATGGAACAACAAATTTAACCTTGAGAAGAACTTCATATATCATGTTTATTAAGAACAGCGCTAAACAATATGTTGATGGCTTATGATCTACCGGTGCTCTTGCATATTTTTATAACCACTCGTAACTACATTAGTAGAAAGATCAATAAAAATTGTCAGTTGTAGAGAGTGATGGTTGTGGTGGCCGGTGATTCTCGGTGGTGGTGGTTGGTGCATCCCGGTGGTGGTGGGTGGCGGGCGATGGTTGTGGTAGTTACCTGTAATAATTGTTAGTAGTGGAGAGTGGTGGTTGGTGACGATGGTGGTTGCGCACAGTGGTGATGACTAATGATAGAAAAAAGAATGAATGGAATGAAAAAAATGGGGTGGATGTAATGAATTTGTTGTGTTTAGAGGGAGTGAGATTACATATGTAATGGTCTATTCCATTCAATGGTTCCTTTCATTTCGAATCTGATTTCTGCATACCGAACGCTACCTCAGGTTTATAGTTAACCAACATGATTTGGTACTTGAAATCTCAACCACCATCTAGTTAACCAACATGATGATAGGATCTCAATTAGCTAGCACAAGAATCATGTTTCTATTAACCAACATGTCGAACTCTAGTTTTTAGTTTTCTAAACATTAATCAAGATTTGATGTCGTTTTTGCATTGCCACAAAGCTAGAAGTCTTGAACCAGAAAACACATTTTTTGGTTAGGATTTAAGGATTTTAAGGCTTTTTTGTTAGTATTTTTAGTTTTAGTTCTAGAAAGAGGTCGGTGGCGGATTTAAGAGTATAATTTAAGAAGGTATGTGTGTTTTCTGATTAAAAAATCAATTAATTAGATTAAATTGCATTAAATAATTATACAAATATAAAATTTGTGAAGATATATTAAAGTTTTCAGTTTCAACGATCATTCAATAGTATTTGAATGAATAAAATCATATTTGACCAATAAAAATATTGTTTAAACGATTGCCCGTATATAAATGAATATTTATATTTGATTATAATTATATAGATTATCATAAAAGCTGTATTAAATAACAAAAGTATATTAACAATTATTTATAATATATAATAGATGTTACTTGTCAAAAAAATATATTTTCAATCAATAAGACCGCTTGTAATCAACGTCCTTAAAAACAACTGTCTAAGCTTGTGACTACATAAGAATGAAAACAAATAACAACACAAAGATAGGTAGCAAATGTTTTTGGCCATGAGCGATTGCAGATGAAAAAAAGATGGTTAGTGACTAGTGAGAGGGGGAGAAAGAGGGGGAGTAGGTGTTCGTAGGGGCCTCAAATGTAAAGATCGTAAGCATGTGCTTGCAGATGTCGTGATAGTTAAGATCTTGACGTCTATCATTGTCTACAATTAGACATGAGGTGCAAGTTTTTGACTTGCATCATTGTCTATATTGATCATATTATATCATGTTATACATGGATATTATGTGATGAATTGTATTTTTATATATCATACATAAAACTTAACTCATTGAATACTAACATGGACAAGTAGGTGTGTGAAAAATGAAAGTAACAAAATAAACTCGTAACAAAAATACGTTAAGTCAATAACTAGTACTAAGTAGGTGACTTGTACCTTACAAACACATATCTTATATTCCGTATCATCATCGAATATTATTACTATTATTCATAATATCTCGTATATGTTTATTGTTATTTCAGTTCACTGCTAACAAAATAATTGACTCGGTTGTATTTTTTACTCACGACAGTTGCTCAAGATTCTCAAAACATATTAATTATAAAATGGACTTAAGAAAACAAAATACATAATAACTAATATTTGAATCCAATATTAAAATTGGTCCTCTAGCAATAACCATAGAATATGCTCTAATAATATCCCATTTTTCAAACATTAACGATCTCAACAGCATACTTTAAAGTTTAAACTCACCATCATCATTCAAACTGAAACAAAACACACAATAAACCCTTTCACCATGAAAGGTAATCTTCATCATCCCCTAATATTATTGATCACAATGATGATGACGAGTGCTTTATGTCACATACCCACAACATTAGAAGGCCCATTTACGCCAGTGACCCGAAAATTCGACCCGAATCTTCGCAAGGGCAGTGATGATCTACCCATGAATCACCCCAGATTGAAGAAGAATGTGACTTCAAATTTCCCAGAACAGATCGCGTTGGCACTTTCGTCCCCAAATTCCATGTGGGTTTCATGGATTACAGGTATGATTTCGTTGATTTTGTTGAGATTTGTTGGGATTTGTTGGGTGTTTGGTGATTGATTTGGGTGTTGTTGTGAAGGGGATGCACAGATCGGGAAGAATGTGACACCGATTGATCCATCTAGTGTTGGGAGTGAGGTGTGGTATGGGGAAACAAGTGGGAATTATTCGAAGAAACGAAAGGGGGTTTCGATGTTTTATAATCAGTTGTATCCGTTTGAGGGGCTTTTGAATTATACTTCTGGAATCATTCATCATGTCAAGATTGATGGTGAGAGTTGATCCCTTAATCTATTGTGTTTGATTCATAGGTTGATGCTTGATTTGGTGAAATTAGTGTTGTTAGTAGTTAATTTATAGAGTAAATTACTGTTTTCGTCCCTGAGGTTTGACGAAAATCACGGATTCAGTCCAATAGTTCATTTATTACATTGACGGTCCAGTAGTTTTAAGGTTTGTTTCAATTTCACCCAAGGTGTTAACACCGTTAGTATTGGTCTGTTAAATCATGTAAAAATACTATTGTGCCCCTGAATATTAAAAACCCATCCCATCCTCACCCCCCCCCACTCATATCTCACACAATCACACACCCTCTCTCTTATCTTCTCTTCTCCTCCCTCCCTCTCTCTCTCGACCGCAACCACCACCATCACTCACCACCGCCACCACCTAAAACCTATCGGCCACACCACCACGACCTAGATCTGTCGACTACGACCACCACCACCTAAAACCTGTCAGCCACACCACCACGACCTAGACCCGTCGACCACAACCACGACCATCGCTCACTACCACCACCCCCAACCCGTCGGCGACACCACCACCACCTAAAACCTATCGGGGACACCTTGATTTAGGGTTTCATCTCCATCTTCTTTGAATGGGGGTTCCATCATCTAAACGTCTTTCGGCCAAAAAGGACTTTGTTACCACCTGTGGCGCCTAGAATTCAAAGAGAAAAGGAGAGAGAGAGATAGGGAGATGGAGATATGTAGGTTGAGGGACAGATCTAATAGATCGGAACAATAAAGGGGTGTTATCCTATGAAGATCTGAAATCTGTGGAGGTGAGATTGTAGGGATCGTCTTTGAAACAGTGAGGTGTTCTTTGTTCGTCGGAAAACCGGCCACCACCCATTTCAGTTGGTTCCGACGATTACTAGTGGTGGTTAGTGTGGTGAGCGATGGTGGTTCCGGTGAAAACGATCCACTACCCATTTCAACAATTCTATATGTTGTAGTAGGAGGCGGTGAGCGATCCTCGTGGCGGTGAGCGAACCTTGTGGCAGTGAGCGATGGTGGTTTCGATGAGCGATTGTGGTGGTGAACGAGATATGATGATTAGATTAGAACAGATGGGGATGATGGTAAGATGGAGATGAGGGTAAGATGATGATGATGTATGGAGGTGGAAGATTTTTTTTTAATTTTTTAAATTTAATCAAAGGGGTAACATTGTCAATTTACACCAACTTAACAGAATTCTTTTAACAGTGTTAGTGATTTGGGTGAAATTGAAACAAACCTTAAAACTATTGGACCGTCAATGTAATAAATGAACAATTGGACTGAACCCGTGATTTTCGTCAAACCTGAGGGACGAAAACAATAATTTACTCTAATTTATATGAATGGGGGTGGATTTTTGTTAAAGAAGACTCATGATTTAAGGGTTTCATGATACATATTTATCATTTCCTATTTTTAATACAAATGGCTTTGAGAAAAAAAATATATGTTCAAACTGCCAAACCGTCAAAACCAAAAAATCTGTCGGTCCAACTGATCCACCCAACCAGCCCGTTTGGTTTGTTGTTTCCTAAATTGTAGGTGGTGGATTGCCCTAAATTTTGGTCAAAAAACGGATGGTTAACACCCCCTAGTCTTTGGTTGTGCAATATAAAATAGATAATTAGATCGTAGGCAATTTGACATGTGTATTTTGTTATTGCTTTAGCGTCATCAATTATTTTATGTAATTTAGACGAGGAAGACCAAAGGGATGTTAGGTTCAGCTCTAATGCAGGTTAGGTTCAGCTCTAATGCAGGTTAGGTGTAGAGTGCACACTCACATAAACCGATTTGATCCTGGACCTTACAAATGACAGGGGTCTAATGGTAGCGCCCTTACAAATGTATATACCGATTTATGTATAGATCAAACATCATTTTTGGAGAGAATACTTAGGATTTTTTTGTTATGTAATGAAGGTCTTAAACCTGGTTCAACATATTACTACAAATGCGGAGACAGTTCTATTCCAGCTATGAGCCATGAGCATGTTTTTGAAATGTTACCGTTGCCCGGCCCTGATTCATACCCTCGCAGAATTGGAGTTGTAGGGGATCTTGGCCTCACAACAAATACAACCACCACAATTGATCATCTAACCAAAAACAAGCCCTCAATGGTTCTTATGGTTGGTGACCTAAGTTATGCCAATCAGTACCTTACAACTGGTGGTGAAGGTGCATCGTGTTTTTCTTGTGCATTTCCAGATGCACCAATTCGTGAAACTTATCAACCCCGTTGGGATGGATGGGGAAGGTAAATTCTTGTTCCTTATAAGCTTTATTATTGATCAAGTGGTTGAAATTTGTATAGGATAATATAAAGGTGTTAAGTTAGTTGACAAAATGGGCAGGTTGGGTGGATTAGTGGTAGAGTTGGCGAGATGGTCGGGTTGGGTCATTGATGGTGATAGTTTAGGGTTGAAACAGGATGCTTTTTAGTACCTGTCGAATGAGTTGACCCGTAAATTTGTTCCTCCATATTTCAGAGTTTTTATATGGAACTAATGCGCTAATTATGACTATAGAAACAATATCATTACAATAATATATTAAATCATTGAATTAAACGAGTTAGGAGGTTGTATGAATAAAGAATAGACTTTGAGAGCTACTTTCAACTAATGTGCAAATGTGGCCATTTGATCTATTATCTATCTATATAAAAACAAACTCTTGGCTACATTGAACTTTGAGGTTTTGATGTTTTGACCACATGAGTTTTGTTTTTTTTAATATGAGGAAGCATTACATATATCCCCTTCTCCGCCCTTGAAATTACAAATTTCCCCAAAACACAAGTTTTCAATGCATGAGTTCAATGTTTTTTAAGCATGCTTTGGGGAAATATATAATTTCACAAGTTTAGAGGGGGATATATGCAATTGCCCCTTTATATAAGGACCCCTTATTTCCTCTTTTAAACTTAACTTAATTTTTTACCACATATTCTCATCTCCTCTCACACTGGTCACTACTGATTAGGAAAAGGAATCATCAACTTTGATTAACAAATAGAGTCTACGTTGTGCGGGTTCGAAACCTAGCCTGGCAAATTTAACATTTTTTTCCTTTTATTTCAGGAATCTTTTTGGATTTTTTATTGTTTTGTTAACGTTATTCCTTTCGTTTCATTCTTAATGCCTTGGAATTTCACGTCGGAGTGATAGTCATCATAATATATTTTTATATTCGCGTTTTGACATTCGCGTTCATGGCGTAATTCCCCACGCAAGGCGCAGGTGGAATAATTCTAGTTAGATATAAAACACAACTGAATCGGCCCATTCATAAGTTAATAGGTAGAAAGTGCCACCTCTACTCAGCCCTAAACAATTCGAGTCAATACAAGTAGATTTTTAAGAGATGTCAGAAGTCAAAGCAGGTTAGGTGGACTGACCTATGAATTTTCAATTGCTTGAAGTTTCATAACTATTATTATTAAAAAAGTGATCCAGTTTTGATAACCAATTTCAGATGTTGTTTTCACTTGATTAAACTTTGGGTGTTTTCAAACCACTGATATTATTAAATTTTTTATTTTTCCTATGGCTCACTAACAACAAAATATAACTCAATCAACCCATTAACAACTAAACATTATTCAGCTTACCCATTTTTACATAAACAGTAATCTCTAACCTCAAACTCATGGATGCTTCAGTATACAAGTGACAGAAGTTTAACCAGAATAATAACTTTTTATTAACTTACTAATTGCCATAATTTGACACTTCCTTTTTAATTTAAAGTCCAGATTCATGGAGCCCTTAATCTCTAAAGTACCTATGATGGTCATTGAAGGCAACCATGAGATTGAGCCACAAGCCGCTGGAATCACTTTTGAATCATATCTAAAACGGTTTGCAGTCCCCTCTAAAGAGTCGGGCTCTAACACAAATTTCTACTACTCGTTTGATGCGGGGGGTGTGCATTTCATCATGTTAGGAGCATATGTTGATTACAACAGAACTGGTAATAAATTATAAACAGTTAACACTTATATATTGTAATCAATTTATCATGCTAGTAATCCATAGGAATATAATCATATATGAAATTTTCAGGTGCACAATATTCTTGGCTTCAAAAGGACTTGAGTCGATTAGACCGCACCGTGACACCTTGGTTAGTAGCCGCGTGGCATTCCCCTTGGTATAATAGCTACTCGTCACATTATCAGGAATTTGAGTGTATGAGGCTAGAAATGGAACAACTGTTGTATCAATATCGTGTTGACATCGTATTCTCTGGTCATGTAAGTTCAATATGGGGTTGGGGGTTGGGTTAAAATGAGGTTTGGCCAATGACACCCACTGTCCAAAAGAAATATTTTTTTTGGAAATTTTTAGCATGGGAAATATAATTACAAAACCTATATTATTTTGATAATTATCTCATTTTTTAAAAATGATCTTGGAGGTTTCATGCTTAGAAATACACTTTGGGAAACTTTGACCCGTTTCTTTTTAGCTCCTTTTACCTGTTTGATGTGTTAGGATATAAAACAAAACACAATTTGATCCATTGAATAGTAAGTGGGTTGAAATTGCCACCTATAATGTAATCTTCAAGAACCTTAGATTATTCTTACAATTGAATCACAAAGTTGCAACATTTGTTTTTCAGGTGCACGCCTATGAGCGAATGAATAGAGTGTATGATTACAGTTTGGACCCTTGTGGGCCCGTGTATATAACAATTGGAGACGGTGGTAACATTGAGAAGATTGACGTGGATCACGCAGATGAACCAGGGAAGTGTCCTTCCCCTACTGATAATGTACCTGAATTTGGAGGGGTATGTCATACAAATTTTACATCTGGCCCTGCAAAGGGCAAGTTTTGCTGGGATAAACAGCCTGAATGGAGTGCCTACAGAGAAAGCAGCTTTGGACATGGCATTCTTGAGGTAAGAAATGGCAAAACGAGATAAATGCATGTTTACTTTAAGCATTTTAATCATATTTTAACAATGTAACACATTAGTTGGTTATAAAAGACAATATGGTCAAACAAAAATTATCTACTGATCGAGGGCTACAGTTAGAGGTGACAAGATGAGCGGATATGGTAGCGGGTCAGGTTGACCAACAACCACTTTTTTCCTTCCATTTTAGTCTTCTTTGTTGATATATGATGTATTAAATATGACTACAAAAATTATATTGTTACCAAATTATCCAAGTTCAAAATATAATTTATAAAGTTGTAGCACAAAATGTACATTTTGGGTGACTTTTGACCCATTAATCTATTTGCTATCTCTTTACAGGTTGATTTGATTCATTTGTCCTAAAACATTACCCAAATCGACTTATTCATAAGCATAAGCAAGTGTGATGGCAGTTTTTTTTAATAGATTTAGTCTGAGATGACTTGTCGCAATGGCTTTTGCCAGGTGTTTAAATTTGTGTTTAGAACCGATTTTCTGATCACTGCAAGCTGAAGTCACCATAACAAGTTTTATAGTAAACAAATTCTGCTTGTGCTTATTTGATCGTTTAGGGATAAATTAATCGGTTTTGGATAGTCGGGTTTATGCCAACCACAACATAACACTTGACAACCATTTTATTCAGGTTGTGAATTCTACATATGCACTATGGACATGGCATAGAAACCAAGATATCTACAAGGAAAACAGCACGGGCGATCAGATCTACATAGTTCGTCAACCTGAACTGTGTTTGGTTTCTCCGCAGGTAACACCCTAACCTTGTTCTTGTTTGTAAACCTTTGATCGCACACAAATGATGTTGCGACTTGATGTCGCAGTGTAGTTACACAACTGCAACCAGATCTGGAGTTCCTGAGTCACATCGTTCGTCTTCTTGTTTCTTGATGTTTGTTACCGTCTTTATATGTCTTCATATTTTGTAAATATTGTCACAAAATTTCTCAATGTAAGAGGTGTTATCCGAACCCATTTGTGTCAACTTGCCAAAAGAAAAGTTTCTACTATCTACGATCAAATGTTGTATTTTATCTGTTGTACGGTTTCAGTTACTCCGTGGTAATGTGATATTCACTTACTCTTGTGATGATATTGAATGTTTATGTTGTGGCACTCTTAGGATTTCTAATATTTTATCTAGTTATCTACAATGCTTTCAAAACCGGATCAGACGTCGAACCGGGTGCCTTACTAGTTTAGTGGTCGGGCCGGTTGGACCGGATTTAACTACATTTTAATTATATTTATATATGTAGTTAAATATAAGTAATTTATATATGATTTATATATGTATATTTTATAATTATATATAAAACTTAACTATATTTATATATCCAACACATTAATTTATAATTTAATACCTCGTTTTTATCCATTAAAATAAAAAATAAAAAATAATAAACCGGTCCAAACCGGTCCGGTTTCCGGTGCGACCACCGGTTCGACCCTCAAAAACAATTCGTAGCGAACCGGACTGGCCACTGGACCGATCCCCGGTCGAACCGGTCGGACCGGCCGGTTCGATCCGGTCACGAAAACAATGGTTATCTGAGATTCGTCTTGTGGTTCTTCCTGAATATTGCAAGTTGTCAGTGACGATATTATATCCGAATATCTTATTTGGGTACGCAAATTCACCTTCTATCTACAACTTTGCCTACATAAGTGTTTCATTTGACCCATCATCATTATGGCATACCTTGGCTACTTACATTTTTAATAACCCTGACTACTCTTACTTCTACCAATACCTTTTAAATACTCCATTGCTTGTGGCCGCCGACCGGACCTCAAGACCTCTAGGGACTTATGCCTTTACCATGTGGACTAACCTCATAATGTTGGTTACTTATCAAATAACATGTGTAAATTCTTTAATTCCACTTGCTACTTAACAATTGCAATGTACATAAACTCACCATTTGCCTGTAAGACATTAGGCTACACTAAACTTTTTCATACTCGTTTGAATAACATTTAACATCACATTCTAGTGAGTGATCCCATATGAGGGTCATAAGACTAATTATGTGCCCTTACTTCATAGAACACTTACAAATGGTATTTGATACTTGTGTTGATCCAAATGTCACATTCTGTACTACCTGTAAATATGTATTCGTTGAATTCACCTTGAAAGTGTAAGAAGTAATAACACTTATATTGTAGAACTATTGTGACCAAAGATTAGCTTCGAGGTTGATTGACAGAATGATAGCCATCTTCGGCACTAGGGATCCTCTTCTTCCATCTTCAAGTCAACGGTCCACTTTTCATTCTAAGTTCATATTTTGATTTCATGTTCATGTCTTCGATTATGAAGTTGTCTGGGTTTCTTTAATTTAAGTTTGTCAATTTGAGAAGAAAGATTAGAAGGCAAACAAAGTGTTTCATCTGTGTAAGCAATACACAAGGTTTGGGGGACCCTTGGATGAATTCTAGATAGTCAATTTGGAAAGTCAAATCAGTTTTGAAAAATATTAAGTATAACATGTTAACAATTAAACCAGCAAAATCGTTAGTAAATTGCAAGGTTGTTAAATAAACTCATGGCTCGCTTGAAATAAGCTTGTTTGTTAAAATTCGACTCGGTTTATAAAGAAGTCGAGTCTGAGCTAGGATGAGCTTGACCCATTGACTCTCTTAAACGTTAATATATATATAATTTATACCCAAAATTATATAACTAAATGATTCAAATTTATGAATATGAGTAAATTGTCATTGAGCCTCGTGGTCTTTTTGTTACACCAATCCTTTCGTCTGCACCGATTTCAAATCAAAGAAAAATATTATTGTTATACCTATTCTTTCATCTGCATCTATTTCAAAATAAAGAAATTAAAGATGATAAATCACTTCAATAAACTCTATCATTCATCTATTTTATTTGTTGCTCGATTCTAATAAAATATTTTTTATAAAAGAGACATGGGAGTGATCAATATGAAGAAATTGTGTTTCAAAAGGGTTAAGAATCAAGGTTTAGGGGTTGTTTGACAACTTTTGAATAAGTAAGTATTGAACCAATAAAAGGTCTGAATCATTAAGTGCTGAATCATTAAAAGGTCTGAATCATTAAGTGCTGAATCATTAAGAGGTCCGAACAATTAAGAGGTAGTATATAATTTAACTATTCAAAGATAAATGTCTGACTAATTTAGATAATATGTCTTAACCATTCAGCATTACACATTTTAATCATTCAGCATCAGTATGATGCTTAACCATTCAGAGGTAAATCTCTTAACCATTCAGACATGTGTTCGCGAAACAAACAGTCTAAACCATTAAGTGTTGAACCATTAAAAGGCTGATTAAGAGGCTGACTAAGAGACTTATTAAGAGGCTGCCAAACAGTCCTATTTAAAGAAACACTAAAGGTTAGAACCACACCACAAACTACTCTCTTCAACAAGAAGTTCATGTAAACCACCCATGTAGGCATAGTTGTTATTTAGTATAGTAAAAATGGACCCTTCTTAAATTAAAAATAAAATCAGGATGCTTTTCTTAACCGTATAATATAGCTTAGTACAATAATGTACACAAAACAAATTATTATAAATAAATAAATACAATTTTACATAAATAAAACTTTATTCAAGCAGACATCTTTGAAAGATGTATTCTTTTTGTATCTTTACTAGCAAGAACGAAAAGCTAGCTATTAGCATTGGCTAGGCTTCATATTTAGTATAAGTCCACTAAAATAGGTCTCTAAGTCTAAGATAATTCGTCAATGTGTTAGGATACAACAATCGAAACGTGTATTCTTGAAGATGCTTTTTTATTTTTAAATTACCTTAGTAAGATAGATAAACAATTCCTTACGTGTTTATAAAAAAACCCATCCATTTAACATTAGAAAAAAGACATTTTAAACCTTAGATACTGAAATAACAAAACTAAAAACCGCATCTGCCGTTATAAAAAATAAAATTTAGACTAAAACCGGTACTTGTTTCAAAAGAGAGGGACTAGAATCGTAATTACTCTTCATTAACATCCACAAAAGCAAATGTCGAAATGAGTAATAATCAACCCTACAAACCCTAAACGGTTCACTGATACCATCATCTTCAATCGTCAATCCACAAACCCTAACAATCTTCCAATGGAACCAGAGCAACCATCACAAGAAACCAGCAAAAAAGCCGCGAAAAAGGAAGCCGCCAAGGCAGAAAAGCTCCGCCGTAAGCAAGAAGCCGCGGCGGCGGCGGCCGCCGCGTCCGGCGTCGCCGGCGTCGCCATCGACGGCCCCGATCCTCTTGCCGCCAAGTACGGCGACATTCCGATAACAGATCTTCAATCGAAGGTGGTCTCTGGTCGTGTGTGGACTAAGGTCAGTTCTCTGACCGATGAATTGAAGGATCAGACGGTGTTGATACGGGGTCGAGCTCAGGCGATTCGTGCTGTAGGGAAGAAGATGGCGTTTTTGACTGTTAGGGAGAATGGATACACGGTGCAGTGTGTGTTGACGGTGGCTCCGGAGGTTGTTAGTGCTCAAATGGTGAAGTATGCTACTGCTATCAGCAAAGAGTCGTTTGTTGATATTGAAGGTGTTGTGACGGTTCCACCTGACGCCATTAAAGGTGCCTCTCAGCAGGTGAATGATATTGTGGATGATGTTTATGCTGATTATGTTGATTTGAATTGTTGAATTAGGATTTTTTGTTTACTGAAATGTTTGCAAATAGATTGTGTGATCTGCATTATTGATAGGGGATATTGAATGTAATATGTGTAGGTTGAAGTGCAAGTGAGGAAGATTCATTCTGTTAACAGGGCTGCTCCTGTGCTTCCTATAAATGTTGAGGATGCTGCTAGAAGTGAGGTTGATATTGAGAAGGCTTTGGAGGTATAATATTGGGGATTTGGATGAAATTTGTTAAATATTAACTTTAATAGTTGTTTTCAGCAATTTTATGTTGTGTTATTACTTTCATATGAAATACATGGCTGAAGCAACTGCAATTTACTTCTTTTTGTATATTGAAATGTTCTTCGAACTTAATTATGCAGGCTGGAGAACAACTTGTTCGTGTTAATCAGGATACGCGGTTGAACTATAGGATCTTGGACATGCGAACACCAGCAAATCAAGGGATTTTTCGTCTTGAGTGCCAAGTGTCAAATGTATAACATCTTTGTATCGGTGTCTTAATTTTTTCGTATTGACCACGTACCCAACCTTGCTAATTTTGCATTTTGCACCTTTAGAATTATCATAAGCAGTATTATGGTCTTAACTCTCAACTAAGCCTAACTTGATATTATTTTCTGCAGTTGTTTAGGCAGTTTTTACTGAATGAAGATTTTGTCGAGATCCAGACTCCAAAGTTAACCGCAGGCACAAGTGAAGGTGGTGCAGCTGTTTTTAAACTGGAATACAAGAAACAACCAGCATGTCTTGCTCAGTCACCACAGCTTCACAAACAGATGGCCATCTGTGGTGATTTTGGGCGTGTTTTTGTTGTTGGTCCTGTTTTTAGAGCTGAAGACTCGTACACACACAGGCATTTGTGTGAATTCACAGGTCTTGATGTGGAAATGGAGATTAAGGAGCATTATTCTGAGGTATTGGCAATTTATTTATAATATAAAAGTTTCAAGATTTCAAAAATGTTCTGATGGTTGAATTCATATAGGTGATGGATGTAGTGGACCGCCTTTTTGTTGAAATGTTTGATAAATTGAATGAAAGATGCCAGAAAGAGCTAGAAGCTATTGGGAAGCAGTATCCTTTCAAACCTTTGAAAGTAATAAGAAAATTCTTTTTCATTTGCGTAAATTTGATATATGGGATGGTATTTATCAATACATATACTTATGTTTCAATGTTGATGTTATTAACTATGCAGTACTTAAGGAAAACCTTACGACTTACGTTTGAAGAAGGTATTCAAATGCTAAAGTTAGTGGAATGACACTTTTCATTCATTTGGCAAGTGATATTTTCTAAAGCAATTTGATGTGACAATTTTTGTCCATGCAATTATGAACTGGTTGATAGGCGTTATGTTATACATTTAACACGTTGTATTGGTTGGAAAAAATATTAAGTTAAAAAATGGAACATGTCAAAAATTGCCAAAAAAAGTCTTTCAAAAGAAATAGTGTTGTAAATTATGTTGAAAACAGTAATTTTTATAAAAAAATGGTATAGTCTTGACAAAGTGTTTTCGTGTCGAATCAATCAGACCTGACATGTATTGCCCAGTTACATTAGTGCACCAGAACCACTAATTTTGCCACTTTTAAGAATGTTATTGCTCATTGAGCCTATCAATGATAATTTTGCGGATGTTGATTCAACAGGATGCGGGCGTTGAGGTAGACCCACTTGGGGACCTTAACACAGAATCAGAAAGAACCTTAGGAAAACTTGTATTTGAAAAGTACTGTGATATTCTTCAACTTTGACTTGCTTTTTTTTTTATTTACTAATATTTTGTTTTATTATTTAATATTGTTTTTTTGTGTGTATTAATATATTGATTGATTGTAGGTATGGGACTGAGTTCTATATACTGCACCGCTACCCTCTGGCAGTTCGTCCCTTTTATACAATGCCTTGTCCTGACAACAACAAATATAGCAACTCGTTTGATGTTTTCATTAGAGGCAAGGCCTCCATAAAAATATATATAATTTTGAAGTTTATTAGTGAAAACACATAGCAGGCATTGTAAATTCTCTGTTGCATTATATTCAGGAGAGGAGATAATTTCAGGAGCTCAACGTGTGCATGTACCTGAACTTCTGGAGTCACGTGCAAAAGAATGTGGGATTGATGTTAAAACAATATCAGCATATATCGATGCCTTCAGGTACATTCTCTTTTCAAGTATTGGCAACATCTTTAATGGCCAAACAAGAAATCTTGAAACTAAGAGCAATGTGTAAAATACAATCTTTAATGCTGTTCTTGATAGGTTTGTTGAACCTATAAGCTTTTTCTGTTACATTATTCTAAATTGTGTATTTATATTAAGCTAGATTAACCGTTATCGGATATACTTCAACCTACATCAAAAGATTTATAAGTAAGTACACCGAGTTTAACTATGATTGCTGCATTTTGAAGGTATGGGGCGCCTCCACATGGTGGGTTTGGAGTCGGATTGGAACGTGTTGTGATGCTTTTCTGCGCCCTGGACAACATTCGTAAAACATCACTCTTTCCTCGTGACCCACGAAGACTAGAACCATAGATACCTGTCTTTTGAAACATGGGTTTTTGACTTTTCTAGTACTTTATTAAAAACAATAATTTTTACCATATTTATGCTTTAGAAGGTATTCGAGGCTGAGAAAACCATTTTTTGCCTCTCATGTACGTTTAAATTGCATTGTGGAACTTAATGTTTTTAGTTGTATATGCTTTTAAGATAAAGCTTCTATAACACCATTATACCCATTTTTCATATCCGTAGTAGTAAGTGGTGGTAACACATATTGGTGCTCTATAAAATCGTTAGGTGTTCTATAAAATCGTTAGGTGTTAATTGGGCGGGTGAGGTATCAAGTATGGATTAATTGAATAATTTTAGTTGTATAGATAAAAATACACACATTCTTGTATGAATTTTTTATATAATAAAAATGTTCAATTTTATATATATACTCATATTTTGCTGGAATTTCCAAGTTTTGGCCGTAATCTTTCATAGATTTGACCGAATTTTTTACCAAGTTGCTAGAAACTTGCTAGAATTTGGCAGGTTAGAATCACTGATTTTTAGCCGTCTAGGTTTGATTTTGACCAGCAACTAATTGGTCGATTAGGTCAAAAATACTACTAGGTTAAGGGCTAATTTGGGATTACTCGTTGATTAATCTTCGACTAATTCTAATTTTTACAATGATGAATGGTGGTGTTAGTAAGTTTTGCAATCCTGATTTTTACAATAGTGAATGGTGGTGCTACTGTGTTAGTAAGTTCTGCAAAAGTATCCGTCACGAGCAAATATAATTTGAGTTGACCTAATGAACTAATATATAACTTTCTTACCCAAGTCAACTCATGTTTTGAATAATGAGTCATGATTGTCACGGGATGATGGTGACTCAAATCATGTGAATTTAGGAAACAATTGGTATGTACTTGCTAGAAGTCGAAACAAAACCAAACCTCCAATGTCATTTTCTTGACCAGTACTGAAGCAAATTGTTTGATAAATTCACATGATTCGAGTCACAATTATCACATATAAAGGGTCTTGACTAGTTGTGAGTCCAGACTAGCTAATTGAACCGGTCTATTTTTAGAATTTGTAGAATCATTGGCTTCTTGTTACCCGACTGGTTTATGTGGACCGGACTAAAGTATGAGGGAATTGATAGAAATTAAAGCATAACCACCAAAGACGTTGAAAGATGTCTATCTCAAGTGGTGATGGTTCAAGTCCTAGCGTAAATAAATGGTGTATATTTAATAGTAGATTTAGTAAAGACATGAATTTGTTGTCATTGTCTCATGTTTTTGGCTGGATGTTTCTCAAGGCTTATGATTTACCAATTGAACTGGTGCGTCGTTGGAAATGTTGAAAAATCGTTAACGGTTTTGTTCGCCGACTAGCCTTTGGGCTGAAAACTGATTAACAGGAGCCTTAGATGGTTTGACCAGTCTAATTCCATGACTAAGGTTTGATTGTTAAAGCTACAACCACCCCAACTTTCAACTACAAAATTTATAGTGTGATGAAGACTTATTATTCCTTATCAACAAAAGACTTTTTCACCTCTTTCTGTAGACACATTCACACACCGTATCGTGTGATTGCCAGCCCAAGCCCACCATTAATGACCGTTGAATTGTTTTAACAAATAAATTAATAATTCTTTTAGGGTTCACTATAGTGACACCTCACATTTCTAATCCCACTGGTATTTTCAATTTTGCAGGTTATGTCAAATTTCGTGACACACTTATCGTTTAAACATTTGTTTTGAGTTTTCACCACACGGCGGTTTCAGTTTGGATGTTATGTCAAATCTTATGGCCTCCTATTTTTTAAATGATCATTTGAAACAATCCCGATTGACCTTTTGAGTTTTGTGTGTGAAATTAGAACTTCTTTTTTTAGGTATAGCAAAACCCTTATTTACATGTTACAATTACCTCTATTTACTTTATTCAGCTTACCTCCAGGTTGTTTTTTTAGGTGTTACATGCATTTCTTTCTATTTTTGCCGTCGTCCCCTTGTCAACAAGTCATTTCGTCCTTTTAGTTTATTAAATACGGGTTTATACGATGATGAAAGGGCATATACGTCTCTATACTAGTGTACATGATGGTAAAAGTGACATCTACAGAGGTATATAGACATGAATACGGGTGGATATAAATCTAAAGAAAAAACCAATTAAAAATCCACAATGGGTACATTGAGTGATATGGGTATGAGCCGCCCCATTATTTATGGTCAAATTTTCTTGCTTTTTATTTATTTCTAATAAAATATTACTACTTTTTAATATACATATTTGTGTAATAAACAATTATTCTCTTTGTATTTAGTAGTAATATATTTAAATATTCTTTCGAGTCATTGGTCTTTTTTATAAAAGTTTATTTTCTTTACATGTTTATTTTGCATAGAAAAAATGTATTGATGGTGACATCTTAACTGATTTCTCATGGATTCGCTCCACAATTCAAAGTTTCTTGTATATTTAATGCCAAAGAAACTTTTATTTCATTCTTTAGAAGAAAGACGGATTCACCGACGTTGATGACTTGATGGTGGCCCTCACCAACCCTACCAATTTATACTTCATTTGTATTTGTATTTTTTTCTTTAACACTTATTTTCACAACAATATAATTGACATCCGTATTTATTTTTATTTACATTCTAAAAATAGATACTCAACACTATATCTTTTAAAAATAAATTTTAATAATATTGAAACGTTCAATTCATGTTGGAATTTAAGCTCGTATTCAACTCTAGTCGGTGTACGATTCCTTAGTCAATTTTTTGTACTTGGATGAATTATTATCCTTTTATACATGTTAACAACAATCTCAAATCACACAAGTCTTAAATAATAAATATCAAAGTGATTGTATATAAAAAAAGTTGGTGATATTATAAACTTATTCGAGCAATCGAGTACTCAATCAAAACATACAGTTTTATAAGAGTATAAACGAATCGAGTCGCGTTTAAACAAACGTTACCAGAGTATATACGAATCGCGTTGCGTTTAAACAAAAGTACCTAAATTTTACACTTTCCACTGTCTTTTGTTCCTGTTAATATGTTAAAGAATCACATACTTTGATCCTTCTATCTCTATAACCCCTGTTCATCGTTTTATATATTCTTTATGCTTTCTTTGAATTTCATTATTCCTTTCTAACACAAACAATTATACCCTTTTTCCTTCAATGGCGGAATTTGTACATAATATTCTTTGATTCTGTCGCCTTTTTTTCAATTCCCCTTTGAACATCATCACAACCCTTTAATTATATTCTTAATTCCCATTTGAAGATCATCAGAAGGTCTGATTTACTCGAATCTTGTTCTATTTATGTTCCAATTGTATGTTTTTTATTCAAATTGAATTGGGTTTTGTTCGATTTAGCTGCTTGTGTTCTTATTCCACTTGTTTCCATCACTGTATATGAAATTATGTTCACTTGATCATTCTTGATGATTCATCTAATACTTGTTTGTGGGTTGAATTTAGGTTAATCCGATGCATAAATTCGATTTCATTTGAGAATCCGAACGAGGGTTTTCAATTTCAAATCAGTTTATGTTGATTTGGATGGTTGATTAGGGTTAATCGAGTGAAAAACATCAACTTTTGCCCTAATTTTGCTCCAATGGAAACCCTAGATGTTAGTTCATACTCCCATAGTCCTGTTCACAAAGCAGTACTAACCAAAGATTACACTGGTCTAAAGAACATAATCGCGGGTCTCCCTCGGCTCATCGGCCCGTCTGAGGTCCGAACCGAAGCCGACTCAGTCGCAGAGGAAGCCAAGGCTGATGCCATCGCGGCGGTGATAGACCGCCGCGATGTCCCCAACCGCGACACTGCACTCCATTTAGCTGTCAAAAACAGTGACATTGCTGCTGCTGAGCTCCTTACGCGCGCTGGTGCTGATTGGAGCTTGCAGAATGAGCAAGGTTGGAGCGCGTTACAGGAAGCTATATGCAGCCATGAAGAACAAATTGCTAAGGTTATGATCAAACACTACAAGCCCACAGCTTGGGCTAAATGGTGCAGAAGATTACCGCGGTTGTTAGCAACAATGAGAAGAATGCGCGATTTCTACATGGAGATAACATTCCAGTTTGAAAGTGCGGTGATCCCATTCATATCCAGGATCGCGCCTTCTGATACTTACAAGATATGGAAACGCGGTGCCAATTTGAGGGCTGATATGACTCTAGCCGGTTTTGATGGTTTTAGAGTTCAACGAGCGGATCAAACGCTTTTGTTCCTTGGTGATGGTTCTGAGGATGGGAGGGTGCAGCCCGGGTCTCTTTGTGTGATTTCACATAAGGATAAAGAAGTGATGAGCGCGTTACATGGTGCAGGTGGGTTAGCCACTGATGCAGAGGTGCACGAGGAGGTTCAAGCCATGTCTAAGAGTAGTATATTTAGGCCCGGGATTGATGTGACTCAAGCGGTTCTCGTGCCACAGATGACGTGGAGAGGGTTAGAGAAGACGGAAAGTGTTGGGAGTTGGAGGGCTAAAGTTTACGATATGCAAAATGTTGTTGTGAGTATCAAGTCTCGAAGGACCCCGGGGGCTAAATCAGATGAGAAGTTATATGCGAATTGTGATGAAAACGAAACAGATAGCGAAGAGTTCAGTGATATTTTGACTGATGAAGAGCGAAAGCAGCTCAAAGAGGCATTAAATTTCGGTTCTTTGGATCAAAACAATGAAAATGACAATGGGATTATCGAGCATCAGCGTGGTTTTCGTGAGCGAAGAGAGATCCCGATTGAAGATGGTTCTAGTCATGAGAACGAGTGTAATAAACACGAAAAGGGAAAGAAAGGGTGGTTTGATAGATGGAGGAAACGCGATCCTACGACTAGTCAAAGTCAAGTTATGTCCAGAAGACGTTCTATAGAGATCGTCGCCAACGGAGATGAGAAAAGAAAAGCCAAAAGTGTCGGTACGAAAGGAGATGCGAACCACGAGAACGAGTATAAGAAAGGGTTGAGGCCCGTTCTATGGCTTTCGCCTGATTTTCCATTGCATACCGATGAATTTTTGCCTTTGCTTGATCTTTTGGCGAATAAAGTGAAGGCGGTACGAAGATTAAGAGAGTTACTTACCACGAAACTTCCAACGGGCACATTTCCTGTTAAGGTTTGCTTCGCTTCGCATTATTTGCTAAAATGTCATTTTTTTGGGGCTAACATGTCAAAGTATGTCAGGTTGAGTTGATCCGCAAACACTTTTTTTCTCTCATGGTTTTCTTAGTACCTTTACGCATTAACGAATATGAATTTTAATAATTATGTAACTTTTAAGTAAAGCAATATTCGAAGTTATATGTGTTAGTAGATACATTTTGGGTGCCTTTTGACCCGTTTAAGAATGACTTTCGACTCATTCTTAAATTTGCCCGTTATAAACCGCGAGTTCGGCTAATGTTTCTTACTGATGATGGTTTTATACTTCCAGGTAGCTATTCCGGTGATCCCAACCGTAAGGGTGTTGGTTACATTCACAAAATTTGAAGAATTACAGCCGTTGGATGAATTTTCTACACCACCTACGAGTCCTACAGCCATGGACCGCAATCTTGCAGCAACCACAAGCTCGTCGTCGTGGTTTCAATGGATCAAAGCTCCATATCAACACGCAAGCTCATCAATGAGCGTTTCAACTTCATGTACAAATAACGTTCAAGACCCGTTTGTGATTCCTGCTGGCTACACATGGATCACAGCTGAAGCAAAGAAGAAGAAAATGCAGGAAAAGAGAAAACAAACAAACAAACGTAACCGGTAAATTCCGCTCAAGAAAAGAGACAAAAAGGAAAAAAGAAAAAATCAAAAGCTAGTAACTGGGGTTTATGAAGATGATAATATGGTAACACTGGTTTAATTGGTATTTAATAATTTACATTTACATTAGATTATGAACAAAGATGTGGAGCACAAAGATTCAAAGTTTGTAATACAGGAAATTAAATATATATTGACAATATGCTTCGTTGGGCTCGAGCTTTAAATTTAACTCATTTCAAGAAGCTTTTAGTGAGCCGATCGCGAGTAGCTCATGAACGAACACCTTCGAGTCTTGCAAGATTTTATGTGATTTTTGGAGTTTTGAATCTTGATGATGCAAGAAACAATTGAAATTGGGATTTATGGACTCGAGTGAGGAACAAATTAACTTAATTTATATAATAAAAACAACTTATAACGAGGTAGGATTTCAGTTAGAATGATAAGAAATTAACAAATATTTTAGTTTTGTGCTGATTATTTTTGATAATGGGCTACTCTAGGTTTCAATTGCACATAATTTTATACCAAATATAGTAGCCAGTTTAAATGCTTAATTGAACTTCAGACTTCACCGAACTCAATATTTCCACACATGATTCACTGATAACTAATATTTTGTGTTATGTATTAAGTAGACAACTAGTAGGATTAGCTACTTAGCTTCACACAATCTCAACTAAGTTATCTAATGTTCTACTAAACTAACTTAAAGTATTTTTTTCTTCTTTACAATCACTTTAACATAATAATATATCCAATCTATTATAACTTTTTATAGATGTTAATTTTTTTAGAAGTGAGACAAATAAAATATATATTAATATTGGCTACTGTTTATTGATTATTTTTTCCAGTTTAAGTTATAATATGAAATTTGTTTATTGTTTAGTAATATTATCCATTATTATAAGTTGATTTGAAAAATATATGATCACTAAATAGTAAAAGTTTCATATATTACATTTCCTAATTTAATTTTAGTCTATTTTAACATCTATAAAGAAGGTATACAACATCAATAAAAGTTTAATGAAAATTAAGTGATTTTAAAACAAGTTAAAAGAAAAAAACTTGGAAGTGTCATGAAAACCTTAGTTAAAATTTCCTAATTAATAAAGAATGTGTCCATGAGCTTAATAGCCTAATCGCATCGCCTCTAAGACTTAATTACACGGATGATTCTTGTGGTTAAGTTTGATTTCATTTTTTGTTTTTAACTGTTTGAAATTACAAGGTTGGTCCAAAACTTTGCGCAAACTTAACAACGATGGTCCCTGAAACGGATGGACGTTAATTATTGTTGTAGTGCGTGTGAAATGACAAAAATACCCCCTTCACCTTTCTTCTTCTCCATCAACCACCACCCCCCCAACCTTCAATCACCACCATCTTCAACCTTCAACCACCACTTTCAACCTTCAACCCCCCACCACCACCCTCAACCTTCAATCACACCATCTTCAACCTTCAACCCCCCACCACCACCCTCAACCTTCAACCATCACCACCTTCAACCTTCAATCCCCTCACCACCACCTTCAACCTTCAACCATCACCACCTTCAACCACCTCCAAAGATGTCCACATCCATCATCGACCCTCCACGTCCGGTGACCTCCACCTCCGACGACTGTACACTTCTGGTGACCCTCCACCTCCATCATCGGCATCAGATCTGATGGTTGTTAATGCAATTCAGATCTGCTCAACTTCTGATGGTTTCGTTGCAGCAGTAGGTCGCCGGAGTTGAACGGCCGGTGGAATCAATTAGAGAAGACAATGATACAAGGGTATGTTAGTTATTTTAAAATATTAACCGAAAAACTTAACGGACATCCGTTTCATGTTTCAAGAACCATCGTTGTTACGTTTGTACAAAGTTTTGGACCAATAGATGTGCGCGTGTCTATTCACCAGCGATATTTAAATTCGCGGGCATAAGTAGTCTTTCAATAATGAGTTACCTTGGTGACTGGGATTAAACTATTTGTTAAGCGTTCAAGAAAAATAATTAGGAAAATTATTATTGTTGAAAAAATTAATAATGAAACGTAACCTATAAATGGAAAGAAAATACAGACGTTTAAACAATACACGACAAATAAACAAATCTGCCGATTCAACAAACTGAACTCAACGAACCTGGTCTCCTTTACGACCAAATTCATTGTCCCCACATTTTATCATATCTTCATCACAATTCACATTCGCCATTGAAGAACTTCACCTAAACCTCAAATTCCCCAATAATCATCTCACAGAACCATAATAATTAACCACACATCACCTTCAACAAAGGCTTCATCAACAGTTTCTAGAGACAAAAGAACCAAATTACATACAAATGAAGGGTGTTAAAAGAGAAAAAACGACCGAAGAATGCGTTTATTCTGGTGATGATGAGTATCGTGTGGTTCATAAGCTTCCGTCAGGTGATAGTCCGTATGTTAGAGCCAAATATCTTCAGGTACGTCTTATCGTTTTGATCTGATTTTTGTGTGTGTGTTTTTTGATGTTTTCGAGTGATTTTTATGTGAATTATATATGCAAATTGGAACGATGAGTTGTGTGTGTGTGTAATTTGACTGTGTGTTGTTTTTGTTTTGAAGATTTGATGTTTGTTTTAAACGTAAAATCTGAAGAAAAAAGATGGAGTGAGGAAAAAGTTAAGATTAATATCGAAGTTAGGTATCTGGTGTGTACATAATGGTGTTCATGAGATGAGGTTCTAGTATAATGATGTAAAATTAGCAGTAGGATTACACGAGGTGTGTGTTTGACGTCTGATTACTTAGTAGAAAAGGATTTGATTATTTTGTCTGACTCAATTATGATAAGTGATAACTGACTGTGGTGCCATCAAATTCGGAAAGTGTTAATAGTTGGTAATTACTTAGATTAGTTCTTAATTAGTTTCTCACTTTAGATCATTGCTTGTTCTAATTTTGGAGCATTCAATATGTGTGAATTCATTGAGATCGAGATGACTGCTTTGAGGAGAAGCGTTCTTGTGTATGATTTGGACTCTGGATCTGATCTTATCTCACTTATGAACAAAGTACTGTAGTCAAACGATACAAACACTGCCGTTCAACAAGAAAAAAATAATAAAACTTTACAAACACTAGACCTTCTGATGTCGTGGTCATGATCCCTTTATGTGAGGTTAAGACACTCCCCGAGCTCTAAAATAAAGAAACTAACCTATGGAAAAAATGTTTGAAATTAGATTACGATTACAAAGGCTAAGTGTTAATCTTGTTTTTATCGGTTTCCTATCATGGCTTGTTGAAAGCCACCTGCCTAGCATAAGTTGCGATTGACCTAATCTGATTGGTTAGCAAGATAACAATGGTCTGTGAGTTTACTAGCATTCGGTTCCCAATGATAAAAAGAAAAACTATTCAACCATTGAATTAGATTTTTCTACTAGATTGTAGTAGAAAAAATAAATGAAAATTTTCTTTTCAAGATTGTTTTCTTGTTCTTTCTATTTCAAACAAGGGTTTGCATGAGCAAGATCAGAACCTTGTAACCCAAGTCAGTAATATTTTTTTCATCAACTTCAACTATTTTCACGATTACAATTTAAGGTCAAATCTCAAAAAAACGATATCGAATACCTGTGAATAAAATTTTGGCCACGGACCCACCCCTTTAGTTCCACACATGAGGGTTTGTTTACCTCAAGTCACCTCCCTGGAAGAATGTTTGTTTTGCAACTTCATGTCATCTTGTACATCATTGTATTGATCTTTTATAAGAAATTTTTTTGTTTGATTGAAATGTATATACCGTTATAAAGCACTCTAGTGTCTAGATATGAAAGTATCATATCTTGGTGTGGTGTTAATTTGTTTAATTGTAACAGTCACTTTTTATTTAAAACTAGCATAAGTGAGATGCATGGGTTAATTTGCTTATAAACTGATGTGGCATTTTCTTCATTCAGTTATATCAAGTGATCTCAAAGAATGCTTGATAAATGGGTCGATTATAAGATAATTATGCCTTGTGATCCCTAAAACCTGGTTAAAAACATGTCTTACATAGCGTGTTTGACATACAATTTCATTGATTTTTTTTTATTTATTCACAGCTGGTAGAAAAGGATCCTGATGGAGCTATAGCCCAGTTTTGGAAGGCAATTAATGAAGGAGATAGAGTCGACAGTGCCCTAAAAGACATGGCAGTGGTTATGAAGCAACAAGATAGAGCCGAAGAAGCAATCGAACTTATTAGATCCTTCAGGGAACATTGCTCCAAACAAGCTCAAGAATCACTCGACAATGTCCTCATTGACTTGTACAAGGTAACTAAGTACCCCTTGCAAGTTGTGACATATGGAACTGATATGATTCTTTTTCATTGAACAAACATGTGTTTTTCAACTTGTATCATTCATCATATGTTTTAGTCTTTAAAGTCGTCCAATAGTTCAAAAAATTTCAGGTTCTCTTTTATCTTTAGCAGGAGAAAAGCCTTAAAAAGGAAACTAGTCAAATGGGTCGAAAACACCCGAAGTGTGTATTTGATTATGTTCAGCGGATTCAAAAGCTGATTATTTCCATATTAACATGATTTTTACAAAGTGGTTAGAGAATTTAGAACTGTTGGACGAAAAGCGTACAAGATTGACATGTAAGATTTTTATCTGCCATCCAATCTCTAACAATGCGTTTGACCTAAAAAGTCAATTAAATTTGTGTACATTTCGTTCTTCATGACTGACTTAACGAATTTGTAGAAATGTGGCAAAATAGAGGAGCAAATAGAACTTCTGCAGCGAAAGCTTCAGATGATATACCAAGGGAAAACATTTGATGGAAAACCAACCAAAACCGCTCGCTCTCATGGAAAGAAATTTCAAGTTACTATCAAGCAAGAGACTTCAAGGATACTGGTAATAACAAGTAAACATATGAATATTAAAACTTTCTGAACTCTTGTACAATCAACTATCAATAGGTCAGAAATGACGCGTGTAAAATTCCTAAGTTTTGGGATGAATATGATGCAGGGTAATTTAGGATGGGCGTATTTACAGCTAGAAAATTTTACAGCAGCAGAAGCAGTATATCGTAAGGCTCAAGAGATAGACCCAAATGCTAACAAAGCTTGCAATTTGTGTCTTTGTTTAGTCAAACAAGGTAAATATGAAGAGGCCAACACTGTTCTTGGAGATGTATTGGAAGGCAGACTTTCAGGTTCCAGCGACCCCAAGTTAATGAACCGGACAAAGGAGCTGGTCCAGGAGCTAAAGACATGGCGGTTGGCTCAGGTGCACCGTAGTCCTAGCCAGGGGCTAGTAACTTTAGAAGATGCTTTCATTGAAGGGCTTGACCATTTGGTAAACCAATGGACCCCATTGAGGTCAAGAAGACTCCCTGTGTTTGAAGAGATATCAACATACTGAGATCAATTGGCTTGTTGATCGGTTTTAAATGTGTGCTCGTGAGCCAATAACTCAAGAGTTGTTGATTGCGTAGATCTACCATAATTGACCTTTCTAACTGTAAGAGGTGTGTATATCAGATGGTCAAGGGGAGTTGTATGAATGAACTATTCCCTTTTTTGGTGGAATAGACGATTCTATTAACAGCTACACATGTGTAGGTGGCCAGCTTGTACAGTAAGACGTCTGAATATTATTAATATGCATGGTTGTATGACAATAACTCAAGTGCAAATATACATAAAGTGTAGATCTTTATAGCACTCATAGTGAATAGTGAAGCATGAGAGAGTTTTGTCCACAAGATTGTAGATGATGTTAGGTGAATTTCGTAGTTAATATAATAACTTCCATTATGGAATTATAACATGTACATCAAGCATAAAGAATGCAAAAAAACTCCTACCTTAAAAGACAAGTAGGAGAAGAAAGATAAACAATTAGCCAATGTCTCAACCTATGATTAAGCCCTGCAGAGAAGGAAATATTTGCTGACCTTCAAAAGCACCTTATGTTGTTGCAGATAGAGAGAACCACCATCAGAATTAAAACAAGGACAATGCTCGCAACGACGAGCTTGATCTTCATATTCTGAATCCACATCTTCCGTTTCATCTTGGTTCCTTGTTTCTTGAAATCATTTGCCTAAAACAAGAAACAAGTTATTGATAAAGATGTAATCATTTATAAATATGAATCCAACCAGTCAACTGTATCCATTATCGAAAGCATTTGTGTTACACAAACCTGGTTGCGAAGGTTGTCAGTTTTATCGACCAATAGTTCAATCTTCTCTCCACGATCAAGAACCTGCACACGACATATTTGTTTGTAAATAAAATGGACGAGAAACTTGATCATCATGAACAATCATGAGCTTCAATTAAAGTATTTGGTGGTAGTAAATGAGCAATAAATGAAAAGTCGCATGCACAAAAAGCATGAAAATTGTAGAAATTTTTTTGTTTGGTTCATCTAAAGGCATAACAAATGGTTTTGAGTTAAGTATGCTTAAATTATACAAAGGTTCAAAATGGGTCTCACTTATGAAACTTGCTAACTTATAGCGGGTCCAAATCGGACAACACCACCCACCACCATTGTTGGGGCCGACATCTGCTGGTCATTGCAGATATAACCACCATCATCGTCGCCAACAAACACCATCACTTTAGTTGTTATTGCCACTAGCCGTTAGAAAAACATATATAACACCTCAACTCATTTTGCAAGGACTAAGCATATGTATTTAGACCCAAACCAAATTAATATTCTTTTGAAAGATCTGTATTGATGTTTTAAGTGACCGACTAGACTAGACCATTTTGCAAGGACTAAGCATATGTATTCATATGAAAACTTGCTAGAAGTCTAGCTTAAACAGTTAAAGAGCCGATATTCAAGATTGATAATTTTTGTCAAATAGTACCTTCTCGATGTTTTCCACCATAACTCCCTTAACTTCAGAAACTTGTGCTTTCACCTTAGCAATCTTGTCGATCTCCTCAGGGTGAGAAACACAATATTGCATCTGCTCCTTCATTTTTGGTCTAAAATACACCCAACTGTCAGTAACACTCAAGAAAACAGAACCACACCTCCCCACAAAAAAAACACATTTTTAAATAATGGACAGTTAAGTACCCAAATGATTTGCTTAGGCTCTTGGCAGCAGCAGTTGAAGCTTTCCCTCCCGAATATTTCTTATTAAAATCGTCCTTGATACGTTCCAAGCACGCCATGGGAAGTTGCTTACCTGCAGACTCAACTGCAACAATACAGAACGCTGCAGCAGCCAACGAAGATGAAGTAAATACATCGTTCGTTCCATGAAATGAATACATCAATCGATTCGGTTTCACCCAAAGAAGCAACAAAGAATGGGAAGTGTACAAGTCTCCTTTGTACTTTTTTCTTCTGTATTATGTTCTTGTCAACAAGTTCTTTAAACAATTTGAACAGTAACAGATTTTTTAATTAGGGAAAATCACCCAAATAACCATTCTGACCAATCTAATTATCAAAATAATCATTTGACTTGTAACATTCACATTGACCCACATATTTTTTTTATAGATTAGAATATGCAAGCAGATCTACCAAAATTTTAATCAATTCATATATGGTATCATCCTCCAACTTATATGCATCATACTTCGTTAGCCAATTGAGAAAGGTTCATCATTTCATTCTTAACCGGACATCCAATGTCATAAAGAAAAACCAAACAATTTAAGAAAATCTACATTATGTTGTTATTACATAAAGCTAACAAAACCACCAAAACTGAAACAAGTCGATGGTGGTTTGGCCAGGTCTACTATTTGGGTCAAAAACTAACGTATTTCTGACCTAGGGACGAAACGTTTTACATTTTTCCAAACATTAAGATTAAATCTGTACTTTTTCAATACCATGGACGAAAGATGAAATTTAGTCAAACCTCGAATATGAGGTGAAATTTAGTCAAACCTCAAAGATGATCCGTGTAATTTACTCTTAAATTTAGTATAATAACAAACTAATCTTTATAATTATTTTAAATTTCAAAAACAAACAAGCTAGTTTTAATATTATTTAATTTTATTATAATAATAAACTAATCTTTCAATTTTGCTCCCGAAAGTTTGACAAAAATAACTATTTACCTTCAAAATATTAAAAAACATCAATTTAACTCCAAAATTTTTATATGTTATTTCAATTTCATTCCAAAAATTATATTATTTTGAATAAAAATGAAACAACTAATGAAACTTTGAACTGAAATTAAAACAAATTATAAAATATTTGAAGACAATTTGATATTTTTAAATGAAAATGATTATTTTTAACGATCCTCAAGTAGTAAAATGGAATTATTTTAAGATTTCAAGATATTTCAAACCCGCAAAACCAAACCATCAAAACGTCAATATACTTGCTTTTGACCTATTTAGTTTGTTGTTTTCTAAAACCATAGCTAACGGTTTAACACCTGTAACATATATACCACAAGTTCAACATATTGAAACGAAAAACAACTCACTAAATCCATTATCCATAAGGTAATTGAAGGTATGCCCATCGCAATTATACGTAAACCGATTGTTGTTCTCCGGAAGTTTTTGAAGACATTGGCTCGCAACGGTGGTGAAATTCCCCTTGAACTCCGTATACTCGGCGATGATCACCGTGCCTCTGGCAACAAAGCTATAGATGAGAGATTTTTGCCCCATTTTTTCGTTGTTTAAAACCCTAATCTCAACCAAAATCGATGATATGTTAACCGGCCTTCATGTGATTCAGATGCCTGCCGGTTATGGTGGATTGAGACGATGTGAAATTGGGTTTGATTTTGAAAATGATGGGAGAGGGAGATGATGATCATGATCATGATCATGTTTGTGAACGGAAATTTTGGGGGAAATTGGAGGTTGGTGGTGATGGTTTGTGTGTGTTTTGCGTGGTTTTGTGTGAAAGGAAAATATTTCGAATTTCTGACGTGGGTGTTATATTTTATAACTCATATTGTGTCTTGTTTTTGGTGTTTTATAAACCGATTACAAGCTAGTTTTTTTAACGATAAATGTATGATCTAGGTTCATATAACAGGTGTTATTATAATTCGGATCATTTATTTGTTTTCTAGTCGGACCACACCCATAATCCTTTTAGTATGAAACTTATTGCTAAAAAAACTCGTTGACTCAACTTTAAGTATTTTTGTTTAGAGTGATACTTTAAACCATGATCTCATTTTATGTATATATCATGAGTAAATTATCTTAATAAGTTGGGTTAATAATTATTGACGGTTGCAAACTAGTTTTAGTTTAACAAATTTGTTAAAAAAGACGAAAGAGAATGACCAGTAAAATACTAATAACCTATACAAAAAGTACAAAAACAAACAAAAGCTCTAGTCTAACAAGTACACACGTTATTCGATATGTGCTACACATCAACCTAAGGATGAATTACATGTGTCTATGATAAGTTTGATATTTGAGATCACGATTGCCATTTTCATAAAGTATATAAAAAAATCATTTACACACTAAATAGAAGCCTATAAAGTAATTTAAGATTTATAAAAAGATCAGGATGCTTTACACATAACACAAAAATCTAAAGTTGAAAGTAACCACTAGTATAATAAATGATCCTTAAACAAAGCGATTAAAGTAAAATATTTTAAGACATTAATTAAAAAGGGTGAGGTATTGTATTTAAGTATCATTCATGATAAAAAAAATATTTAGGTTGGATTAAAATATTTTCTTATCTAACATGAGTTTCCTTTTAAAAATAATATAAAGTTTAAACTAATAAAAACAGACTGATGTACGAGTTTTCCTCCAGAGACGTGTCGGTCTTATGACTCACAGTTTCATATTCAAATAGAAATAATCAGGTAAATCAGTAATTAATCAATGATCCAATTAAGCGTTAAAATAAACTTAAACGTTAACGAAAATCGTTTAAATACCACCGGAATACATACATTTTTTTGACTTTGGGTGTGACGTAGATATGTAATTGACTTCAGTAGTTCCATAAATCCATTATATGACCATTCCCGCCAATTTCTACACTTTCCCGCCAAAACATCATCACTATCACGCATCTTCGACAAACAAACGCAGATAACCCATCAATCTACACTGACATTCGATCGGAGATGGAAATGGACATTCTGGAATCGGAAGATATGGGATGGCTCGAAGCCGATTTGGATCTACACGAAGACTACATCGATGAAGACATCGAACCACCACTACCTGAAGAAGAAGCGGAAGCATACATCGAACAAGTTAACGGACATACGCAATCGGAACCTATCACCAAACCAGATGGATCAACTTTTGATGATCGTACGATCGGTTCTGAAACAGAGGTATTGCAGGCGAAGAAGCGATTAGTGAACCCTAGTTTTGTTGATTCTAGTGACGTTGATGATTTGGTGGGGGATAAGAGGTGTAAAGTTGATTGTAAGGTGATTGAAGAAGGTGATGATGATTGGATGCGGTATTCGCCAGAAGTAGAGGCGGAGGTTGTTGTTGTTGAGGAGGAGGAGAAGTTTATATCGCGATATGCGACTGATATTGATGGAGATTTCATGCCTGTGACTGCACCGGATGGAGATAGGGTTTATGCGAAGTTGGTTAAGGAGGAGAACGATGAGAAGCTGAAGAAGTTGGAGGTGAAAGGGTCGTCCAAAGGTAGAACACTGTTGAAATTGTTGATTTACGTTATTAGATTTTGATGTTGGGTTGCATAAGGTTGATTAGCTTTTAGTCTGATTGAAATCTGTTAATTAGGTAATCAAATAGTTGAATTATGTTATCTATATCTAGTGGCAGTACAAGCATGTCATCGTATACATAATTATGACTGATTAGCTGTGCAGGTCTTACTTCTGAACCTATAAGCGTTTTAATGCAAAAGGTGGAACAAGATGAGATGCAAAAGGTATGCTTTTTCTATTTTTATGATCACTTGGGTACCAAAATCTCAAATCATAGTTACTGTCCAGGCGGCCACTGTTACAAGCGGAACACATTAACACAATGGGTGTTATTTTAAACTATCTCCCAGTCCACCCTATACAATGATAAATATATGATTATGAATAAGAAAGGGCCTTTTTACTTGGGTTAAGATTAGTTGCGTGACGAATGAAAGAATAATATTACTTGACCCTATAATTATATGTTAGTTGTCAAAAATGGCAGGGCAAGTGGTGTTAGAAAGGTCTTATAACATTTAGTGCCTGGTATTCATTATCACCATGATAAGGTATTTTTAGTCATTTGTAAGCTATAAAAGTTTTAGCAACCCAATCATATCTGCATATATGTTTGTCACAGTCATGCTCTCTCTCACCACAGACTGCTTTGTTTCTAAATTGCTGTAGTTTGTTGGGGCGATGTCTTCTAAATGAAAAGTTCCCAATTTTTAATCCTTTTGAGGATTGCTTTCCAGATGCTTTGTGTGTTTCTTATAGTTAACAATACAATTATTAATTGGTTATTATCGTTTGAACATGAAGATCATCAAATTGTATTAAGGTGTTAACCACAATTACAGTACACAACCCATATTTATGTTAGTTAGAAGTACTAACTAACTTATTTACATTTTACACTTCAAGTCCCTAGACTATGAACTAATACATTCTAAACACAAAGTACAAAATACTAAACAATACAATGAATTAACTAACATTCACCCCTTTAATTCTTGCATTGTTCCAACTCCTAACTTCAACTTCATTTCTGCAAACTTGATCCTTGATAAAGCTTTAGTCAACATATCTGCTTTTTGTTCTTCTCCACTTATATGCTTTATCACCACTAGATTCTTTTCAACACATGCCCTAATATAGTGATACCTCACATCTATGTGTTTAGATCTACCATGGAATACAGGATTCTTCATCAATTGAATAGCTGATTTGTTGTCTACATACAACAAAATAGGACCCATCTCTTGATCTGTCAACTCCTCTAGCAAGCCTTTAAGCCACACAGCCTGCTGAGCTGCGGCTGTAGCTGCCATGAACTCTGCCTCACAGGAAGATAGAGCCACTGTTGCCTGCTTCTGACTTACCCCACTCACTGGACCACCACCAAAATAGAACACCATTCCAGTAGTACTCCTTCCATTAGACTTAGTAGGAGCATGTGAACTATCACTGTAACCAAGTAGTTCTCCAGCAGCCCCATACTCATACCATATTCCATCTTCCATAGTCCCCTTCAAATATCTAAGAATAGTCTTGATAACTTGCCAATGTGATGCCTTAGGATCTGCCATAAACCTACTAGCAATCCCAACTGAATAACACAAATCAGGTCTAGTCTGAGTAATATACCTCAAACAACCTACAATCCTTCTATACTGAGTCACATTCACAGACTCAGCATCTTCATCTTTGCTCAACTTTAACCCTGGATTCATAGGAATCTTTGTAGAGTTACACTCCCACATCTTTTGATCTTCAAGAATCTTCTTAGCATACCCTGATTGAGTTAAGAAAATCCCTTTAACTGTCTGCTTAACTTCTATCCCCAGATAATAGTTGAGTAAACCCAAATCTGTCATTTCAAAACAAGACATCATCATAGACTTAAACTCTTTAATCACACCATCATTAGAACCTGTAGCTATGATATCATCCACATAAACACCAATTATCAAACTTCCCCTTTCTGTGTTTCTTTTATACACTGCATGCTCTCTTGAACATCTTTCAAACCCAAACATAATCAATGTATTATGCAGTTTTTCATTCCAAGCTCTAGGTGCCTGTTTCAGTCCATACAGAGCTTTTAAGAGCTTGTAGACCTTCCTCTCACTTCCAGGTTGTATGAACCCCTCAGGCTGAATCACATACACCTCTTCTTTCAATTCCCCATTAAGGAATGCTGTCTTTACATCAAGATGATGTACTTTCCACCTGTTCACTGCTGACATAGCCAATATCAGCCTGACAGTTTCCAACCTGGCCACAGGGGCAAAAACTTCTTCATAATCAACACCATACTGTTGTACATACCCCTTCACCACCAGCCTAGCCTTATGCCTAGTCACCTTACCCTCAGCATCCTTTTTGAGCTTGAACAACCACTTCAGACCTATAGGTTCACACCTTTAGGACAGTCAACTAACTTCCAAGTGCCATTTTTCTTAATACTTTCAATCTCACTCTTCATGGCTTTCATCCATTCTGGATTACTTTTAGCTTGTTCATATCTCACAGGCTCTTCCAGAAGTAACATCATTTCTGATTCATCAAAGATAGGAGGTTTAAAAGGTACTCTCTCCAAGATATTAGTTCTGTTAAACACATCATCCAGATAAGTAAACCCTTTAGGTGGGGTATCATCATATGTTGATCTAGGTACATGATCATCATTTGATGTGAAATCCCTTTCATCACCTCCTGAACCTTGCTCTAACGCATAGGACTGATCAGGTTCATTGCAACTATCTTCATCAAAAGAAGAAGGCACAACATCATGACTGGACTGTGTTTGTTCAAGGCTGGCTTCACTAGTGGAGTCACCACTTTGTTCTGGAACATCTACTTCACCACCAAAGCTAGCATAGCTTTGGTTGGATTGAGCCACATTGGTTGTGTCCCACTTCCAAGGTTCACTTTCTTCAAAATGCACATCCCTGCTGACTACTATCCTTTTAGTCACAGGATTGTACATCCTGTAAGCCTTTGTACCAGACTCCAACCCCAAATGCACCATCAATATGCTCCTATCATCCAGTTTTCTTAGTTGATTACTGACCCTCACATGAGCTATACATCCAAACACCCTCAAGTGTTTTACTTTAGGTTTCTTATCAAACAATCTTTCATAAGGGGTCATGTTAGTCAATGCCTTGGTTGGACTTCTATTTAGCAGAAAGACTGAATGTCTTACTGCTTCTGCCCATAACCACAGAGGCATATTCATAGCTTTGAGTATTGACCTAACCATACCCATTATTGTTTGATTTCTCCTCTCCACAATCCCATTCTGTTGTGGAGAGTAAGGTGCAGTTAGGTACCTTTTAATCCCATCTAGGCTGCACATTTGCTCAAACCTTTTAGATGTGAACTCCCCTCCCCTGTTTGTTCTTAGTGATCTTAGCTTGAAGTTTGTCTCCACCTGAGTCTGAGACAAGAAGGTTTGAAAAGCTTCAGGGGCCTCATCCTTTGACTTCAAGAAATACACCCACATGTATCTGGAGTAGTCATCTACTAGCAGCATGAAGTATCTGTTCCCTGCAGGGGTAGGTGGATCCAGGGGACCACACAAGTCTGCATGAACCAGTTCCATGGGCTTGTTTGCCCTGTATTTGCTTGTTGTAGGATAGGGGTGTCTTCTTTGTTTCCCTACTAGACAGCTTTCACACAGTTGGGACTTGTGATCAATTTTAGGCAATCCCCTTGCCATGTTGAATTTGGACATGTTCTTGATTGAGTCAAAGTTCAAATGACCCAATCTTGCATGCCATATCCAGGCCACATCTTTCATTTCTCCCAGCAGGCACTTAGGGAGGGTTACATTCATGCTGATCTTGTAGAGCCTGTTTTCTCCCTTCTTGACCTTCAGGAGGGTTCTTCCAGTCTTCTCAAATACCCACAGATATCCATCCTGCATCAGGATCTTGCAGCCAACTTCATCTAATTGGCCTAGGCTCAATATGTTGCTCATGAGGGCAGGGATGTAGTACACGTTGGTGACTACTCTGTGGTCACCATTCTTGCACTGAAACCAAACTGATCCCCTACCTTTTATGACAACAACAGAGCCGTCTCCAAACTTCACTTTCCCAGTAATAGTTTCATCTAGGTCAGTGAAGTGAGATTTGATACCTGTCATATGGTTACTAGCACCATTGTCTAAGTACCAGGTGCTGGCATCTACTTCTGTGGTCATCTCCTTCGGGTAGACATTGTTTTCTTCAAGCAGACCCAGGTCTTGCATCACCCTCACCATCAACAGAGTGGGTTCTTGATCTTCTTGGGTCTGGGTCAAATGGGCTTCATCATTCCTTGTCTTTGGTGCCCTGCACTCACTTGAGAAGTGCCCCAGACGATCACAGTTGAAACATCTCATGTTTCTCTTGTCTTTCTTGGGAGGAGCCCCTTTGTCCCCACCTTCCGAGCGGGGCTTCAGATTCCTACCCTTCCCAGTTCTTCCACGGCCTCTGTTTCTATCCCTTGACTCCCCAGAACTTGACTGCTTGTGGCTGTCACTCTTGGACTCACACTTAACCCTTTCTTGCCATTCAGCCCTGGTCAGGAGTAATTGACCAGAGGAGTTCCTTCCTTGGGAAGGTGGCTTGATCCTCTCCTCATATGCCTTCAATCTTCCCACCAGTTCCTCGAAAGACATTGTGTCAAGATTTGAGAACTGCTCAATGGCAGCCACAATCGGGAGGAGTCTCTCCGGAGCAGCCTTCAAGAATTTCCTGACTTGTTTGGAGGCTGCGATTGTGGTTCCCAGAGCACGATATCTTGACACGAGTTCTCCCATTTTCCCTGCGAACTCGTCGATTGATTCATTCTCGGTCATCGTCAGCATCTCAAACTCGTGATCCAGCGTTTGGATTCTAGCCTGTTTGACCCTGTCTTCTCCGATGAACCTTTTCTTCAGAGCTCCCCAAATGTCTTTCGCGCTCTTGAATGCAGCAACCTGCATTAGTACATCCTCGGGCAATGCCTGGAAGACAAATGCTCTGGCCTTCTTGCCGAGCTTCGCGTCGACTGCCGCGGTCGTCGGAGGTTCAATGGCATCCCAGAGTCCCTGGGCGTCCATGAATGCTTCCATCTTGATTGCCCATGAGGTGTACGTGGTGGGCGTTAGGATCGGAATCTTGAACGGAATTGAATCGTTCAGGTCTCTCAGGGCTACTTGCCGATTGCTGTCCGCCATGGGATCGGGTCACAGGTCTTCGATTGAGGCCGAATTCCGTCATTGATCGCGTGTTGCCTCGATTGCAATCCGTTACGATTGCCGTTGCCTGCGGATCGGGAATGCGATCGGGAAAATCTTGGTAGGAAATCGCCGATTGGATCGAGAGCCGTTGAAGCTCTGATACCAAATATTATCGTTTGAACATGAAGATCATCAAATTGTATTAAGGTGTTAACCACAATTACAGTACACAACCCATATTTATGTTAGTTAGAAGTACTAACTAACTTATTTACATTTTACACTTCTAGTCCCTAGACTATGAACTAATACATTCTAAACACAAAGTACAAAATACTAAACAATACAATGAATTAACTAACATTGGTTGTGTCATTTATAGCATTTTTCTGTTTTTGAGGTGATTGGTTATTGTTTAAAAGTAAATACTTTTGCAACTAAAGCCTGGCATGTTAATCTGTGGAATCATAGTGTTAGTACCTAGGTTTAATTTCCCAAAGACTTTTAATTGCTGTATCATATAGTTACATGATTCTTATTACTGTGGCATGAAGGCTTTGAAAGCTAGTGTCCCTAGTCAGATTGACGAAAATATTACGGGAACACCAGTGGTGACTGAACAACTGTGGGTGGATAAATATTCTCCAAATTCATTTGTGGAGCTTCTCAGTGATGAACACACGAACAGAGAGGTACATGTGCTAGATATATTGTGCCATGAACTTAATATTAACTTTACACTGCTGATTCTTATCACTTTTAGTTGTTTTCAGGTCCTTATGTGGTTGAAACAATGGGATTCTTCTGTTTTTGGTTCTGAAATCAAGAGTACAACGGATGATGTATTGTCTGCTTTAAAAAGACATTCCTCTGTTTCTCAACATAAAAAAGTTTCTAGCAAGATTTTTTTTGAGAGAAACAAGGAATTTGTATCTAATAGTAAAAATTTTGGAGAACACCATCACTTTGACAAAGAAAAATATGATTCTCATGCTAATCAAGAACTTTATAACAAGAAGAGCAAGGATTCAGGCCCACCAGAACAGAAGGTAACCTTTAGAACTTGTTTGACACTGTTTCTTGAGCTTGTTATTATCATCCAGCCTTTGCTTATTCATTTGTAGGGTTGCTCTAAATCATTTTTCCCTTAGTTGGTGTGAGTCCTCATGTCTTTTGTGGATAGGTCTTAGGTCTATATTTACACAAGTTTGACTAGTTTTTGTTTTACAAAATTTAGAAAGAGCCTTACATTTTACATGAAATGGAACATCAGGCCTGAACAGTCTAACTGATTTGAAACGATCAAGCTGAATAATCTCTTTTCATGTTATCGTCAAGATAACTTATGCTTTCATGCTCTGCAATATTAATATCTTGATTCTTATATATCTGTACATGAACTGTCCACTTGATGCAGATCCTTCTACTATGTGGTGCACCAGGGCTTGGGAAAACAACACTCGCACATGTGGCTGCTAGGCATTGTGGATACCGTGTGGTGGAGGTTGTCATTTGTCTTTTCTGGCACATGCTTATACACATTTAGAGTTTCATAATCATCTGGTTTCATTTATTTCAATAGAAACTACAGCTTTTGCCTTTGATTCATGTAAATTGGCCTATGGCAGTGTTGGATACATATAATATATGGGGAGTTAATTAGTCTGACTAACAATCATTTTCAGTTATCAAGTACAATATTGATACTGGATCTAGGTTTAGGTGCTGATTGGGGGTACTGGCACATCTGTTCTGTTGACTATCTTTAGTATATTATGAAATAATAAGTAATTTGGTTCCTAAAGAGTTTATCTTTTTTTGGGTCATTGAAACTTCTGAAGTCCTATTGTTTTGTGTATCTTGGATTTCATTTAAGTTGGTCTGTTTTGCTGACATTTGCATGACCCATGTGTGCCAGTCAAGTTAAACTTGACGCCTCAAAAAATTCAATTGATGTTTCATGTTTGTTATGACTTTGATGTTCTGTTAACAAACTCATTAGTTTATACCTACATAGCCTGATTAAAGTATTGATTTCTGTGCTAAAAAAACAAAGATTATTCACAGATTTTGCTGGGAATCATTTTATATTAAATACATAAACTTATCACATTTATTGCTCTACAGATTAATGCAAGTGACGACAGATCTTCCTCAACAATTGAAACCAAAATTCTTGATGTGGTTCAGATGAACTCTGTCATGGCTGATTCAAGGCCAAAGTGTTTGGTATGTTCCATTTAGCATACACAGTACTTTCACAGTTTCTTGTTTTGGGTATGCAGTTTGAAATGATTGTTTATAGGTGATAGATGAAATCGATGGTGCTCTTGGTGATGGAAAAGGTGCAGTGGATGTAATATTAAAGATGGTAATTTTTCTTCTTCTTTTTCTTGTCTTAATAGACATACTTATCAACTATGAATGGCCCTAGTAAGGAAGCGAAATTGTTTTCATGTTGCTTTATTGTTGTCACCACATTCTAGTGTTATTATGTATCCTTTTGTAATAGTTTTATCCATGCAACTGATACTAAAAAAGTGAATGCATTTGTATGTCCAAGACTACGGAATACGATGGTCACAAATTAAAATTGTTTAAAATAACGATTTGTGTTGTAATGTTTCTTATGTCCCAAATACAAAGCAGAAAAACAAACTTTTGGATGCTTCATAGGCTGTAATGGTTAAACATTATATGTGTCAGTTGGACACAAGGTTTAAAAGTACGGAATCAAGCCTCGAGGCATTTTCCCTCCGCCTCATGAGGCGTAAGCCTTGAGGCGAACCGAGGCGTAAGCCCGAGGCGGAATTAAAAATAAATATAAAAAATATATATCTTGTAAAAAATAAAATACATACTAATTTCATAATCGGATTTATCAAAAACATCAAAAAAGCACACTAAAAAGACATGGAATGTTTGAAATTGACACAGAGAGTCTAAAACACCAAAAAAACCAAAAAACCCCCTGAGGCGCACCCTTTCTTGGCGCCTCAGCCCCCTGAGGCGTACGTGCCAAATAGACCCCTGAGGCGCCGCCTCAAACACGTTTTTTTGGGCTCCTTGCCTCGAGGCGCACGCCTCAACCGCTTTTTAAAACAATGGTTGGACATGCATCTAACAATTACTTGTTTAAGCTTTTGTATGCAAAAATTTCCCAGGATTGTTTTTTTGTAAAGCATGATAAATGACAAAGGGCCTCCAAACAAGCTGTACAGTGCAATGTCAATACATGACAAATTTTATCATGACACTTTAGCCGTCTCAAAATGTTTTTACCTTTGAGATTTGTCTATATGAATATCAAATTAGGAATCATGTATCCCGTCCAGACCCTGTTTTTATGTATGTAGTCATATAAATGTCAAGTATATTTTTTGGTTTAGTGTTTGACACAAATGATAGTATCTGGGTAGATAAATACAATTGATGAAGGTATAATGTCACACTATTATCAATCCCTGTTGTCAATAGCGGCTATAGCGACCGCTATAGCGCGCTATGTAGCGTTGCGCCAATGGGTCGCTATTTGTAAATAGCGACTACATAGCGGTATTTTATATTTTTATTATTATTTTTTTATTTTTTATTTAGTAAATATGAGATTTAGATGATTGGTAATCAAGTATTTTAGCTATTTTGGGGGTCTTTGTTTAGATTTCCTACTACTTTATACCTAAACATGCTTATCTATTGAATGTAAAACAATCTTACGTATTATTCTACTTAATCGCTAAACACGATAGCGGTTGCTATTTACCGCTATTCGCTACGTAGCATATAGGTTGCTTGTCGCTATTTACCGCTATTCGCTATTGACAACTATGTTATCAATGCAGGTCTCTGCTGATAAGAAGTCTGACACCGGACAGAAAATAATGTTCAATCAGAACAATCAGGAAAGACATCCTCAAAGAAGAGAAAGGACACACCACTTCTAAGACCTGTAAGACGAACTGACTGTAGTTTAACATTTGATAATCTGGTATTGTTTTTTTATATGATATTTACGGGTTATCTTCATATTAAGGTGATTTGCATTTGCAATGACCTATATGCACCTGCCTTGAGATCATTGCGTCAAGTGGCAAAGTAAGTACTTTTTTCAGTTTGTTAATTTGCAATGTTTAATTTGCGTCCTTGTAATGCAGAAGCCAAATAATGTAGGCCAGAATGCCAGATAATTGACATCACAATGGAGAACCTTCTTTTTCAATACTTGCTGATTTCAATTATAGCTGTGTTTTATTGACTTCGCAACTGTTTGTGTTTTGTGTTTTATTGACTTCGCAACTGTGGTTACATTAATAATATCCGTCTTGCAATATATGTTCTTATTCTGATAGTTATAGTATAATGCAACAAATGAGGCAATTTAAATTGACAACAAATTTCAACATTTTCAGGGTTCATGTCTTTGTTCAGCCAACAGTAAATCGCATCGTGAACAGGTGATGTCTTATTACTATGCAATAAATATTATTATACATGTTGCTATTAGGCTTAAAACACCAGGAACGATTTGGAAATTTGATACCTGAAAATTTGTATAGTTAAATATGAAAGGGGTAATATTAGACTGACAACTAGGTATGAAATGCTAGCCAAAGCATAAAACTGACTAATATGGTAAACTGTGAGCACTTAATATAAAACACATCCTCATAACCTTGTGTGTAATACCTATGCACCTAACCTAGATTTAATGCCAAATATGTAGACTAAAATATATATGCAACAAGGAAGGAATGAGGACCAGTTCTGTTGCACTTACTGCATTGGCTGAATACACCGGTAAGTTATATGCTCCTTAGTTATAATTCTCATTTTGTTACATATAAATATCAGCTGAATGTATAAGCCAACAGAAACGTTAATAAAAATCTTGGAAATTTTAGTAGATAAATATGTTCCATTAGAGTGTTTAGCTTGGAACTGATGGGGTTAATGTTATCATTCTATTTTGTTCTTATAAAAAATTGTAATACTACTTTAGTTTGTGCCAAAAATATTAGGTAAGCATAAAAGGTTAGGAGACATCCTTGGTTGTGACCATTGTAGCTTAATCTTAAAAATTGCAAGCAATCTACATAATTTGTAGTTTACTTGATGAACAAGACGTGGTAGTATTATTTTACACTGGACATCTAACTAGGTGATATTAGTCCGATGGATCTCTCTCAAATTGTGGTTTCCTTGTCTGAGCTTAATAGACTTGGTTTATGCAAAGTAAGCACATAATGTTTAGTTCACATGATAAATCAGTTTTTAACGTAAATATCATCAAAGGGCATAATTTCACAGACGCTTTAGGTGTTTATGATGGTTAACATAATATGTTCAAACAGTATGACACGCTAATGTAAAACGCAATTAGTAGGTATTTTGGGTTTTCTCTTTGAAATAAGGAGAAACGAAATTGGTTCCCCAGATGTGTAGTAGAGAGTGAAAGTGTTATTCTTGGCCTTAAACACATAAACAAGAAGTAAAATGTGCTATCTGAACAACTTTTAGATGCTGTGGAGTGGTCTTAGTTTATTTTTTTCCAGAATGCTTTGTCTTTATATTTTATAGCTTTAATGCTCAGAGAAAGTTGAGAGAAGCCCAGTAACAGCAAATTGTGTATGACACATTCTGCAACCTAACCCACTTATTAGTCTGATGAGTTAGGATATAGGGACTGGAATTTTATCCCAAAAATTTTAATATTTAGTTGGAAAGGCCTACATTTAGAAAGTTGATATTCAAAAACAGCATCTAATTTCTATTAATATAGGTTTACAAGTTTAGCATATGAAATGGGAAATGATATATCATTCTAACAGTTAATCAAAAATCCTTGTAATGGACTTGGGATAAATCCATAAGATCTTGAAAAGGCTCACTTACGCTATCATGTATTTATGCCATGTGGTATTAGGGGGATCTTTGGACTAATCTTTATTACGACTAAAGGAAATTAGTTAAATATAGTTTATATTTCATAATTAATTTAGATTAATTTATTCTTGTAAAGTCAATATTCTACATTATTAATCTCCTAGAATTCCTACTGCTCAATTGTACATATATCGGCTATATAGCATCCTCTTTGTAATTGAGTTTTGCAATACCAAAAGCATAATTATTCAAAAGCTTCAATACCATTATAATCTTTAGTAGGATATATCATTTTCCTATAAAATATAAAGAATAGAGATCGGTTCATCTAGATCTCTATGTCTTATAGAACCTTTTTTTGTTCTTAGAATGCGACATACGGGCATGCTTGAATACTCTTCAGTTCCTCAACAAAAAGAAGGAAATGCTCAATGTGGTATGTTGATTTGAGCTTGTTCTTTTGTATTGTTGTACATAAAACAATAGCTATTTTTGGACACTTGCTACTCATCTAAAAAACCATTTTCATTGCATTGTAGTTGGACATCAGTTCTCAAGTGATTGGTAGGAAGGATACATCAAAAACTGTTTTTGATATATGGAAGGAGGTATGATTCAGTTATCCGTGATTATTTTTTATTACCATGTTAATTATCAACATCCTTACTCAAAGTGGTAGTATTTGTCTTTTTTTTTCTTTTTGCATTAAAAAGATTTTTCAGAAGAGAAGACTGAAGGGGGTGAGGAAGTCTATTGACGGCTGTAAAAGCACGTTTACCGAGTTTAATTCTCTTCACTCTTTGATTTCTAATTGGTATGTTGAAATATTATAAAATGCTGACATTCCCTTGTATGAAATTCTACATCATTTATCTTGCTGACTGATGTCTTTTCAGTGGCAACTATGATCTAATATTAGATGGGATCCATGAGAACATTCTGCAATTAAATTATCATGATCCAGTGATGAGAAAAACTGTAAGTTTTTACTCCCAGTTGTATAATGAGCAACTCTAGATGGTCAGTTATAGTATGTATGTGCCTAAAATCATTCCCATTATCAGGTCAAGTGCTTGCAAAATCTTGAGAACTCTGATATTGTTCATCAATATCTTATGCGTACACAAAAAATGTCTCTTCAAGGTAGTTTAAGTTTCTAATGTCTACAAGCATTTATAAATTCCAGAGTTGAAGTGGAAGTTAAATAGCTAATAATATTAAGTTACCTTTTTGCAGTTTATCAGCCTGCTATTGCAGTTGCCATACATGGTGTGGTATCTCAAGTTGAAAAACCTAATATTCAATGGCCAAAATCTTTTCATAGGTATGTCAACTAATCTAGAACTTTGTGCTTCTAAGAAAGTCTGGCTTCATTCTTTTTTAAGTTTTTATAAAAATCAAATATACAGGTACAGAACATCACTCATTGACAAAGTGGAGGCATTGCACACATGGCAGAACAAAGTATCACCATGCATCTCAAGACACATATCTACTAAATCATTTGTTGAAGACTTGGTCTCCCCGTTGTTGCATATTTTGTCTCCACCTACTTTAAGGCCGGTAATTTACTTGTATTTAACTCTTCTTTTTACCATTAATTTTTTTAGAACAAGGACCTTACAATATAGGATAGTAGCAAGGCAATGTATTTACTAGAGGTGCCAAAATGGATGGGTCGGGAGAGTTGGGTAATGCGTCAAAACAAACAACTTTTGGTAGTTGGTTTGGCTTACTGGAACACATTTATTATGATTGCTTAGTGATATGATTACAACTGGCAATTTTAAGAAGTGGTTTAGGGGATTGTACACAATTATATCTATACACATTTAAAAATAACTCATACTATGCGTAAGAGACTTTGCTATTATGCACCTTTTTTCACAATTTTTTTGTAAAAAGCTTTTGCGATTATGCACTGTTCTTTCCTCTATAATTACACAACCCGCGATTCCCTCTCCAATATAGGAGTGTGTTAAGCAATAAACAATAAAATAGATGTAGGTGAAATGATAGTGTGATTGAGATTTGAGTCTATGTTCTCAAACTATGTAATAACACTTGTAACATTAGTTAAAATGAGTTAATAATGAATCTTAACTGCAGGATAAATCACCTATTTTAGTGAAGACGAAAATACAATATGTATTTTGCCTTGAAATAATTATAATATGAACACGAAACTAATTATTATCTAATTTAGACCAGTAAAGTATTTGAATAGGCAAACAAAAAAATCATGTTATACTCGTATATTTTGAGATACAAACTACAATATATCAGAGTATTTATATTTATAAAAATGTATGTGATGGAGTCTAGATGAAAAAGCAGGCAACCTGATTGATAAAGTAGATAAGTAGGCCCGATGGTAGAGGGGCTTAAGTCTCCAATTACATAAATATTAACAAAACAAGAACATGAACATCAAAACAAATGACATAGCCTGCTACAAAACACGTTTCTGGACTCTAACTGCTCCTGAAATCGTGCAAGGGAAGTGCTCCCTACTCTTCCATTTGCCTGAAAGTGATGACCCAAAGGTTCCAGCCAAGTTCTGAAAATACCCTCCAATTCCCTCATAGTGGAGCTACATCTCGTTTCTTCTTTCTTAAATACACTTTTACTAGGATCGTATCAGTATGTATATTTGTTAAACTATGGAGACTCTTAACCTGTTTAATTCATTTAACCTGTCTTCACTTTTATTTTTATTTATTAAATTTACCTATGTTTTCCATTTGAATTAAAACAAAACCCAAACCCACCCATTTACAAGTAGAAGGTTCTAAATTTGTCACCTTTAATATTTCACAATTAGTTGCATCAAAGATTTGTTATCTCTCACTGCTGTCAGAAATAGGGGCGTTCATGTTATACTTCAGCCAGTTTTGACAAAAACTCTGGGTCGAATTGTTAACTACGCCACTACGGTTCGGAAAACGGCAAATCAAACCGGTTAGGTTGGCTAGAACAGCTAAAGAGGCCAAAATGGTTTGGTTTTAGTGGTTTGAAGTTTGAACTGTATTTTTTAAAGAACCGTTAGATTCTATTATTTTTTTTAATAATAAAGATGATTTGTGATATGATACATATGCATATCTATGCATTTCAAAACTTGTATCAATTTGGATGGTTTGGTTAATTTCAACGGTTATAAACGCCCCTAGTCAGAAAGGCAGTTGGGAATTGTTTTCTTCTACACGCTTGTCATATTATGATCCCTTTTTTTCTTCATAAAAGCTATGGTTGATCACTACTGTGCTGCTTTTTCAGGTGGCTTTACATTTATTATCAGAAAAAGAGAAGAATGAAATGGCTCAGCTGGTGAGGACCATGGTGTCATATGCCATAACATACAAAAACAAAAAAATCGATCCATTACCTGGAAAACTAAGACACGAAGCATCAATGAACACCCAAGTTCTCTCATTTGATCCTCCAATTGGTGACTTCGTAAATTTTAAGGTTAGGGTTCACTTTGCATGACAATCTAAACTATAAAGTTTTTGATGCCTAATTTGCGGTAATTTGCTGCAGGGCTACAGTTCTAATCATTTCATCCTTGCCTTAGCTGTGAAGCAGGTTCTATTTCATGAGGTAAGCACAATAATTATCTTTATAAGCTACCATGACTGGGTAGGGGTGTTCATCGAATCATTTTAACCTTTTAAACCGAATTCCCATTAGAATTTGACAGCCGATTCGAAGTTGAATTTGTCTGAGTTGGGTTGATTCAAATAAAACCCAATTACGAGAAACATAAATAAAAATAATATACATAAAATAAATTTACTCCTATATTAATTAGAGACTGACATGAACAGTTATAATAATAATTAAATAATAATAATAATATTTTATTAGATTATATAATGAAAATAATCAAAATAATAATAGTATTTATTTAGTGAATTATATTTATTTATTGAATTCAAATCTTACGGGTTAACTTTGACCCTTTTAAGTTTTAAATGTTTCCGGTTTATTTTAGTACAATTATAAATTCAAAAATTAATTTTTACGTTCTTATATATATACGTGTCAACACGAGTAGGGTATTTCCTTGCATGTTTATATATACACTTTGGTATGATCTATATTTTAACGTTCGTCTACGTATTGACGTAGGTTATATTTAGAAATAAGTCATGCGAAATATATAATGTTTTCATTTGATGGTAAATACAAGTTACTCCATGTTTCAACATAAATAAAGTTCGAAAATGAGTCTGTACAATTGTAATCTATATGTTTTTTATATACGTTTTTACATGGTCTACATTTTCATATAATTTTGTTTGGAAAAGAGACGGTTCAAGTATAAAGCATTTTTGTTCAACGGTGTGAATTCGAGTTATTTTACAGTTCGACGCAAATTTCGTCCAAATACAAGTCGGGTCGATTGTTAATCTATACTTTATCACAGTGCGTACGCTGCCGCCGCAACGTGCGGCCGGCGAAAAACTAGTTTACAATAAATAAAAAAATGTTATATGATTTAAATTTGGAATCACAAATGCGAATTCAAATCAGTTGCTAACCTGATTAACCAAATTCAAATTCGTAATCTGAATTCATTTTGGTTTAAAATTTGGTATTGTGAAGTCTGATTTGAATACTAAACAACCTTACCTTGTGGGACCTAAACCTTCAGCAATTGGCTTGTTATCATGTATCAACATTCTAAATATAGGTTGAAAAGCAAAGATACTACAAACTAGCCTTGGCAATTCAAAGGATGGGAATGAAGGAACATATCTTTCCGGGAAAGAGAAATCTAGTAAACCTGACCGGGCACCAGAAAACACAAGTATCAGCAACTTAAAGAATCCATCTGCTCCCAACCGATGTGAAACACGTTCTCCTGCTAATACTATAGTCTCTGCTTCGACATCTGATAGAAATGCCACACCATCCAGTGAGATATCAAAACCCTCAGAAACTACTAAGAAGAAATCAAATGGCTCCTTTAACTTCTTTGAAAAGTAAGTTTTGTTTTTTACCCTGTTAACATTGTTAAGTTTCTGCTGACAAGGATATTCAAAGGCTAGCTAACATGGTTTTATGTGCTTGTGCTTGATCAAAGCTTGAGTTTTGGGCCGGATCAAGACTATTAGGGGACTTAAGACTTAAGAGAACTTTTAAAGTTTACGTATTACTATTTTACCTTTTAATCTTGAATTTTCTTGCAGAATGTTTAAAATCTGCTTACAATATATAAATTGTCGTTTCTTTTCAAAACCAGTTTAGTAAAAAACTTCAAATATATCTAGAGTGAGAGACGGGACGATGCAGGCCTGAAATCATTACTTTAGCAGCTTTACCCTCGAGCCACCCTCGAGCCCTAGTAGTAACCTCATAACAAGCTGTTGAGTTCTTTCTCATGATCTCATCCTGTATATGATTCATGTAGTCATCTGCTTGCTACAACATGAAAAGTGTGTGCGTGCGTGTGTGTTTTTGAATGTTGGTAGTCAAACAAGTGTCACACAGGAATATAATTTTTATTTATTTATTGTGGCTAATAATTATTTTAAATTAATCTGTAAAACCAGGTTCAGAAAAACAAGTGCCAATGGTTCTCAAATGACTGAAACTGTGAAGAAGGTTCATGCAACATTGGAGAGAGATTCACGTCCGGTGTTGTTCAAGTTTAATGAGGTAACCAACGAACCGTCTGATATTCTTTCTGGCTTATAGTATCAATGCTTGACCAGGTATCTTGGTGTCAATGCAGGGATTCACGAATGCAGTTAAAAGGCCAGTTCGCATGCATGAGTTCTTAACATGACAATTGTATTTCTGCTAATTTTGACAGTTCTTTTTGTATTAAAACCATGGAATTATATAGAAACTTACTTGTATCTAGTGTTGATATGAGTTTTAGATCTTATGACAACTTAGTTGTTTTTAGTAACCCAAGTTTTAAAATTTATAGCGACTAATTAGTTATGATTACAAATACTATATGTGACCCGATGAGTGCTAGCAAAGGTAATGTAAGCTGTTGGTAGGGATGTCAAAAGAACTTGACACCGACAACCAGAAATCATAAAAATTCAAGACAAGTAATCAAATGTATTTGGGTATGAGACCAGTTTTAATCTCTTGTTGTGATGACAGCCATACGATGTATCCAGTTAACGCTCGCTTTGATCTCTTGTTTTCAAATACTTATACTGCTACCCTAATGAAATTGTGCAATTTGACTCCATACCTTTCTTCTCCCATGTGCAACACGTTTTGACTGCTAATCTGTGATCGCCTTTCAACCACACTCTACACCTTTCATCTCCAATAACTCTTGACCATTGTTATGCAAGAAGTACAAGCAACTACCTATAATACTTTCTTTCATTGCTGAAACTCTCCTTGATGGGTGCATGAGTAGCTGGTAAACCCAAAATGTTTTATTAGAAATTGAATAGATATGATCTTTAAACATTTTGACTCGTCACACTTAAAAGATAATTTTTAAGAGGTTTTCTTTTTTTTATCTATTGTATCACATAATTTTAAAGAGGTTTCTATAGTTTCTTCCTTGGAGAAGATAACATCACTATAAACATCCAAACGAAGTCCTAAGAATCCGGTGATATAAACATGTCATGTCCTACTCGGATGCACCTCGACGATGATTAATAAACAATTTGATCATCCCCTCGGGATAGTTGGGCTCGACAGTGTCAAAATACGTAGGAAGTAACAAAAAAAACCGAATTCGTCATTTGTTTATATTTTTAAGACGTTAACTTTAGATTGCTTGTACGAGAATCACTTTTCATATATATTTCATCAAAAATATATATCAAATAATTAAACTCTTGAATTGTTAACAACCTCGTTTTCTAAAAATATAAATAGTCAAGTTTGACTTTTTTAGAAAATAAGATTTGACACTCAATTTTGGTAATTAGAATTGGACTAACATATTATTTCTTAGTTATTTGGTTTAAGTAAAACATCTTAAAAATTTAAGTCTTGAGAAGTTGGGCTAACTTACAATTATAAAAAATTAAATAAAGTATACATATTGAATGCGGTTAAATCGGTTAAGCCGAACAAACCGAATTCAAAATTTACACCGAATCGAAAACCGAATTCCCAATTCGGTTTCGGTTACAAACCGAACCGAAAACTGAATTCATAATTCGGTTCGGTTTTTTCGGGTTATGAATACAGATCGTTTTTCAGTTTTTTCGGTTTTCGGTCTTTTTGCACACCCCTCCGGCAGTATCGGTATACGCTTTTGCAGTTTCCGATTAGCCGACCCGACAACGAAGAAAGTCACGGTCGCGTAAGATATGGAAAAACAACAAAACTCTCACGTCAGTATTTTTGCTTTTTGACCACAAAAGTTTAATTTTTGTTTTTTTTGGCGTCAAACATCGGTATCAGTATTCGATATTATCGAAACCGGTATCGATATACGCTTTTGTGGTTTCCGATGAGCCGATCCGAACACAAATAAAGCCATGGTCGCATACAGGGAAAACAACCAAACTCCCACGCCCGTAGCACAGGAGAAAAGTACACTAGTCGCAATTATTTTGTTAAATGGTAGTTTATTTTTTGTTATGAGGAAAACTAAAAACGGTTACTAGTAAAAAAGGAAAACCGCTGATGTGGCGACCAAAATGAGATGGCTGCTAACAGCCAAATAATATAGATTTCATGTACTATAACTATATTATTCTACCCTCTTTAATTTAATGTTTGAATATATATTAGAGTTTGTATCTAGGCTGTTTATTCTATCATAAATTAATGGAAATTAATTACCTCAAACATGCATGATATATTTTATATGTTATACCATCCTAAATTCTAGCATAAATAATATACTCTTTTAATTTATTATAAAATTTCAACTACATAAAGATCATTTCTTAGTTCCAAAAGTCAAGAGAACAGATCTAGGAGTAGAAACACCAGAAATAGTATTCATCAGAATGATCAGCAGTTGGTGGTTGTTTGGGCGGCACGCGGTGGTTGCCGCCTGTCTGTGCATGATGTTCACCGCAATTCCGGTGACATCACAACCAGACACCAACCTACTACTCAGATCATGCAGCCTTCTGAATGCTACCAACACAAGGAGTTTCTTTAGCAATCTGAATGACACCTTCAGGGATGTGAGACGACAGTTGTCCGATAATAACACCTACTTCGCGACAGCTGAGCAGGCTCGCAGCACAGCACCCGTGTACGTGATGGCTCAGTGCAGGCTCTATATGTCTACGAGTGATTGCGTAGCGTGTTTTGATTATGCAGCTTCAACCATACGCGCTTGTGCTGCCGCTGATGGTGCGCGCGCTGTTCTTGATGGCTGCTTTCTCAGGTTAAAGATAATAACTTATAAGTTCCATATTTGTAATCAAGAAATTAATCAATTTAAAGTCAGATTAGAAAAGTCAAAATAGCAAAATTCAAACATGTAAATTTGGCGGGAATTAAAGGGTTAGATGTGTTTTTTTAGTAGTTTGTAACCACCAACGTAAGTGTATAAATACCCCATAAGTATGTGTTTTTTTAGTAGATTTAGCATTGGCATGTGCTACCGCTAGTTTTCCGTCATAACCTCTTAGAGACGTCCCGACTAGTGCAAACTAAAACTGTTATTCACATGTTTTTGTTTGTGTTGTTAGCAGGGTGTTTTGTTTATCTAATATTTTCGCTTTCATAAACAGCCATTATTGTATACCTTCTTTTCAGGTTATATTAAGCAGATATGTATACACCATTTTATACACAAAACTAAAATCTTACGTGCAGGTACGAAACTACTAACTTCTACGACGAGGCGACACAGCCAGGTAACGTTGGTTTGTGTGGAAACCGGACTGCAATTAGACCAGCGCGTTTCCAAAGCGCAGTGGATAGATTGTTATCAAATCTTACAACCGCGACACCTAGAATCAAGGATCTGTTTGCAGCGTCCTCGGATAAGATTGCTGGTAGCACTAGAAGTGTTTATGCTATAGCACAATGTGTGCCAACACTGGCACATAATGGTTGCAAAGATTGCTTAAGAGTGGCTTATTCCAACATAAGGCATTGTTTACCCAATATTGTCAACGCGCGCGCACTTGACACAGGGTGTTTTATGAGATACTCGAATAGACCATTTTTCGCCAACAACGAAACAACTTTCATCACACCATTTCTTGGCAAAGGTATGGTTATATTTACACAAGAACTGATTTTAAGATAGAGATGTTCTTGATTTGCTCATGAATGCTCATGTTATGTATATGACATTATTTTCTTTTTATATATGAAAGGTTCAAGCAATAAGAAAACCATCATTGGAGGAACTGTTGGTGGCACAGTGTTACTGATTCTCATTGTTTTGTTTATACTTATCTCATGTCATCTATCAAAGAAGAGAACCACTTCACAAGGTAGGCATAGTTTATCCAACTGATCCCACTTTGGTTCAAACTTTTTGTTGTTTAAAGGGGTAGTTTAAACAAATGGTGTGAAGTATATATTTGTTTGTTAAACTTTTCTAGGTAATTCACACGGTCCATACGATCAACTACAAGATCCGATCAAGTATCGTTATAACGATCTGAAAAAGGCAACAAAGAACTTTAGTGATGATTATAAGCTCGGAGGAGGAGGATTTGGAGATGTATACAAGGTCTGTGACTAAACCCTAAACCGTTAATCCTAAATTCTTATAATGCGAGTGTATAATATGATAACCTTATTTTTCAACGTCCATTAATCTATTTTGGCGAAACATCAAATAGGGTTTGATAAAGAATGAAAAAATGGTAGCAGTGAAGAAACTAATGATGGAGTCTAGTGGTGTAAAGGAAGCTTTCGAGATCGAAGCACGAGTCATTAGTAATGTCCATCATCGCAACCTCATACGACTTCTTGGAGTCTGTAGCGACGGACCAGAGTTGCTTCTGGTGCTAGATTACATGGAAAACGGAAGTCTTGTAACTTTCTTATATGGTTAGTTGCCCTTATGTGCAATCTAAAACCATCAAAGTTATATATTGCTCATGTATAACATTTGATGATGTTATGTTTTATTATCTTTGAAATACTTTAGGTGAAAGAAAAGGGACTCTTAACTGGAAACAACGTAGTGATGTTATTTTTGGCATCGCGAGGGGTCTTGCATATCTACACGAACAATACCATGTGACGATCATCCATAGGGACATAAAACCAAGCAACATTTTACTCGACAATGATTTTCAACCAAAAATTGCAGATTTTGGACTTGCAAGGCTTCTGCCGGAAGATAAAACTCATATTAGCACTAGATTTGCCGGAACTTTGTAAGTCATTTCATTGTGGTACAATTCAAATTTATTGACTTTTTTGGTGTTTGGTAAACTTATTAGTAGCCTTCAAGATATTATGACAAAAAAACAGTTAAAGTAGAATTTGAATCTAAGACCTCTGCGAAAAAAAATTAGATGCTTACTACTGCATTTCCCTTTGAAGGTTGTCGTTAAAGTACGTAACTAGTTTTTTTTTATATCTACAGTGGCTATACCGCACCAGAATATGCGATTCATGGACAGTTGTCTGAGAAAGCCGACATCTACAGCTTTGGCATGGTGGTGCTTGAAATCGTGAGCGGCAAAAGATGCAGTGATGTGTTAGATGCATCTCACACAGATCAATACCTCCTTGAACATGTAAGTCCAATATACATGACATTAAACAAGCGAGCTAATCATTTGATACTTCTATTGAATGCACAATTTTCTTTTATGCGTAAATTCAGGCATGGAACTTGTACGAGAATCGTATACCCCTAAAACTTGTTGATGAAACACTTGACCCGAGTGATTACACAGAACATGATGTGAAGAATTCATAGAAATAGCATTGATGTGCACTCACTCATCGGCTTCCGAAAGGCCAACAATGTCTGAAGTACTATTGCTTCTGAATGATGGATCAAGAGAGCAAAAACCACCAACTAGACTGCGTACTAATAGTCCAAACTTAACTCATGGCGATGATAATCCCCCGTATGCTGCTATGAGCATAACAAATGCCGGTGCCTCGATAACAGATTTGACGGGTCGCTAATACGTTAACATTCTATGATATATCGTGTTCGATGGATGCTAGGAATCTTTATTATCTATTTGAGGTTTGTAACAAGTTATGTGGTTGTAACTCTATGTTTTGATTTCTTCTAATATTATGTACTTTCTTGTGTATCCTAGATTCTGGCTAGTGTTGTAGTTAACTTATTTAAAGCTAATAATAATTTCATTTCTATTTGTTATACATGAATGGATGCTATTATATGTTGAGATTGAAACAACCAATGTGCATAAAACATAACCATTTCAAAGCACTACAATCACTGTTAGAAGAACGAATAACATGGATGAGGATTAAAACAAACCGCCTTGTCGTTTCGGTCCAAAAACGTTTTATTGTATGAGTATTTTAACTTTTTATGTAATTTTTAGTTTTTGTTGGACTTTATTTAGTTTTTGACCCGTTTGTGTTTTAAGTCCCGTTCGAGTTTTGACTTGCACTTTATATTCCTGTAAAGCTTGGGAGATCAGTAGTTTTTGAAATATATGAAAATTATTTTTTCTCCCTATCACAAGTGTGTGTTAGTGTGTGAAATTCATAATTATCGTTATTCATTTTGAATCAACGACAATTAGAAGAATTGTTCATGACACTCTTTGTGAATCAACAAGTTCAATTATTTATCTTGTTTTCGGTCTACATCATTTGAAAAGTGGTATGTATACAATTCTTTGTACAATCAAATTGCATAGCAACTAATGTATTAGGGAGAACAACAATGGAAACCATCAACTAACACAACTAAAGTAGCCGGTGTGAACAATAGTTAAACGACCATCATAGAGCATTTTAGCTTAGAAAGCGGCTGTAAGTCTGTAACATTTAAGTCAGACCTAAGAACTCACTCATAAAAAGTTATTGGTTGGAGCAAAACTTAGATTATGAGGTACCAGAGTTTTGGTCATGTTTTTGTGACATGTCTACAATATGCACGTTCTCGAGTTTTCTAAGCCATTATTACTGAAATGTGCACCCACATGCTAGGATGTGATAAGTAGTAAATGCCTGAAGAACGTACACTACTAGAAAACAAGCTTTTCTTCCTATAGAAGTTTTTGATAAAAAGGGTCGGAAATTCCGACAACATTCCTATGAAAAAGAAGACCTCATATTTGTGACAAAATTTCGAGAAAGAGGCTGCAAAAGAATGACTCACTAGAAAAGCTTTGGAAGTTTCAGACGAAGTTTGAACAAAATATCCTAAAACAATAGTATTTAAATATTTGTTACTTTTCCAACCATACTTTTTCGAACAAAAGTAGTTTTGTCGATAATAGTCTTTTCTGGTAAGCTTTTTCAACATAAAAGTCATCAGAATAGCGAAGGAGCATACGAAGCATATTGGATTTGATAAAACCTTTCAAGGTTTATTCACCAATATATCAAATTATTACTATCTTAACATACTAAGGGCTGTTTGATTTCTCTTACTCGGTCCAAAGGTGATGATCGGGTAAGAGCTTGTTCCAAAACTGACCGGGTAAGGGGAATATAAAAGGCATGGGTCAGTGGTGTCGGATCGGGTCAGTGGTGTCGGATCGGGTCAGACGCGAATATGTGATAATCAAACACGCTGACTAGCCAAAATGTCTGACCAGGTCAGAAGCAAATCAAACAGCCCCTAAAACAGATATACCTATAATATCATATGTACGCAAACAAATGTGCTGAACTTAGAGCTAACATGGTTAACAAACAATGTTTATTCTTTACTAATTCAAGAATATAGTTGACATTATTGAATACTTAATTAGTTAATTGCTCATGATAACGTGAAAAAGATGTTGTTTGAGTGTGACCAAAATGATGCTCTTTCTTTAATGCATTTCAAATTCTCTAAAACACACGATCTCAACTCTGAAAGCCGCTAGGAGCACATGCCACATGCTAAATCTATGTGTATTTAATATTCGAGTGACATCGTGTATTTTTGAATAACGCCGCTCATAAACAATCGACGCGACATGAATCACTTAAACTTCAGTTGCTACCTTCACAATGGGAGAAAATGATGTCAATTGAGTGTGATTGAAAGATCTTCATCAGTCTCGAATCAATGAAATGGTATATACGGGCAATATATTTATGTAGAACATAAAATTATTAACATCTACTTTAAAAAACAAATTAAAGCTACTTTTGTTTAGCCCTTATTGCCTCACGTTGACTTTGGGCTTATCGGTTCTATCGGGTTGATTATAATTTGTTGGATTCTTTTGGTCACAGTCAAACATTCTAACCTTTTAACATCAAATTACTCTATAATAAAATAGCATGAGAAATGAATAGTATATTTTTAAGTTTTTAAAATTGAATTACAATAGTTTTAAGTAGTTTTACTTTTAATGCAATAATTTTTAGTTATTTAACTTTAGCCACTAATGTTTAGCATCTTAGAGTTTGGTTACTATAATTAATTGTCATAAGAAATGAATAATATAGTTTTGAGTTTTTAGATTTTAACCACGATAGTTCTAAGTAGTTTTACTTTTAGTAATAATTTATAGTTATTTAACTTTGGCCACTAAAGTTTAGTATCTTAAAGTTTTGTTACAAAATTATTTAAAATAAAGTTAGATTTTTTTGAGTTTGACCACTAAAACTTAGTATTTTGAGTTTCTCCATCAAACTTAAATTTTTTGGTTTGACGAGCTAGATAGATGACAACCAAAGCAATACATCATTCGTGTGGGAAAATTGATCGAACTCCAGTCGCGTTGAGCATTACTTTGGCTACTAAAGTTTAGGATATTAGTGTTTAATCACTTAATTATTTATAGTAAATTTCGTTTTTAAGTTTGGCTACTAAAGTTTAGTGTTTCTGAGTTTCGCAAACTTGGATTTTATGGTTTTCGACAAGCCGGACATATAACGATCAAAGTAACGCAACGTTGTATGTGAAAAAATTGACTAGACTTCCGCCGTGTAGCACGGTGATAACAATAATCGTTGCAATGTGTTTGGCATCTACGTTATGATATTCGGCATATGACGAAAGTTCCCGCGCAACGCGCGGGGGAAAATTCTAGTTTATATTAATTTTGGTGACCCAACTCTTTAAAAATAATAAATTCATTTGCTAAACGTCCGAATACACAACTATTGTTACGAAAAACCTAAATTTTCCGTTATCTATGATATGTGATTCTCTCTTCACTATTCTTGTAGTTTTTTTAAAAGAATTATATAATCTAATTTTGAATTAACAACCTATACTTGTAGCTTGCATAACTAAAATCATCGACCTTTTGTACGGTAAAGGCATCTTACAACTAGTATGTCCCTTTGATGATCTATTATGGTGATTACTACTAGATAGATAAAAAATATATACTATAAACGTGAATCAAAAATCATTTTATATTAACATAATTCATTGCTTCCATATATAAAAAGAAAATTTTAAAATTGTAATAACCTTCTCAATTTCATTGATTATTATTCACGTTATCACGTATGGTCTAAGACTCAGTCCACTAGTAAGCGTAAGCATAAAAAAATGATAATGCATGTGGGACTAGCTTTTTTAATAAAAAATTAATAATGGAATTTAATGTGGTAGATAAGAGAGAAAGTCAATGATAGAAAGAAATTGAAAATGTTGATACTAATATTGTAAATAATTTATGTGGTCTCCTTGTCGGTTAAATAGCCAAATGTGGCGTCGAAACAAAATAATTAAATAAGTAGTAATAAACAATCGAAGTCAGTGATTACTTGTTTATCTATTGGTGATTAAATTAGTATCAGATCCAAAATATGAGCATATGGTGTAAGACTAAACAGGAAGGTGAAAATGAGCCGAGCTCTTCACGAACTACTCAAGATCGAATCGAGAGAAAACTTAGGTGACGTTTGGTTGGAAGAAATAGAATGGAATGAAATGGAATTGAGAAACTAATATAATTTTCAAGGAAAATTATGTTTAAGTTGATAATGAAATTTAAATTTAATGAAATGTTTCACCTCAAATTTCATTGGTTGTAGGATTTCAAAATCCGTTCACCTAGAAAGGGAATTTGAAATCCCACAACCAAAGGAATTTGAAGTGAAATATTTTCTTGGGTTTTATATTTTATTATTCATTCAAATATAATTTTACTTGAAAATTATACTAGTTTCTCAATTTTATTTCATTCATTCCAACCAAACACCCCTTAAAATGAGTCGAATCACAATAAACTTGGGCTTCGATATACCGAGCTCAAGTGGGCTCGCGAGTGTAAAAGAGTCATATATCTTTTAATTTGTTAAATATATATCTATATAAATAATATTATTATATATGCAATATGATGAAAACAATTAAATAATATAGACCATTTATATACAAAATGTATAATTATAAATATATAAAAATAAATATATGAATAAAAAGATTAAATAACAAAGGAGCCGTGCCCGAGCTAAGTTTTTGACGAGCTCCGGCTTTAAAAAAACCTCTAAATAAGCCACGCTCAAGCGCTCTCAAATCAAAACGAGCCTATATGAGCTCAGAATCAGGTTGGCTCGTTTGTACACTTAAGTGAATTTCACAACAACTTTATACCAACAACACATGTTAGTTCTATTTATTTGTTTAATCACCTATTCAATAACAAGGAGTTACAATTGTCCTTTAAAGTATCATCTTCCATAAAAAAGAGATTAATATTCAACTTATTCAAGTACAAATTTCTTCCGATTCAAAACAATCATCACACTAAATCAGAAATATATATATATTAAAAAAAAATCCGACCTGCCGGATTCGAACCAGCGACCTAAGGATTAGCTGTGAGCTTGAGCCTACTACAGTCCTCCGCTCTACCAACTGAGCTAAGGTCGGTATGTTGACAATATTTCATAGTAATTATTAATATAAGAATACTAACACGTGTATGTTTTATAACTAGGACTTTTTTTAATGGTTTGTGATCGTGTTAGATTCTACTTTTGTATATACGCGATTGTATTAGATTCTATTTGTAACAATGTAAAGCAATATCTAGTTGTTACGGTTTAACTAAAAAATTGGTTTTGTGGCGATTAGTGCAAATGACCCTCTATGAGTGGTGGGCCAACCTTGAAACGAAACAGAAAAAAAACAAATCTACAACTCAAAAGTAGCATATTTTTTACAAATAAAAACGTTTAAATGTAAAAGTTTGAAGGAACTCAAATGAATTGCTTCAGAAATTCTGTTGCCACTAGTCTTCCTCTTGTGTTCACAGACAATTTCAGTTCACTTATCTCTTTATCAATATCCTGCAAATCAAGTGGAAGTGCATGCTTAAGAACGGGTCATTTCAAGTTTGGTTTATCTTTAACGGGTTAAATTAAAAACATACAAAAGTTGGATTAAAAGAAAACAGATCAAACAGGTTGAAACTTAAAAGTGAAACAAAATGTAATACATACAGCCTACTAAATTGATGTACTCAAATAATTACATTGGTATGTAATAGTGTGTATGTATCATAAATTATTTGTAAAAAATTTCGTTCATACCCTTGTGCAAAAAGTCTTTTGGCTCAAACAGACCAAACCCAGTACACAACCCGCCCGCCCGACCCTCACATCTATCTGCTTTGGTGCACGGGTCATGGATGATGGATTATGGATATCACAGTATAAAGTGAAAAGGAAAAAATAACTAAAGTAAAATTGAAATCTTACTTCCATGAATTGGACAATGAAGTCAATAAGTTTATGTTTCTGCATCTCTTCACAGTGGTAATTAGTGATGAGAAAACTAATATCATAACCCTGAAAAACAAAAACAAAAAAAACAGAGAGAATTAGGGTCAAAAATCACCTGCACCTTGCAACGTAGTATCAAACACATGTTTCATAAAACTGATTGTGTTTGTTATCAATATTTAAGGATGAAAATAAGATCAACACATATACAGGAAAGGCGTTACACACCTGGACTGGTTTTCTCCTTAAGACTTCAAAAGCTTCCGCCCTCATTGACAAAAACCGAAGGAACTTTTTAGTTAGAATGTTTTCAAGCTCATCTGCCTGCTTTACCTATATGTGAACCAACAAAGGAGAATTGATATCTTTAATAATAAATATGGAAGAAAATGTTGACTTGCTGATATAGAGAAACACGATAAAAGCAGCAAATTTCATGATAATCGTTGTTATGTTGTTTTAATTGAAATCCAACATTATTAATCAAAGTTCAGTTTCTTTCTCTTATACCATGAGAACTCATTACCAATAAAATCATGTGACCCGAACCCCCCAACCCCCAACACCAAAAAAAAAACTGATAACCAATGAGATCATGTAAACTCTGATAACCAATGGAATCATGTAAAATGCAGACTACAACGGGCAGGTGGCCTTCGAATGAGTTAAAGGCATAAAACCCAGTAAGTGTTCTTGATTGATTGTTGTACCAAAGGGGGGATATTTGGCAACTAAAATATGTTGGGTATGGAGTTCAATTTTCAAAAAGGAAAATGATAAGCATAGCCCTAATAAGACATCAGATTAAAGATTTACTGCAGTTACCTTGAGGCTTATGCGCAGTGAATTAATAGATGTTTCAATCAAACATTTTTCAGCCTCATTTCGACAAATCACAACCTGAAATGGAAGTATCAACTTTAACATGATGATATAAAACAAAAGATCTAAATAATCAACTTAGAAAATGATAAACAAGTATTTATATCATAAAATGATTAAAACGAACGATCAGGTAAAGCGTTGTTCTTGACAGTAGCTGGCCAAAGAAATTGTGCCTTTTTTTTCTCTTTTTCATTTACACAAAAACGGTTCCGTGGTTGCTATTAAAAATCAAATAAAATGTTTAGAGATGACAAAAAAAATTCAAAAATGTAATTTCAGGGTGTCAATTGTATCAACAAGTGCAAGATCTAAAACAAAGGAAACTCTAAGATTCATATAAACTTATAAAGTATCAATAGTATGTTCTCACAGAATTGAGTAGAAGTTCGGGGCTGGTCCTGAAAATGTAAAGAAAACATAAACGTCTCGAGTCAGTGCGTAAGTGACATAAAACAAAACCATATGAAATGAAGTAATGAACATAAAAAAGCGGGCTAAGTCGCATATCAGCTACACACTTCATCTCAACTTCAGGTTTGTTATGTCTTTCAACTTCTTGACAGGGAAGTTCTGCAAGAAGAATATAACAACATTACAGAAAATGCATACATCAGACCTGCAACTCTTAGTCAAGAAATCTATTACAAAGTTCTGCAAGAGGGTACTTCAATGATTCAATCCATTGTGTCACTTTATACCAACGTTTAAACAAACTCCAAAAGAGTGAAAACACATACAAAAGAATGAGAGAAATCGTGATATCATTGAATGAATATTCCATCTTATAATAGCTTGTTCCTATAGGAGATTGTAACAATTTGTAATCAAACGGATGATTAACAAACAAAATAAGAAAATTAGGAAATTAGATGCAACAACTGATCATGATTGTGTGAATTAGTGACGACACACAATGTGCTTATTTGTATACCTGCAAACACAATGCAGCCTCTAGAGTGTTTCGTATGCAGGTCAGATACAACCTCACTGAGCTCGCCTGCAAAACATGAACGAAAACCTAATCACAACAAACACAAATAAACAAATTATTTCAATCTAACATTCATCTGTTGACATCAAATCAAACAACAAGAGTATCGGAACGAAAAGAGTATCTGCAGATTCGAATTTGTCAGATGAATTAGGGGAAATTGCAGCGTTAGTTGAATATGATCCAACGAATTAGGGATTTAAGCGTGTGTGAAGCGAAATCGATCGTCTAACACTTACCATTGGTTGAGTGAATGTGTAGAAGATGATGAAGAACGACGATGAATATTCTCCTTGATCTAAAATTTGTAAAGAAAAGTTATAAATATAATTAACGAGGTGCTTTGCGTAATCTTGCGAAATGGGTATTGTTTTAGGTGATTTGATCTTGAAATTCAAATTCGCCTCTTCTAATCTTTCATCGTATTGTTGGGTTGCTAATCTTTAACTAACGGCCATGGTGCGAGGGGTCATGTCGGGTATCATCTAGAGGGTGGGCAACTCGCGGTTGCTGCCCTCCTTCGGCTTGTATAGGGTTCCATCGGTATTCTACTCCTCATAACTCATCTCGAGTTCGGTGCATCGTTTATGTGTTTTTGTTTTTATTTTTTTCTTTTTATCTCTTGTGGCAGTTAACCTACGCATATGGCTCCTACAAGGAGGGGTCGGAATGTTAAGCCAAGGGGCTCAGTGCAGGGCCCTGCAAGTGGTTTAAGGACATGCCCCTTCAAATCTTTCCACGAATGTAAAGACGGCAAACCTGGGTCTGGGGGTTTTTTCCACCTACTTGAACACATCCAAAGCACCCACCTCAAGACAGAAAACCAAAGGCTGTCTTTGAAGGAGGCTATCTCCAAGGATTTAGAGCTTTTTTTGGATGTTGGGGAAGTTCTTAAGGCAGGTGATAAATGGTTGTGTAAAAGGTGCATGGTAGTGCATGCACTCAGTAGAGGGTGCAAGCATGATGATGAGGTCGTGTCGTTTGACATGTTCTCGGGGGATGTTGAAGATTTTATTGTTGGGATCCGGAAACCATGTCAAGTGATGATTGACACAAACCCACGTCACCCAGCAGGGCTCGGGGGTGATGTCAACCTCCTCGAGCGGGTTTTTTCACTCCCCATTCAGACTGTTAAAAGCATTCCCCCCAGTTGTCGGTTGTTGTTTGCTCAGGTTTTAACAGGTGCTTTGCGTAAAGTGGTGGGCTCGCCAGGTTCCGTTGAAAATTGGGTTCAATTGCTTTTGCTACCACGTTGCACCTTGCGGGTGGTCAGACCATCCACCAGACGAGAGCGAAGATCAGGGAACAGGAAATCTTTGCAGTGTAGTAACATCTTGCACGCGCTAACAGTTTGGAAAAATGGGTCCGGGTTTGATGCTTTGGTCTCGTCCCTGTTGGATAGCGTGGGAGAGGCTGGTGATATTAGGGGGAATGCATGAGAGAGGAAGACAAGGAAAGGAACCCTAATGTTAGCAATGTCTTCGGAAAGTCAGAGATGGGCATTTCACGGCTGCGATTAAGGTCCTATGCTCTAGTGGAGTTGCCCCTTTTGGTGAGTCGACCTTGAAAGCTTTTATTGATAAACACCCAGTGGTGTCACCCCCGTCCTTGTCTTCCAACCCTTTAGCCCAACCCACTCTTGTTGTTGATGAGGAGTGTGTATTCAAATGTATTCGATCCTTCCCCAAAGGGACGTCATGTGGTAGGGACGGGATGTGGGCCCAACACTTGTTAGATGCTATTGGTGGCGAGGGCTCTGTGACTCCCTCAGTTTTGCTTACGAGCATTACTGAAGTTGTTAACTTATTGCTTGAGGGATCTTGCCCTAAAGTGCTTGCTGAGTTTGTTGCGTCAGCCCCCCTCACCCCCTTATTGAAGCCTGATAAAGGAATTCGGCCTATTGTTGTGGGGTGTATTTGGCGAAGGTTGGTTTCTAAGGTGGTGATGAAGAAGGTCGGGAAAGACATAGCCCAACACTTGGGGGACTTTCCATTTGGGGTAGGGATGCCTAATGGTGCAGAGGCGGTGCTTCACAGTGCAAACAGGTTTCTCAACTCTTGTCATGAAGACGGCTCCTTGGCCTTGCTTACTGTGGATTTCTCTAATGCTTTTAACACGGTCGACCGCACAACCTTCCTTCAAGAGGTTCATCAGCATTGCCCGTCAATCTATCGGTGGGTCCAATTTCTTTATGCTCAGCCTGCTAAGTTGTATGTTGGTAATGATTGTATTGGGGCTACTACCGGAGTACAACAAGGAGATCCCTTAGGGCCCCTTCTCTTTGCCCTTGCCTTACACCCCCTTATTCTCCGGGTCCAGGACCATTGTAACCTTTTGTTTCATGCTTGGTATTTGGATGATGGAACGATTATCGGCAACGCGTCTGAGGTTGCTAAGGCCTTAGACATCATCAACGTGGAAGGGCCATCTATGGGGCTTTATCTCAACATTAAAAAAACAGAGGTTTTTTGGCCGACATGCGATAGGCGTAAAGTTCAGGACGAACTTTTCCCGAGAGGGATTGGTAGACCAGAGAGGGGGGTTAAGCTCCTTGGTGGAGCTGTTAGCCGTGATCCTAGCTTTATTGAGGAGTTGGCTGGGCGACGGGCCTCGGGAGCGGTTGACCTCATGAAACTCTTGCCCTGCCTTAGGAATCCCCAATGTGAACTACTTTTTCTAAGGTCGTGCATGGGAGTTGCTAAGTTACTTTTTGGGTTGCGCACTTGTCAACCCCATTTGATGGAGGATGCGGTATCTCGGTTCGATGATGGCCTCAGGGAGGCTATAGAAGACATAGTCGTGGGTGGTGGCCCTTTTTTGGTGATCTCCAATGGCGTTTGGCATCTTTGCCAATGCGTCTCGGTGGTTTGGGACTCATTTCAGCTCGAGATGTTGGGGCTTATGCTTTTGTGGCCTCTAGAGCTCAGTCTTGGGAACTACAAGATCATATCCTTCGAAACAGTGGGGTCTTCGGGCTTGACCCGGACTATCAGCAGGCGCTCGAACGCTTATATGTCCCTCTCCCAGACTTGGATATTGGCGGTTTCTCTAATAAGGACACCGCCCCCTCGAAGCCACAAACAACTTTGGCAAATGCTCTGTTTAGCAAAATCGCTCAAAGCCTGGGAGAAGTTTTTTCTTTATCATCCCGCCAAAAGGCGGTGTTTGAGTGCCTGAAGGGCCCCCATGCTCAGGACTTTTTGACCGTTATCCCGATTGAAGGGTTGGGACAGTGCATGTCTCTAGTAGAATATAGAGCAATTCTCAAATACCGGTTGATGATCCCTATGTACCCGGAAGATGAAACATGTCTGATATGTCGTAAAGCTTGTATGGATAAATATGGGGAGCACGCCCTTCACTGTAAAGAGCTACCTGGGTTCAAATATCGCCATGACTGGGTACGAGATGTTTTGGGGGACATCCTAAGAAGAGCTGGGATTTCTGCTAAGAAAGAAGCCCCTGTGAATTTCCTCACGGACCCTATGGATGGGAGGTCTACTTTGCGACCAGCGGATCTGCTCGTCTTGGCTGGGCTGGGGGCAAACATGCTTGTGTGGACCTCACAGGGGTTTCCCCTTTGGTTGGTTTACGGGAAAACGGTTTTGTAGCTGGTCAAGCAGCAAGAAAGGCAGAATCAAAGAAAGTGGATAAACATGCTAAAGTTTGTGCAGAGAACCAGCACGCTTTTGTTCCCTTTGCCTTTGATACATTTGGCTCCCTAGCACCAGAAGCTATCAACTTTTTGACCAGGTTCCAACGGGTCATAGACAACCATTGCTCAACCCCGGGGAAGCAAGGATTTGTTTTTGGAAGGTTAGGATTTGCTATTCAGAAAGGGGTGGCGGCGCAGCTTGTTGCCCGTCTACCTTCTATTTTGATGTAACTTGACAAAACATTATTAATTGTAATCTAAATGGTGTTTCTTATTAAAAAAAATTAACGAATCAAAAAACAAAAAAAAAATTAGTGATGTTGAAACTTTGATAAAAATAATATCCGACCTACCGGATTTGAACCAGCTACCTAAGAATTATCTGAGAGATTAAACAAACTACAGTCCTCCGCTCTACCAACTGAGCTAAGGTCGGTTTTGATTTAATGTTTCGATTTTCTCTTCAAATTATATGAGAGTGATTTATTTGCATGTGCTTGCAAGAGGACATATTATATTAGCTTAGAGTTAATCGGATGGTTTCAGTATTTTGGGTAATATAACATGTTTTAATACTAAGAAAAAAATTAATATTCATAGATGTTAAACTTTTAGCTTTAGTTTTGTAACGATATTTATCCTTTTAAATTAAGATGAAATGTTAGTATAAAACTAGTTTATTTTTAACTATTTTGTTAAATTAGAGCGAATATTTAGTATGATACTTAAACTTGTTACAAGATTAAATGTAATACGTAAACATATTACTTTTTTTGTATAAAAAATTGTTGTTTTGCTCAAATCCCATGACCCATCCGTTATCTTATTAACGAGGAAGATGATTTATGTGGATAAACTTTTTGAGAAAATAGATTAACTTATTAACAACTTGATAAATATTTACTTGTTGTACGTCTCAATTAAATTAATCATATTAACTATATTCATCTCTTTTCATACTAAAAGACAAAATTAATTCTTCTGATTTAATATTACAGTAAGGTTATTTATTTCAAAAAAATAAAGAAAAATAAAAGGATTTCTTCTTCCGTTGCGAATGATACTGCCTACTACAGATTCGAGTGAAATGACTGGTGGTAAGCGTGGTAAGGTTGCTGCTAACGAACGTTGGGTGCGCGTACATTAAATATGTGTTTCATCTTTCATATTAGAATTGCTTCTTTGCATCCTTTCTTTTAACTCTTCATCAAAGGGTTGGATCAGCTGCAGTTTCATTTTTAGTGATCGAAATTCTAATACATAAATTTTGATGTTAATTTTTTCAAGTTTACAAACACAAGAACCAACCTTAAGGTATGAACAACACTCATATATTGAAAATCATAACTTTACTAATATTTTTTATGAGAAAAACTCAAATGACAACTTCACTCGTACATTTCTAAATTTCTTGAGCTCATTAATGAGATATGATTAAATTTATAAAAACAACCAAAAAATCTTCTATAAATCAAGTTATGTTTATATCATATTTTACAATTTGAAAAACCAAATTTAACACTTTGGTTCATGGAATAGAACACAAGACCAATGGTATATTTTTATTTTGTTAGAATAAGTAGTCACTGGTGTCAGAGGCGAAGCTTAATAGGTGTCATTTTCTTATTTTTTTCATAAATAGAATCAAATTTTTGTCTGATAGTTTAAAATTTTTATATATATTGAGTCTTTCCTCTTAAAAAAATTTACTTTTAACCCGCCCCTTATAAGCCACTACACAAACCAGTTAATACATAAATCGTATAACAAAGAAATTAAGAAAATGTGTTTAGAGTTTAGACCTCCAAACTACACCATGTAGACCGGTTTTGTTTATAGTTTTTTCGAAACCATTGGAGTGGTAAAGCTCAAAATCCTCGTAAAAGCAAGCTTATTATCCTCCTCATTTTAAAAAGTTCAACAAAAAATAAACAAGTTCTAAGGTTAAGAAAACCGATTTAGACGAAACCCTTGGAAAATCCGTCTAACACAACAAACCTGGCTTGCTTGACTTGTTTTCCAGAAACAAACTTAGCGATCCCGCTCAAAAACTTTTGTCAAAATCAGCGAAACCAAACCGTTAACACCCTTAAATCGCGCATCAGTTTTATGACTAGCATAGTTACACAAAGCAGTTGTTCATCAAAGATTAACATGAACTCAAGATCAATAATAGTTATTCTTAAACATTTAATCCAAATAGTTTACCAAAACACCAATAACAAAAATGGAAGATGAATCTGTAATACACAATTGTGGGCTCCTCAACAGTTGACATTTGACCCGACTGTTGTACAGTGAACACAAATGAAAACATTAAGGACTAAAAGTGGGTGCCATAACTGGGGGATCAAAGAACCCCGAAGAAAGGATTGTTTATAGCACTGTTCAACTCTGTCCCAGCTGAATTTAGCACAGCTCTGTCGATTTTGTCTCTAGGCAAAAACAAGAATTCATCCCCTTCAACCTTTTCAAATCCACATAGCTCAAGAAACTTAATGCCTCCTTCCAATTTCCCAACTCTATCCTGTTTAGATCCACCAAAACCACAAATGAACCCGTAAGCAAAAAACTCCCAAATCATATTGGAAAGTTTTGTGGGTGGTCACCCCGGCCCTTTCTAAACACACTAAAATTGGCATCTTTCAACCCAAACTAATATGGTAATATGGCATGCTACCCGGTCCATATGACCCGCCCATCTTAATATTCCATTATTGTTTATTATGTGGTCTTGCATAGGGTAAGTGAAACCACAATAAAAAACACTAATCATTGAATGAATACTAATAATATAAAATTCAATTGAACTGTGTTCTGACCTGAAAGGCAGCATTACTAAGTCTGATCTTGCGAAATTTCTCCTCATCTGGCTTAGTTGCAGCATTCTTGACATAAGTCAGAAGAGTGTTGAATGCTGTTTTCACTTTTGCGTCATCATCCTATATATCATTTTATGCAAAAAAAAAACTAAAACGAAAACTAGAAACAATTTTCAATAAAGTAGAATCATCATCATATTTAACAAACTAATGCTTTTTATAAATACATAAAATATTCAGGCCACCCAACCCTAACTAATGAAAGACTGTTTTGCCCTATAAATTTCACATAGAAAACTCAATCATCTGTCTAACAGGTGTGTAACAAAATTTCACATGAGAATTAGCACCCTTTTAAACAATAAAAAGAAAGAAAATATGCAGATAATTTTACGAGCTGATAGTTTGTTTACCTTATTGCTTTGCTTTAGAGATCTTAAACACTCTCTCATTTGCTCTGCTTTTGTAGCAGGCCTGATGGGCAAGGAGCTCTGTGACAAAGACCAAGAAAAATTCTTGATTTAATCATTTAACACATGTTTTGGTTTGCAAGTATTCCTACAGAACAAGTTACTCAAACTGTGAATAACTGTAGAACTAAACTAGAGAAGACAACTTCGCCCCCTTATGAAAGAGTCAATTCGGGTTGGTTCTTATCTCTAATGTATCTAATAGTTGAGCTGAAAAGTTAGCTAAAAAGGAACTGTCAAAAGGCTATGCATCGCTCAAAGTGTATTGTTATTGCATAACACCTCATAAATCATTTACCTAAAAAAAAGTTAGATTCTTATTGAAATAGTATATTTTTGGAATCATCTTTGACACACTATTTCTTTAAAAAAAGGGACAAAATATGTTCAGATCAACCCAACCCTGACTTGTACCAAAAAAAAGTGTTTGTTCAGACCAACCCATTTTGACTTGTTACCCAACCTTACACAGTCCATTTTGCCACCTCTAAAACGAACCAATAAAAAAAGTGCAATTTGATAACAAATTTTAGCTTGGGATTGAGAAGCGATCTTAAAATTTTAAAATTCATAACAGAAGCACAAAACATATTTATACTGGGGATTAATAAAGGTGATACCTTCTTTTCTTCCACTACAGGTGCAGGAGGTTTTGGAGCAGTAGGATCTTCTGCAGGTAATCCAAGCTTCCTCCTCCTTTCCGCCTGCATCAAATAAGAATATAGTAAAAATTAAATTCATAATATGCATTTTAAAAGCTAACCAAGTGTTAGCTACCAGAAAGATCAATTAGAAAATGTCCTTTAGAGACCAAACAAGCATTTTCACGACCTTATCTTCTTCCAACTTTTGTCGGATTTTTTCTCTAGCTCTTCTCTCCTCCTCTTTTTCTGCTTTGCGCAAGGCTATAATACTGCAAGATACCAAAAAAGAAAAAATAAGGTTTCCAGTTACAATATAAAGAAAATTAGCTTTAAAGAGAGATAAAATGATCATGTACCGTTTTCTTTCATTTTCTTCCTCCATACGCTTTGCTTCAAGTAGTTCCTTACCGATTCGAATTCGCTCCTAAAATATGTTAAATTTATGTTACGTGCATTATGATGTTGATGATATATATTTGGGTGTAGGTACAGCCACTGAACAATCATGGAATACTCACAAAATCTGTTGTCAATTAATTACTTACAGAAATAAAGTAGGTATAGACCTAAAGGAGAATATACAATGTAATATAAAAGAAACATAAAAAGGAAAAAACAAGATTTCATACATGTTTGGATATGGATTAGAATGTCAATACTTAGCCATGCTACCACTAAGTATACCATCGAGTGATATATAATGTGCATAATATTAAAGTTTCCTTCCTTCAATCCAGTAAAAGCATATAATGAAGATACTTTGTAGCTACGAATTCAAGGGCACTAGGCAACACAAGGCACAAAGGGTGTGTCTTGCCTAGGCGCAAGGCGCTTAAAAGTAAGGGCTTTTGTAAGCTAGGTGCACAGTATAAACATGCCATTTTTAGGGGTTTTAGACATGGTTTATGCTAGTTTAGACACGTTCCAGGCGATTTTTAGATGTTTCAGACAATTTTCAGATGCTTCCGACCAGTCTAGATGTTTCAGACCAGTTTTGGCCAGAATCTGGCTGAAATCTAGCCAAAATGTGCGTTTACAAGCCTTGGTGTACACAAGACGCTTTGCTGCAACGGGACGCGGCCTGCGCCTGGGAGCTTAGGCGTGCACACCTTGCTCGCCTCTGACTGCTATGCTTTGTAAAATGTTATAAACAGCATTTATGTTCCGATGCAACTAAATGATTCAAGATACTTGAGAGATAAATATGTTCCACTTAGTTGAAAGAAAATACTACGTTCTAATTGAATGATGTAATAAAAAAAACCACTAACAGATTATCACTCCGTAAACAACAATTAAGCAAATAGTTGTGTATGCATTTTATAAATTTAAGATGACTTTTGTGAGTATTTAGCTTTAAACAAAAAAAAATTACCTTCTCCCTTTCTCTTTCCATTCTCTTTTCTTCCTCTTCTTTCTTTTTGCGAGCTCGTTCCCTTAAAATTACAAGGACCAAACTATGAGTAATTAAGTAAAATAAAGGCAGACCACTCTCATGGAAGGTAGTCCAACAAAATTTTAAACTACTAAAGGTTCTTATTACGCAATAACTGAGTATAACTCTTGACTACAGGCTAAAAAAATGATAAAAATTACTCAATGCCTGCCCTCCTACTCTTGCTTACTACTAGCTTATTTTATCAACTGAATGTAAAAAAGAAATTAATAAAATCATACCTTAGCTCTTGCGCTTTTGCTTTTCTTTCTTCAGGAGTAAGGGAAGGCTTGGGAGGCTCTGATTTACTCTTAGCAGACACCTAGCAGACAGTAACATAAAACTTGGTAAGATAAATATATTTGGGTTTTGCACAACATGGTAAAAAGTATTAATGCATCCTGCATTAATTTTGCGTTGGGTTACATAACTCATCAATACTGCTTCCAGAAGATCACCAAAAACCTTTTGAGGCACAGTCATTAGCAAGTGATGCATGTAATAAATAATAATTAATTAACTCTAGGATTAAATACATTACTGGTCAAACTTCACAGACACAAATGTGAGTGAGGTATAAGAGTAATAGGGTAAAAATACCAAAGGCATCTGATCTATGTCAGCATCTTCCTCATGTTCCACGATCCAATTCGCAGCAGCCTCAAGACTTGAGTTACCTGAAAAAAATGGTTAGATGAAAGTAATACCAATACTATGTAAAACCCAAAAAGATCACGCACCATTTTTCAATTAGGACAAGAAACTACACCAAAAGGATGAAATAATTACATAATATAAACTCCCATTCTATTACACATTTCAACTTTATTCAAGTTTCAGAATACATAAGCATTAACAAAAATAGTCTAAAAAGGCATCTCTAATGAAGAGCTTCAACGATTCAGCCCACTCACCAGAATAATGGAGAGCCCGAGTAGCTCTTTCTTTTGAAAAACCCATCGATTCGAGCTCCTCTAGCAGTTTTGCATCAACATCAGGAACAACCATTTCTACAGTAGACACAGTGAGAAACCAGAAGTTAGATTTAAACACTCATGAATGCTGAGACCCATAAAGACAAAAACAACACCATATATATCTTCCTCTGAGGCTCCAATATGAAGACCATTGCCGCTCGGAGTAAGATGCTTGCTTATTAAACTAGTTGCACAACAATTTATCTAAATCAAGATTACAAACTCACTAGATAACAATATCTAAGCAATTAAGCAATCAACTGCCCCTTAATTCTAACAATCTCAAGCCAAATTGCCTAAACACCAAAATCAAAAGAGTTTCATTTAATTAAGTAATAGCACTATAGCACACAAATACACATTACACAATACAACCAAGAACAAAAGGGGCAAATGAACAATACCCTCAGGTTCACCACTAGTACCAGCATCCGGCATATCAACATCATTACTACTCTCACTCTTAGCAACCTCCAACGCAATCGGCTTCGCCGTCTCCGACGTCTTATCTGAAAATTCAGTATGACCAGTCCTCTTAGTGTGCAGATCACTCTCCTAACAACACAAACACATCAAAGACAAAACATTTAACCGATTGATGAATAAACAATCAGAATTACATATTTTCATCATCATATACCGTTTTCGATCGGCAAGGTTTGCCACATGTGGAGCAAACTAGGTTAAGAACTGCTTCGGTGGATTCAGAGAAATCGGTGTGTTTAGTGAGTTCTGCGTGTTCTTGAGCTTCTTCAACGGATTTCAGTAGAGCTCCGCAGTCTCCGCACTTCAGTGATAGTCCGGCCATCGTTACGCCGTCGACGGTGGCGATCGCCGGTGAGATTTCACGGTGATCTAGGATATCCGGTGGTTGGGAATTTGGGGATTTTGGGTTGCGATTCGTTTACCCTTTGAGAGGTAAAGTATTGCCTTTTGTATTTATATTATAGGTTCAATGACCCGACCCGAGTGTTTTGGTATTGTTTCTTCCCCAAGCCATCTCCCCACGATTTAATATTTTATGCAAAGATAAAACATGTTTACGATATCTAGAAACCTTGTTGTTATAAATCAACACATCAAACTTTTATACGGGTCGTATAGTATCATACGCATCGTATAGGTGAGTCATATAACCCTATACAGAGTGTATAACATCTCTGACAGACCCCTAAAATTTTCCTCGTAGTTAGTGTTAAAAATTGTATATGTGTCGTATAGTTTTATATGTGTCGTTAACAGACAACATCATCATCACAATCATCACTTCTAAAATCACTCCTCTCCATCATTGTGAATATTATGTATTATTGTATAGTCAACAGATGTTAATAGCTTGCTTAATCTTCTCCTTATAATTAGCTTTGTAATCAAGTATTTAATGTCAGTCCAATCTCTCTAAAATTCAAGAGAGAATTCCTTGACTTTCATGGTATCAGCCTAGCTTACCATCGATCCTCTCCTATCCTTTCTTTTTCCGCCTTCTTCTTTCCCTGCCCACAATGTCAACCAATTCATCTTCCTCCTCCAACAACACCACCGGCACTAAACTACCGATGGCCACCATACTCCACATGCTCACTATCAAACTCTCTTCCACTAATTACCTCTATTGGCATAACCAAATCATACCCATTCTCGCTAATCAAGAACTAATCGGTTACATCGATGGTTCTCTACCTCCACCTCCGAAAACCATCACCATTGAATCCAAAGACCAACCAAATCCAGCCTACTCAGCCTGGTTCGTTAACGATCAGCAGGCTATTCTTATTCTGAATTCCTCCCTCACCGAAGAAGCGGTTGCTGAGATACTCGGTCTCTCAACCGCTCGTGACATCTGGACAAACCTCAAGGCTGCTTACAGCAACACATCTTTGGAACGGATGCATTTGCTCCGTGACAATCTTCGCCAATTGACCAAAGGATCCTCTACTGTTGCCGAATACGGTCGCAAATTCAAAGCGGTATGTGATCAACTCGCGGCGATTGGTCATCATGTAAGCGACACAGGCAAAACCCACTGGTTTCTTTATGGTTTGGGCTCACTTTTGAGAGTTGGTCCACCGCTATTCGAACCGCTCGAGACCCTCTTCCTTTCCGCGATTTGCTTAATAAAGCAGAAAGCCAAAAACAATTTCTCCTTACACTTCATCCGCCTACTCCTCCTTCTGTTGCCTTCGTCGCCCACCATCACAATCGTTCTTCCAGACCCTCAAACAATCGCCCTAAATCAGGATCCTATGGATCTGGTTCTTATACCCGTGGGAACACTCAATCAAACTCAGCCAAAGGAACCCGTAGGCCACCCCATTGTCAGTTGTGTCGCACCAACAGACATTATGCAAACAAATGTCCGAGGCTCTCCTCCTTTGTTGCATCCGCTTCTGAAAACAAAGGACTTGCGCGCGCCTTCCATGCTCAATGTCATGTTTCAAATGAGGACTGTCCCGATTGGACAGCCGACACCGGGGCTGATCTTCACATGACTAACGAAACCGGTAACCTAACCTCCTTTACTCCCTACACAGGAACCTCATCCGTTATTTTTGGTAATGGACATTCTTCACCAATAACTCATAAAGGACGTGTTACAATTAACAAACACGTTAAATTAAATGATGTTTTGGTGGTTCCTTTTGTCACTCAAAATCTCCTTTCCGTTAGCAAGTTAACAAATGATTATCCCGTTGATGTTTTATTCTCTAATTCGTTTTTTGTGATCCAGGACCGGAAAACAAGCCAACCTCTCGCTCAAGGTTGGGGTGAAAACGGTCTTTATGTGCTTCGGGACAAGTCTTTTGCGTTTTTGCTTCTTGTTTAACTAATAAAGCCTCCTTTGAATTGTGGCACAATCGTTTGGGTCATGTTGCATTTGACATTATTTCTATTATGAAAAGGCTTGGTCATTTGTCATTTACATCTATTTTTACCTAAGCCTAATATATGTTCTCCATGTCAACTTGCTAAAGCTCACAAATTACCATTTGATATCAACGACAAACGTGTCTCTCACCCTCTAGATCTTGTCCATTGTGATCTATGGGGACCATTACCAGTAATTAGCAAAGATGGGTATAAATACTATGTTGTGTTTATGGATGATTATTCTAGATTTACATGGTTGTACCCTCTTAAAACCAAAACCGATTTTTATACGGTTCTTCCCACCTTTTTGCGTCTAGTTCAAACTCAACTTTCACGCAAAATGAAAGTTTTTCAAAGTGATGGCGGTACAGAATTTACAAATAAATTTGTGCAAAAAATCTTTGATGAAAATGGCACTTTTCACCGATTTTCATGTCCTTATACTGCCCCACAAAATGGATGTGCCGAAAGAAAACACCGTCACATTGTAGAAACGGGTCTCGCCATGCTTTTTCACGCAAATGTTCCCATCTCTCATTGGGTCGATGCTTTCAGTTCGGCCACATACATCATCAATCGTTTGCCCACCAAGCTTCTACACCACAAATCACCTTTTGAAATGCTCTTTTCCATAACACCCAATTATACCAATTTTCGTGCCTTTGGGTGTTGTGTATATCCATACCTACGTGACTATGCACCTCATAAACTTGCACCACGTAGTATCCCTTGTATTTTTCTAGGCTATGCCCCGTAATACAAAGGATACAAATGCGTTGATCCTGCATCGTCACGCATGTATGTAACCTGGCATGCTCGATTTGATGAAACTTGCTTCCCATTTGTATGTGACTCGTCCTACACCAACTTAGCCAATCTTTTTCTCTCCCCATTTCATGAACCAACCTCCTTTTCTCCCACTGCATGCCATAACTCTAAACCACAACCTCCTCCATTATCATCATCTACACACATTCCTGTTTCGCCTTGCACCTTGTGCAAAGGTGATTCTTCTCATCATCCGCACCTATCTAACACCACACCCGAAAATCACCCCCCATCACCCACAACCCCACCAAATACCACTCATCCTTTCACCACAACCGACAATATCTCCGCAACAAACACCATCCCATCCAACACCAATCCATCATCTTCCGCCTCCCAAACCGAACACTCGGCTCCATCACCTCAAGCCGAATCCTTAGCTCAATCATCTCCCGCACCTTCTCATCCTATGGTAACCCGTTCCAAAGTTGGAACCTTCATACCCAATCCAAAACACAAATCTTATCTTGCCAATGTCATGCATTCTTGCTTACATGCGAACCCTCCTCACAAATACAATTCCAAAAGGCTTCAAAAGTGCATCGAAACATCCACACTAGATGATTGCTATGCAAGATGAACTTAAAGCTCTCCATCGAAATCAAACGTGGACTCTTGTGCCACGCCCTTCATCCACAAACGTTGTTGGTTCCAAGTGGGTATTTAGAACCAAATACCATTCCGATGGTTCTTTTGATCGGCACAAAGCCAGACTTGTTGCTAAAGGCTTTACTCAAATTCCTGGTCTTGATTTCAATCATACATTCAGTCCCGTAGTGAAAGCATCCACCATTCACATTGTTCTCGCCCTAGCGGTTATCAACAATTGGTCCTTACACCAACTCGATGTGAACAATGCCTTTCTCAACGGGCAACTTTATGAAACCCTATATATGGAGCAACCTCCCGGGTTTGTTGATCCTAAACTTCCCCACCATGTTTTCAAACTCAACAAGGCGCTCTATGGCCTTAAACAAGCTCCACGAGCATGGTTTCAATGCCTTAGCTCTTTTCTCATGTCTTACGGTTTCAAATGTAGTCGGGCCGATCCCTCACTCTTCATCTATCACAACGGCGATTCCATCATGTACCTTCTTGTGTACGTAGACAACCTAATCCTTACAGGAGACAACAAGTCCCTAATCAAAACCTTCACCACTCGTCTACATCAAGAATTCACCATCAAAAATTAGGCTCTCTTAATTACTTTCTTGGCCTTGAAGTTGTTCATGACACCAAAGGTCTTTTCCTCACACAAACTAAATATGCCAATGATATTCTCACTCGTGCCGGGCTAACTGACGCCAAACCTGTCCCCACTCCCCTCTCCACATCCGATACATTCACCAAAGATGGCACCCCCTATTCCGATCCCACTCACTATCGCTCCATTGTTGGTGCGCTTCAATACTTAACCATCACTCGACCTGATTTATCTTATGTAGTAAATCAAACCTGTCAACACTTACATTCTCCCACCAAAAAACATTTCCAACTAGTTAAGCAGATACTATTATGTCAAGGGAACTATCTCTCACGGTTTACTATTTACACGTCCCACGACACCTTCCATCTTAGGCTACTCGGATGCGGATTGGGCACAATGTATTGAAACACGAAGATCAACTTATGGCTACTCAATTTTCTTAGGCGGTAACTTGGTTTCCTGGAGTGCCAAGAAACTCCCAACAGTAGCACGATCAAGCTGTGAATCCGAGTACAGGGCAATGGCAAATGCCGCAGCTGAAATCGTTTGGATTACCCACCTTTTGCAGGAACTTCATGCTCTACCAACGACTCGGCCAACACTTCTATGCGACAGCAAGAGTGCATTATTCATGAGTCAAAATCCAATTTCTCACAAACGTGCCAAACACATCGACTTAGATTATCACTTTGTGAGAGAATTGGTTATGTCGGGAAAATTACACACCAAGTTTGTTCCTACCAAGCTTCAACTTGCGGACATCTTTACCAAAAGTTTGCCACAGCCTCTCTTTGAGCATTTTCGAGACTTACTACGTGTTCAACCGCCGCCGTTTTGCTTGCAGGGGGATAACAGACAACATCATCATCACGATCATCACTCCTAAAATCACTCCTCTCCATCATTGTGAATATGATGTATTATTGTATAGTCAACAGATGTTATAGCTTGCTTAATCTTCTCCTTATAATTAGCTTTGTAATCAAGTATTTAATGTCAGTCCAATCTCTCTAAAATTCAAGAGAGAATTCCTTGACTTTCAGTCGTATATGGGGTTGTATAGGTCTATACGTGCCGTATTACTCCCTGACAGCCCCCCCCATCTGGATTTCCTCTTTTTCAGTGTCTTCGACACTATATGTCGTGTATGGTGTTATACGAGACATATAAGGAGTGTTGATTTATAAAGTGGGATGTTTGTATATTAGGATCTATATAAAAGTGTAACTACACACCACCCACTAATTTGTACATTCGTGTATAAGGGGCAAAAGGTTCATACAACTTAGTAACGTCTTTACTTATAAGTGATGTGTGTTGTCACATTAGTTGTGTTTGTGTTAGTCGAACCCCATCTCTCTGTTTAAAAATAAACTGGAATATGAAATGGGTGAATACCTTCTTTTTTGTCATTATAAACTCATCTGAGGGAGGGGTAAAATGCAACCCTAGAAACTTGTATGGCCAAACCACTAACACAAGAAAAACCATTGTTGATTCACTTTCTTGTTTAATATATAGGGTAATATAATTTGCTTGATTATCATTTAACTTTTATAAAATGTAGGCGCAACTTGACATAACATATATACAACAGTCCCATGTTTATAATCTTCTTGTTTCTCATTTATATGAAGTTATTTCCTTTTATCAGACTTCTCATCTAGAGATACACATAGCTATAGATCCATACTATCAAGTGCTAGGGGTGTTAAATAGGACGTATTCATATATTGGTACTTGACATCTTTGGTCAATAATCTTGGATATGTGGATCTTTAGAGTTGCGCTTCGGATTTAATCTTCCAACTACATTTATCCGCTTCAAGTTGTATGTTTAGCGGATGAGAACGTTGGAATGTTAAGAGTATAAATGATTAGTTAAGTTTGATAGTTAATTAATGGATACTTAGCTCCCAAACTAATAGTTAGCTCACATTTTGTCAGTTTCATAATTTTAACTTTAAATCATTGATATTTTAGCTAATTCCTATTTTTATCAAGGCCAAGAAGCTTTTAATATGCCCAGGGTTGACTTTTGAGAGTCAAACAGAGTACTTTTTAGCCTTAAAAGTATCATGTGCTTCCTAAAGCAATGACAATGAAAGTTCACAGATATGCTTATTACATAGTGTTATATAGTTAAATGTTTTTTCTCTAGAAAAACAAATATCCATACAAGAATTGGAGGCCAATATTTATCTTGTTTAACCTAATTAACTTTTGGTCAAGGTTGGCTTAATGTCAACTCCATCATTGATCTGTTGATATGAAATTTCATTTTGACTTTACATTGGACTAGCAAACAAACGTGTACAACTAATATGATGGCTTTATTGGTGTACTCGTGTTATGTTGAAGTTCTCAGGGTTTTTTGTATGTAGATTGTAGATGTGAATGTTAAGAAACTTTTGACCCAATGATTATGGCGAGTCTGTTTTTTTTGTTTCTTGCATTTTAATAATATTTACGGTTTATTGTTGATATGAAACTATCCTTTCAAGTCTAGATGCACAAGACTGTATAAAAAATATCATATATATTCAAAACAATACAAACTGGCCATAAAGAATTTCATACATAGGATATCCCTAGGACAAAATCACAAGTATGTGAAAAAGTAAATAGAAAACAAGAATCACAGGAAAATAACCAAATATCATGAAAAATAACATAATGATGCGCGATATAGTTGTAAATAACTTAGAACACCATAGAATATGTGACAGCAACTATTGAGAATATTATAGGAATGGTTGCGAGTCTTATTGAAGTTGCATCCGAAGAACCATTATCTGTTGATGGCACGGTGTTTGTTTCGGTTCCAGTACCCGAAGGGGATCCTGAAGAAGTAGGTGTTGTTCCTGTAGGAGAGTCGGTTGGAGAAGCAGCTGACGAATTTAAAAAAACAAAATAATTAATCAACAAGGTTGTATATTTAATAAGGTTGTATATTGACTCATTTATTTATGAATGAATCGATTCGGGTTATATTATATGTAATGAGTCAAACAAGTAAAGTAAATAATTAGTTGAAAACAAATGGGTCAAACCTGAAAGTTTAAAACTTCCCAAATTCTTGTTTTGAAGAAATTAGAGTATTACCGAAATAATGTGACCTTTAAGCATATTTTACACACAAATAATTTAAAAAATAATATTTTCCAGGATAATGTATTTCTTGACCCGACCCGTTTTGATACCTACAAAATTACCCGTTTGACCGTGTTAACCACCCGGCCCATAATCACACTGAATCTTACAGAACTATATTTGAATAAACTAATATGTTCATTTTTAGAGATATCACAAATAACCAGTTGATTTTTCTCCACTTTGAGGTGATAATTTTAGACAATTTCTCATTTCATTATATCATAATATTTTAGTATCAAAATTTTAACTTCAATTTTTTTACAACCTGATAGTAATGTAAACAAAGACATGTTGATTAAATGTTTAGATCATTACCATCACATTGACTAATTGAAGGTGTCTGGACATTGCATGCCTGAGGCAACTGAAGAGCTTGAGTTTCGTTAATGTTAAGTCCCAAAGACGAGCCACCACCATTAAGAACTTGACACAGACATTGTGGTTGTGACCGAACCACACTAGCCAGTTGGGTGCAACATGATGATGATGGCGTCGATGTGTTGCCTGAAATGTAACTTAGGCATGGTGACATACTAATTAGAACACTTGTGCACCCTGAAGATTGACCCATTGAGCTTCCATATAGGGCAGCCATTGTGATCACTAGGATCATTAAGATTGTGTTGGTTTTTTGGTGTTGTGCCATTTGGGGTTTTATGGGGATTTGATGGTTTCTTAGAGTAATTTGAGTAGATAAAGAATATTGAGGTTGTGGTTTGGTTTGTTGGAGAGTATGGAGGTTTTATAGTTCTATATATAAGGGAATTTGTATGACTGAGTTAACTCGGTTTTGAGGAGTTGTTGTTCATAGGTAACCTACTTTTCCTACTTTAAAATTGGTGATTTTATTACGAGTGAATATTCAATTATTGAATAATTGGTGATTTTTTTTGTTTTTATTACGAGTGAATATTTAGCATGATAAACTAATACGAAATTTGTGGGTATGGGTTTAAGTTTACTCTAAACGGATTTTAGTCTGTTTTAGATTGAATCCGCAATCATCATTAGTTAAAAGTTTGTGTTCAAGTCAACCTGATGGGTTCATGGGTTGAACGTTTTAATCTATTCTATTTTGTTATTTTTAGTATGTTTTTATGTAATAACTTAGATTGGTCTGGTAATATATGCTAAAATTTTAATGATAGGACATCAAGTTTAATAGTTTAATTATTATCGTCTAGATTCACATTTTTTCAAAGTATTAATATTCAAAAGTAAAATAAAATGAAAAATGTACGAGTAAACATGTGACATTCATGTCAACCCATGAATAAGCGTGTCGTTTTCATATATACGTGTTTAACATTATTTTTATGTTCAAGATGTGTTTGAATTTATATTAAATTCTTTGGTTTAACTCAATCCGTAAATCCTTTATCACCCATACCCTTAGGCCGTAGATCATGGAACAAACAAAAAAAGAGAAAGATCATGATACATTGAATTGGAAAGAAATAAGAGAGACATATCTTAATCGGTTATTATTTTTAAATTTAAAACATAAAATGTTTTGTTTACACAATTTTCATCGGAACCTTTACTTGATATATCATATAATACATAAATATATTAATTTCCTATTTTAACTTTTGAAAAAAAATAATATTTTGGGTATAAGGAGGGACCAAAACAAATGTGATTAGGTATTTAGATGACCTGCTTTTTAACAATCCAAACGGTATTTGGTAGATAACCACCAAACTCTTTAAACAAATAACTTTTTATTTATTTGGTAGGGAATGAACACCAGTAAAAATTCAGAAAATAATATAAATATATAAAAGCTAGAAATCAACACCCATGGCCCATGATCGACCCGAGATTGGATCTGAAAAAAACTTTAGATGGATTAGAGAGCGTTTCAATATGCTACTATTTTTTTACCTTTTTATTTCGTATTTTAACAGAAAAAATTACAATTAAGATAAAACATAAGACTAACAAAAGCTACATTAAAAGTGAACTATTATAACAAAAATAACTGACATTAAAACCACCATTTATTTAAATGTTCTATATCACTTCATATTAAGTTCACCACGTAAGAGATAAATCAGTCTCACCAAGTGACATATATTAATGATTAAAACAATGTAAAAAAAATCTTGAGAAATTATGTTCTTGGGTATTGTTGGGAATTTACCCTAGGTTACTTCTCAAATCATTCATCCCAGTAACCATGACTTGTATACTGTTTGAAGCAACAATATATTCTTCCTTCACCATTTAATACTATGGCTTGCTATAATCTAAAAAAAGATTACCTATAACAAAATATCACATGTGTTTTTCTTATGATTGAAATGTTCAAGATCACCATTATATCTCGCGTCAATTTTAAAAATAAATTGTTTAATTAAACAGTAAAAATATAGACAAATGTACATGTACTATTTTTCCAATTGTATATAATCTGTATATAAGATAATAAATTATAAGTATATTAATCAACCCTAAAAGTATATTACTTTTTTGTGCAATAAACCCTAAAAACCTGGCTGATGTTGAGATGGCATGACTCACCAAATGTTGTACCAAATCGGGCACTAACTGAAATGAACAAAACACAGTTTCGTTGTCTTGTACCAACACAATATGATACAAACCTCTCTTAATTTCATTACTTTTACTAAATCAATCATTTTATCTATTTACTCTTACTTCACAGGAAGAAGGGGATACGCTTCGCATATAGGTACGTTTAGCCTATCTGTAGCAAGAATAATTGAACAAGGACATACGGGTCAATGCAAACAAGGTTGTCAAAGTGATTCTTCATATACTACGAATCTTTTTTTAATAGTAAAACATGCATGTTGAGTGTATTAGAGGATCATGAGGGATTTTATCACTTTTGGTTGAAGTTGATCTTCGAGGATGAATCTGCAAACGCACAATCTTAATTGTGATACTAGATTTTCATTTATTATTAAAAACATTCCTTTTCTCTCTAATGTTTCACTGTTTCCAAACATTTCTATATTTTCACATCACCAACTCCTTTTATATTTACTTTTCATAACAAAATTATTATTTTAAATTAACTATTATTTTTTATAATTCAAAATGATTAAATATACTTAGAAAAGAAAATGGTAAATTAAAAAAAATTTAAAATAAAATTACAAATCTAGATTCCAAAGATTTTTCCTTCCATGCAAGAACACACGCAAACATCCATCTGAAAGTTCAAACGAATTAATGGATGATTCACCACAAATTGTCCCTCCAACGCGCAATATCGTATACACATAGGCTCATGGATGTGACGTTGGAGATGGTCTTAGGGGTTGTTTGATATGAGCTAATCCGGTCTAGTCAGAGCTGACCGCTTATTAGGTAAGTGGTCAGGTTGTTTGACTGAGTCTTTTGTTTCTGACCCACCATTTCCTTTGTTTCTGACCCAGTCTAGATTTTTTATACTTCTGATCCGGTCCGGTCCATACAAAACATTCAAACAGTCCCTTAGTTGAACATTTAATCAATAGACACAGTCAAACAGTCAGTTCAGTTCTAAAAACATTGAATCGAATTCACTGTAACAAGTCCTCATTGAATTTACTAGAAGTATACAAAAACTAATAACCATATAAATATTTTTTTATACCCAATTCTCAATCTTCAATCATCGTTCATTATTCCTTCCATTTCAAAAGGCTATTATTACATGGTACAACAAACAACAACAAACATAATAATACACCACTCTGTTCCATTTCATTTCCTATCTAACACTATCCAGAAATCTGAAATGTGATTTATAAAAAAAACTAAAAATCACGTCTAGAGGTTGGTCTTTGGTTTACCGGCTGCAGTAATCCGCCTTGTAACTGTTCGCATTGTCACAAACTCCTCTGCAGATGTCGGGTGTATCCCGACCTGTGAAAAAAAGTATCGACTTTGTTCAGTTAAAAGGGAAATAAAAGATCATGATAAATTGTAGAACCGGGCTAAACTAACCGTGCTATCAAACTGTTTCTTGGTTGCTCCACATTTGATTGCAATAGCAATGCCCTGTGGAAAATATGAACATTATTAGAAGTGGTCTTGCTGGACGTATAGATTTAAAAAAAATTATTCATGATTAATGAATCAAATATGATTGCAAATATAATAATATTATTTAAATAGTGGTAAAAAATTAAAAAAAAAAACATTTAGGAGGTTTTAATGCATTTATGATTCTTTTAGACAGGATTAAGAGTAATTTATTCTACCTGCATAATTTCTGCTGCATCGGGCCCACACATCGAGGCACCAATAACTTTATCAGTCTCGGCATGGACAATAAGTTTCATCAGCGTCTTTTCTTGCCGTCTATGGATATACAAAATGTAGATTAATATTCAAAGTTAAAACATATCATTAGAGGTGTCAAAATTGGCAGGCTGGAAATGGATCAAAACAGACTTGTTTTCAAATGGCTCACTTGTAGTACAGGTCAAAATGGATCTGGAGGATATTGACCCTCAAGATAATGTTTTATCCAGGCCTTTTTAAAAGTTATATAACATAAGTTTCTAAAAATTGTATGCCCTGAAAATTAACTTTTGACAATTTTCAATATTGTCTCCCTTTTAGCTAAGTTTTGTCATTTGAACCCAAACCAACGCAGTTATGATTAATGGATTGAGACTTCTACCTTCTACATATCAACCTAATTTTCATATTGTAGGTCCCATACTCCCATTCACTTAATTACAAAGGGGCACACGTGTACATACCCAGAGATGGTGTTCTTCATAGGATTAAATGTTGATGTAAACACCAAAACGTCTCCATTGACCTGCTCTATGGCTTGTTCTTCACTTAGTCCAACAACAGAGAGAGGTGGTATGCTGAAAAGAAAATTGAAACTTGATTACAAGAACATAAAAAATAAAGTTATATTATCAGTAAAAAAGAAAGAAAATTTCAGAAAAATAATTTGTTACCAGAAAACAGCACAAGGTACATTGCTATGATCAGGCTTGCTAGGTTCATTACCGAAGAGGGTTTTCTGTATGTGATAGAATAGTAAAGTATGTCAGGAAAAAATGAAGTCCTCCATTTGTACCAAAATAATCCAGAACTTTCTGTTTTTGGGATTTCCCAGAATAAATGCACTACAGATCCCATCAATTGTAGTCCAGAAAATTCTTCTATTTGATAAATCTTATATATTTCAGATAATTGCATTTTCTTTAATTAGAGGAAGACAGAGAAATTAAATGGAACAATAGTCAGTAAACTCAAAGTAAGACTTAAGACCAGAACTCATAGAAGGCTGAAATCACATACAGCAAGTAAAGATCCTTCCATCAAGGCAACAGGAGTAAGATTCATCCGGTTTGTAACATCACCTATGGCCCAAATGCTAGGCACAGTGGTACGAGAATACTCATCAACCTGCAAAGATTTAATTCAAAATTACCATTTTGGCAATGTTTTAATCCTAAACCAACCATTTCCTTGTTACTTGCATTCCAGGCATCATTGAAAAGAACTTAGGGAAATAAAGTAAAAGGGAACCTTCACTGCTCCTATTCTGTCAACTTCAACACCTACAGCTTGCAAATTTAATCTCTTTGTATTGGGGATCCGCCCTGTGACCAACCAAAATAATGTAACCATTGGGAATAAATATATAAGCATGATCATAAAGAGAGACAGCACTGATTCATTAATTAGTAATGTCGAGAAATTTTTAGGCATAAGGTTTAGGATTTTTGGGTTTAACGCCAATCAAACAGGCAAAAAACTGCTACAATTTAGCATCATCATATAATATTTAAAAAAAAGCTCTATACAAAAAGTTGCGTCTTAATTAACATAATCCTTTTTGAAAGCATAAAATTACCTGTGGCAAAAAGTACAACATCTGCCATTAGTTCTTCACCATGATCAGTAGTAACTTTAATGCCCTCCTCTGTTTTCACCAACTGAAACAGATATATTTTAATCAGAGTCAACTGAAGATTCAAGAACATCAATCGATGCAATAGATAATTAATTAAGCTACAATACCTGTGTTAAAGTTGTCTGTGGGTGCAATATAATGCCTCTTCCCTCAAGATTTCTTGCAACTAGAGCTCTCATTTCATCATCAAAACCTCTGTAATGATAATTTCACAAAAATGGCAGTGTTGGAAAAGTTTACTGGGAAAATTGATAATGAAGTCAATGATTTAATTAAAAAAGAATTATAACCTCAATGGAAGTTCCTTTCTGAAACATAGATTCACGGTGGAACCCATCCCACGCCAAATCGAAGCAAACTCAACAGCAATATACCTAATTGGATACAAGATTTGTCAACTGGTGTGGATCTTAAACTAAAAATGTACAAAAACTACAAAATGAAAAAGTCAAAAGTCAACACACCCTCCGCCAAGTACAACAACACGTTTTGGTAACTCATCCAAGCTCAAAGCCTCATCAGATGTTATACCTAACTCCTAAAGTGACCACACAAAAAATTGCAAGATATAATATTATTTATTGAAGTCATTGGATGCTTAAGTAATTAAATTAAACAGCAGTTGCCCGATTCCAATCAGAAAGCAAAAATAATCCAGAGTTTTTACCTGCCCAGGAATATCTGGACGTTGTGCCCTGCTACCAGTTGCTATCAGTATATGTTTGGCTGAGTAGGATAGTTTGGTTCCATCCAACTGTATCACTTCCACTTCATTAGGTCCCACAATTCTTCCTTCCCCTTCAAAAAGTTTGACCCCCGCATTTGAAAGTGTGCGTTTGTATACCCCGTTTAGCCTCACTATTCCTCAGTCTACAATAAAAAATATATGATGATAAAAAGTCAAAACTAGAAAGGATAACTTTAACATATTTACTTTTGAATGTCAATTCAAGTTATGGTATATCTCTAACAGGTAAAAAGTTGCAAAAATAGTTCACTATCCCATGCTATTTAAAAGAACAGTTCCATATACCCCTTTCATGACCAAATGAATTAGTGTTTTTGCTTAAATTGACATTTTCATATCACGATAGTTCACTGTCCCATGCTATTTAAAAGAACTAAAACACTTTTGCCCTCTAATATCTAAAAAAAGGTAGTCATTTAATTGGTGGTCATGAGTAGAAAGTTCTCAAGTACAAAAGTATGTCGTGAATCCAATACATAACTTTCTAAGAACACTACAAATATAGTATGCGATTGTAGCATTCGAAAATCAAAAGGCGTGCTTAATGGGGTTTAATGAAGTCTTAAGGCTTGTATAATTTGGGATGGAAGGAATGCCTAATAATATGCATGCAAGTAAAGATTGAAAGCTTGGAAGATATATCATTAATGCTAATGTTATAAATTCATATAAAACTAATACACATGAGAATTTAACTTCAAATTAAAGCAACTAGATATGTGACGTGTACAATGATACAAGGATAAAAAAATACATCTTAAATAAGAAATAAAGTATCTAGGGATTCATATACAGAGCCAGTACTTTTAGCTCATCACTATATATACATATACCTAAGCAAACAAGGTCTAATGTGTAAGGGAAAAGATTCTCAGTAGATACATATTAAGGATCCTTCATCTTAATTACTTGCTTCTCAAATGATTTATTTAAGATGGAAGAAAAATAGTTTAAAATTATTCAAACTCAATACATTAATTGATTCCCCAGTTTATATCTTCCAATAATCTTTGTAAGAATTCAACGTATTACGTATATGAATTGCTTTTCACATATCAAGGAGTTTGTGGATAAATGTTTCATTCAGCAGGTTACATTTCAGGTTCTTGTTAGAAAACACACATTAACAAGAGGCTTAATAACACATGCTGTTAGTTGCTGGCATATGATTATGATAAAAGAGCCAAATTCGTAAAGGATTTAATTAATCCATGGAATTTGAGGACTGGGGAAATAAGTAGGAAGTTAAATGGTGCAAAAAAAAAAAGCTTTCTACAACCAACCTTCTTGCGCAGTAACTTTTTCCAGTCAAATTCAACATTTTCATTCACTTGCCAGCCATACTCCCTTGCATCCTACACAAGATGAAACAGAGATGAGTAACAAACTATTTATATCTCTTCCAAAGAAGTAATCAATTTTAATTCCACCATGAACATCATCTCAACTTCTTAATGTCAACTAGTTTTGCCGACTTAATAACAACACAAGAAAACCTTAAGTGAAAAAAACCATCTATTCGAAACCAACCATTTCAGTAGTTTACAGAAGAAGCTCAATCTCACCTGAATTTCAGGCCCAAAGGTTGCTCCATAGACCAGAATCTTCTTAGGCACACACCACGAATCACGCACCTACAACACATCTAAGCATCACAATATGCACCACTAAAGAAAGTGTGTGATTCCCATTCATCCCAAAACAACTCCAACAAAATACATGTAAATAACCAAAATATCATAACCGACAGCATTCTAAACAAACATTTGACAACTTACGTTCCACCAACACCTCCAACAACTTCTGAACTGATCGGATGAAACGGTAGCTCGCAAATCCCAACCTTGCAAATAAAGATTTGCAGAACAGAGATTAATAACGATGTACTTGTATACTTGTATCCCCTTAAAGATATAAGAACAATCATACATATATAAAAACAAAACATTCATATTCTAGCAATAATAAGTGCTACCTTAGCTCCATACTGAGCTGAAAATCTGGAAGCCCTAACACCGCCACTGCCAGCCCCAATCACAAACAAATCAAAATCATACTGATTCTCTTCAGCCTCCTTACCAACATCCCCATCAATCAGCATCTTCCTCGACATGATCAGAATACTACATCCACATAAAAGCACACACGGTATCAACAATCGATCAATTAAACGCAAAATATCCATTGCTCAAACAACAATGAACCAAATCGCAAAATTATCAAAAAAATTCCTAAATCAGATCCGAAAAATACCACGTACAACAATAGCCTATAAATTACCACGTAATTTTCGCTCTCGATTTGAACTAGATTCCAACAATTCAGCACTTCGTTTGGAAAATGAAATCTACGATGAAATCTGTGATGAAAGTGAACTGTGTAGGTTGAAGTGTACCTTTGTACAGATGATTCGATGAAACAACGTGTGAAGCTTGATCTTGAGTGGAGATTTAACTTGTTGTTCAAGAAATAAGAAATTGAAGTCAAATTTGGTTCGAAATCGAAGGGGATGAGTGTGAATTTGCCACGATAGATGAATAGTAGTGATTATTGTTGACGAAAATTGATCCATCAATGATGTGGTTGATTGTGTTATTTAAAGTGCAGGGGTTGAGAAGGTTCGATTGTGTCATTGATGACGGTATGCAATATGATGTTGTACTCTTGGAGACCTGGGGGTGGGGGTGAGGTGTGGGTGGGGGTGGGGGTGGGTAGGGTTACTTAAATTATTTGCAACTTTATTTTTGGAGGGCAAATCATTTGCGACTTTAAGCTAAAAGTGGGATTTGTGTGAGAACAATATCACTCGATTTTAATTTGATTTTAAATAAAAATTTTATTTATATTAATAATATATAAAAATAGTTGTGGTGTAATGGTTTAAATCAGGGGTGAGCAACGGGTCGGAACCGGACCGAACCGAACCGCCCTTAACCAGAAACCGAGAAGTGGTTATATAAAAAACCGAGAACCAGACCATTTACATGCAGCTCGGGCCGGACCGAACCAAGTTAAACGGGTTGGTTCATCATAATATGGTGGTCCGGGCCGCAAATGTTTTTTAGCTCGTGTTTTTTGCTGGTAGAAAAATAAAACTTAAAAATATAAACGAAACCAATCAATGGATTTGTTTCTTAGACTCGTTATTGTAACATAGAAAAATTGATATTATGTTAAAATACAAAGTATATATTAGTTGTCGTCATGACCTCTTTATGAGCTAATTTAGATGTAGTGTGCAATAGTATTCATTTATAACCAACTAAAAGTTTACTGATCTGAAAACTTTTATTATATGCTAGTAAAACATTTTTTTTATATATTTAAAAAACCAAAACCAACTCTTCTTTTGCCTAATTGTATTCGGGCGGGACCGAAACCGAGCTCATACCCGTGGGTTTGGACCGAAACCGACCCATAACCATTTACAAAAGGAAAGCTGAACCATGGACCGAAACCGCTAACCCATACATGGCTTGGTCTCAGTTTTCACGTGTCGGTTCGCGAGTCTTAACCGGGTCGACCCGCGAAGTGCACATCCCTGGTTTAAATAAGATTTGAGAAGACATCACATTGTTTGTAAAGAATGTTAGAGAAACATGGAAGCAGGACTAAATTATTAAAGAAGTAGGAAAAATAGTAAATTTGATTGGGCTCGGTTTTGAATGAACTTTACATCGAAAATTGATAAAAATAACATGTTGTAATGATATATTTGGAGAGAAAAATTATATTTTGAAAGTTATAATAGAAAACAAAGTAAGGGTTATGTTTATGTGACAGAGACTTTTCTGTTTTGAATAAATTCTAAATTTAATTTAGTTTTAGCCTCTATGTTTTATAAATTGTCTTTATTTGAGTGATAATATTTAATTTATTTTCATTCTTGGTCTGAGTTTTTTAAATTATATCTGTTTCAGACCATTTCACAAATGACGTTATCATTTCTGTAATTATGTTACATGAGTTTTAAATGACCAGAATACTCCCCTTTTAAAATAAAAACTTAATATTAAACTTATTATTATTTTATTTTACAAATACAATTAAACGCCCATACCCGGCCACCCCAACCCCTGTACATCATGTACGCATCATCATTATTGTCGTCACACTTCTCACCGTCATCATAGACATCTACCCACAACCACCACCACTTGAAACCAATCACGACCAAATACCACCATTTGAAACCAATCACGACCAAATACCACCTCTTGAACCAACAACCGCCATTTGAATCCACCGTCGCTAAGGTTTTAGACCGTCTCACCCCCCCCCATCTAGGTCTAGGTTTTGTAGTAGTTTTTTGTTGCAGGTGGAGGTGTGGGCTAGGTTTGCCAACGTGGTTGGTGGCTTGTGTTGCGATGGTAAATGGTGTGGCAATAGTGGTTTAGGGCTTGTTCAAATTAAACTAATAAAGATATAAAGGTTAGAATGGTGGTGGTTATGGGGTGGCCAGATGGTGTGGCATTGGTGGTGATTAATTCAGATTTTCAATGGTGATTTTGATTGCTGGTGCTGCGTGGTAATGATGTGGCGGTGGTGGTGATGGGAGAGGACAGTTGGAGGCGAATGGATGGGGAAGTAAGGGTATGGTGTGGGACGGTGGCAGCGAAGGTGGTTGCTGGAGAGCGGGGGCAAGATGTTATTGTGAAGAATGGTGGAGAAAGAAGAGAGAAAAAGTGAGAGAGAAATTTAAAAATGAGAAAGTGGTGTGATTTTTTTATAGATTTTTAAGCTCCTAAAGGTATTTTGGTCAATTTGAATTTTTCAATAGAAAGTGTTAAAAGCATTAGTTAATAGGACGAAAATAAAAAAAATTGCAAAACTCAGACCAATAATAAAGACAAACTAAAGGTTAGTACTCAAATAAAGACAATTTACAAAAAAACTATAAAATCTATATGTATACTAGTCCTGACAATCTTAACCCAAACGTAATCACCTAGGTTGATTAAGACAAATTAAAGGTTGGTAGTGAAATAAAAACATGTTACAAACCTTAGAGACTATAATTGAAATTAGCTCTAAAATCTATATGTATACTAATCCTGACAATCTTATCCCAAACGTAATCACCCAGGTTGATTTGGACTTCACAAATAAAGTGGTGGGTTGTTTTGAGTTAGCCTTTATTCTTAAGAGGGTTAGAAAAAACATGTTTAATGAAAAAAATTAAAAGGTCAGGATGGACTATTTGAAAATACAAATAGGTTTTCCATCATCAATAGTCAATCCTCATTAGTCGACCTATGACCCACCGCAATCTCAATAGCTTGTAACTTTCTCTCAATCCTTTAACTTCCTAACAAACATAGCCATGAGCCACTGCTGTTATGCAAGAATGTGTTGTTTATATCATAATTTTGTTTGTAATAAAATTAGGATTAAAGTTCTTTGATGGTTACTACTAAAGGGACAATGAATGATCAAAATTTACTCTTTTAATGTTACAGGTATTATGTAACGAGTGTGTGTAAAATAGAGAGCTTGTTTTTTTTGTTAATTTTGTAAGAGTTTTTGTTGTTGATGTTAAGGGTTGCCTATATTTGTTTATTGGTAATGGTTTGAATGTTTATATAAGAATTTATGTACTAGGAATAATACAAACAGGGAATAAGCTAAAATTGTTCTATACATTTATAACTATTGTCTTTTTGTTTGGTTTCTTATAATTTGTTTCAAAATCTAATTGATTACAAATTTGATAAAAAAATGGTGTAATTAGCAAGAGATTAATAAAAGAAAAAGATGAAGTATGTTATGTGCATGAAGTGGTTATCAATATACATGGAGCTCTAAATGAGCATACATGCACCAACAAACATCTTGATATTTGATTCGAAGATGTTTGAAGTGGTTATCAATAGCGAAGGTTGCGTCTTATGTTTGTTGTTTGTCTATGATCCTTTGAATGTTGTGGTAAGTGATGACGAGTTGTAAGTGAAGTGTTATGATAGACGAGTAGTTGTGTTTCATCTTTCTTTTGTCTATGATCCTTTGTTTATGAAACTTCAATGATGCAGACAGGCATCTTTTGTTAAAACACTCTAATTTTTAGTTTACATGGGAGTTTTAATCTTTTAATTAGTGCTTGTAATAGGTTTTATTTGTAGTTTACATAACTTTTAGGGATGTTATTGGAATATAACATTTTTATAATTTTTTATTCGACCCATCCTGACCCGATTCTCGCCCGCCATTTTGCCAGGTATAAATTGTAAACATAGATAAAAGATAAGCAAGTTGTGATGGTATATGTAGAATTATATATATATATATACACACACACAAAACATTGTTTGAAAATAATGTTAAATGAAAATATACTATATAAATAAAATAATTAAAAATATATTGTGTTTGATCTAACTCGTATTCTAATAAAATTAAATTTTAGACAAAAATAACACATCATAATGATATTTTAAAATTTTAAAAAACATTGTATTTTAACAGTTTTAATAGACAACAATGTACGGGTATGTCTATGTGCGACGACTCGGTTTTGAATAAAATTTACATTTAAATATGTATAAAAATAAGTATGTTGTGATTGTATAATTGGAATTTAAGAAAACATCAACAACATGAAAATGATTCAATGAGTGTTAAGGAACACAAATTTTAGCTTATAATAAATAAATTTTAAAATATATTATAATGTAATAACTGCAAATCACGTTATTAATGTTATTATCAACACGTAAACGTATCATATCATAAAATAAAGAGATCAATACACGAGAAAATGTTTGGTAAAATATATGGTAAATATGAGATGAGACAATCAAGAATGGTGAAACAAAACTTAAAACTGAAAATTATCATGAAATTATTATTAGTTTACTGACACTATTATTTTTATTCGGCTTGATGCCGATATCAATTTCTATTTGACATGGTATTATAGTATAACAAATGTTAGCAAATGTAACAAATCGTATCATATCAACTTCAAACACAAATAATACAACAAAAAACGGTCAATATAAACAATTACATAAAAAATGGAAGGACGATGACCTAATGGGAACATATATTAATCAACAAAAAGCAATGTAAAAGAGACAAAATGGCTAATGTATTTTGATTTTTGAAACACCGGTGATGGATGATGCCAAACCGACATATTTCCTCAAATCGTTTTCCAAATACTTAAAACACCAAGTGGAGAGGTCTTTCCGTCTTTGTTAATTGCTTTAATGTGCATCCACGAGCCTATATCATGTTGAGTTTTTGTTTTAATGTTATAAATATATGGTTCTATTGTTGTCCGTTTGTGGGGACATCCTCAAGGGCTGTTCACAAGTCGAGCGGATTGCTAGGTTGAGCTCGAACTCAACCGAATTGAGTTGGGCCGAGTTAACTTGTTTACAACCGTGTTTTTTCAAGCGAGCTATTTCCAAGCCTTATTTGAGCGGTTAACATCGAGCGAGCTTCATGTTATTGAACAACTCTAACATCCGCTATTTGTAGATGGACATTGATCTTTCAATAAAGATGAACACTTTTGTCTGACATTTATAATACGTACTGGGGGATACGTTTTTTTAAACCTTATGACTAAAACTGTAATTTTTTAGTCTCACGAACAAAAGGTGAAATTTGAACAAATCTCAAAGACGATCTATTCTGAAAAAACAAGAAAACTAAAAAAACATATTATATTGATAAATACTTTTATAAGTATACCATTTTTATAAATATAATTTTCAACTACATCTATTCTGAAAAAAATAAAAAACATGCTAAAAAACCTATCAATACTTAGGGTATGTTTGGTATGTGGCAATAGAATGGACGAAGGAATGAAATGAATAAAAGAATGAAATGGATAAGAGAATGAAATGAATCATTACATTCCACTGTTTTATTTGGTTGTCCTTTAGTAATAAATAAATCATACATTTGTTTTATTTGTTAGGTATAAAAAATGAAACAATAAAGTGTAAAAGTAGTTATGATGGTGATGACGAGCGGGGGTGGTGGCCAGAGGTGGTTTCTGGCGGCGGCGATGGGCGGAGGTGGTTTCCGGCGACGGCGGTGGTTTTCGACAACGGTGGTGGCCGGTGGTGGTTTCTAGTGGTGGTGGTGATTTTCGTCGACGGTGGTTTCCGACAGCAGTAGAAGCTGACGGCAGCGGTTTTTGGCGACGGTGGTGGCTGGCGGTGGTTTCCGACGGCGGTGGTAGCCGAAGGTGGTTTCCGGAGTCAGCGGTGGCCTTAGGTGGTTTCTTGCGATGTCGGTGGTGGCCTTCGGAGGTGGTTTCTTACGATGGCGGTGGTGGCCTTCGAAGGTGGTTTCTTGCGGTAGTGGTTCCCGGCGGCGGCGGTGCCTTCGAAGGTGGTTTCTGGTGGTGGTTTCCGGCGCCGGCCGTGGCCGGTGGTGGTGGCCTTCAGTGGTTTCAGGCGGCGGTGGTGGTGGCCTTCAATGGTTTCAGGCGGCGGCGGTGTCCGGCAATAGTGTTCCCGGGGTGGTGGTGGCCGACCGCGGTGGTGGTTGCTGGTGACGAGCGATCTTGGTGGTTGGTGGTGGTTGTTGTGGCGGGTGGTGTCACACCCCAACCTTGACGGCGGAAACGTCAAGATGTGAGGGTTAAGATTGTTCACAATCACATAACGTTATATTTAAATGTAAATATTTAAATTATAAGTTTCAAAAGGCATAACAAACATAAGTCTCAAACATGAAAGTTTCAAAAGGCATAACAAACATAAGTCTCAAACATGAAATAAGTTCCAAACAAAACAAAACATTACATAAACATTTTATTTATTAAACTAGGTCCAAGTCCTAGTTTTATTGCAAGCTTCAAAAGTCCACTTTAAACTTGGGGATTTCCTGAAACATGATAAAAATAAAAGGTCAACTATAAATAGCTAGTGAGTTTCCAAGGTTTTCATACATAATATGATAAGGTTACAAGTAGCAATTCATGTCATAGGTCATAAGCTAGTAAGGTTATAGAACACATATCGTTACAACCAAACCTCGACTTGATTACAAGTATATAAGATTGGCGAAGTGTATTTGGTTCCCATGATGAGCAAGCATACGTCATCAGGAGTCGGAAATACATTGACTTTAGCACCAAATAGGCTTGTCAGGCCCAAAGATCTAAGACGTCGCCAGGCTAGCAATAGTTAATGATTACAAACAAAAATACGTATCTCATATAAACACTTACAACACACAAATAACCATGACAAAAATATGAATTGCAAGTGCTTTACAAGTCTAAATGTTTACAAGTGCGTTATGTATAAGTAATCATGTTTCACCCCAAATTAGTGTGAAAAGATAAAAAGGGAGCAAGGAAAACTCACATGGCAAAAATAAGTGTAAGGATGACGATTAATAAGAATATGAATGGACGTCGTTACAACATGAATCGTCACAAGACCCCTAAATATATATTTTTACAAGAGTTAAGTTTAATAATAAGTTTTAATGAATTATCGAGGAATAGGGTCCTAAGTGGGACTTGGGGATGGTCAAATAATTATGTTTTAACAACATGGGTCCAATTTTATTTATTAAAAAAATATCAAAGAAAAATTGTTATGTTACATAAATACAACCTTTATAATAATTTTATATATAAAGATTAATAAGATCTAAATACACAATATAACAATAATTTAAAAACAACGTGTGAAATAATCATTTTTTGTGGCACAATTATTAGCTAATTTTTATACGAATAAATTATTTATTATTTGAATATTTGTTAAAAGTATAGAATTATATTATTATTATTTTTTAAGAAAACCAATTTACAGAAAATAATTAGAAATATTTTAAAATTATTAGCTTTTATAGAATGACTTTTTATAATTTTTAAAAATATTAAAAGTTATTGTTGAAGGCCAAAAAGCCTCAAAAAGAAAACATGAGGTTCCCCGGGTTCGAACCGGGGACCTCTTGTTTAGAAGTCTCAAGTGTTACCGGTGAACCAATGGCCTCAGCCGCAGTAAGGATTAGTTTTTAATTCTTAAAACAAGCCCTAAACAAATCCCCAATTTCCCAAGAACCCTAGATTCAATGGGCTCGAATTGAAGCACCAATCGATTCTATAAATGATTCTAACCTTGGGGCTTTTGTTCCCCATGGAAAATCGATTGATTATGTTTGTGTAATTACCCGATTTGAAGTTTAGCAAACGAAGAACAAACGAAGAACAGCCGCGACTATGACGCGACTGGATTCGATTGCAATTGGTGATAATAACCCAATTAATTGCACAGGGATCTTCCACGAGAGACGGTGATTGATAGCCCTCAATCAATTGCGGTTCCAAGTATGCAGAAGGTGATGCTCGACTGAGGTGCAGTTCGCGATGAAGGTGGTGCTTGAATTCGTTAATTGTGTTTGTTTCAGGTGTAATTGGTGGTTGCAATCGATTAGTGATAGATAGATGATTGTTTATGTTGAATTAATTGGATTATTATTGTGCTTTAATGTTCGAACGTCTATCCGAATAAAACCTCCGGTTATTCAATCGATTAGGCTTTGTAACCGGCTTACAAACGGAATTAAAATGTGTAATTAAGTTCGAAACGTACTCTCGAATTCATTAGGAGCGGTTTGGGGTCGGAATCTCGAGAGTTTTGGTGGTTCTGGGGCCGCCGGAGCTCCGCCGGAGCTATGGCCGGAAACACGAGGGTGAAAGGGGGAAAGGTTTGGGTTTTATTCAATTTACACAATTAGCCCTCCAACTTTGATTTCTTATCATTTTATGCATAAAATTATATTTAAAGTTATAAAATGACATTAAGACCCCCTAAACTTTAATCTAACTTGTTAATTATTCAAATATTATTATTATTATTATTATTTATTTGTTTATTAATATTATCATTATTATTATTATTATTATTATTATTATGTTGTTGTTGTTGTTGTTGTTGTTCTCATAATTATTATTATTGTTCGATTTAATATTTTATTTATTAACTTTCATATATTAAAATTTAATGACAACTAAAAAAATATGCATAAATAACCCATGAATTTCAAGATTGACAACAATGACAAAATTAACTTTTAATAACCGAAAAAATACGAGATGTTACACGTGGTGTTGGTGACTAACGATAGAAGAATGTATGGAATGAAAAAAAAGAAAGGGGAGTGGATGGAATGAAAAAAAAGAAAGGGGAGTGGATGGAATGAATTTGAGAGAATGGAATCAACTACGTAATGGTTCATTCCATTACCTCTACCAACCAAACATGTATTTATTTATTCACCCTCAATGGTTCATTCCATTCCGCCCCTTATTTCTGCATACCAAACGCTACCTAAATAAAATTGAAACATATGTAAAAATAAACACATTAGATTTAAAATTTAAGAATACATTTTATATTAACCGTTATAAAGATAAACCAAAATAGGTGTGTGCTTGTGTGATGCGACGACTTGTTTCAAATAAAAATTATATCTAAATAGAGACAAAAATAAGCAAATTATAAAGTTATATTCAAAATTTATGATAACATCATGTTGTTATGAAAATGAGAGTTAAGAAACACAAATATGAGCTCATAAATGAAAAAAAATAAAAGTATATTATTTTTATTACCGTTGTATGTAAATAAACAAATCACATTATGGATGTTATCAATAGCACGCAAAAATCTCATAAAATAAAGAGATCAAGACATGATAATATATATGCTACATACGAGATGAGACAACTAGGAGCGATGAAACTAAATTAAAAATGACATTTTCATGAAATTATTATTAGTTTATTACCATTATTATTTTTATTCGGGCTTAAGACCGATACCAATTTCTAATTGACATGATAACATGGTATAGCAAATGTAAAAAACTAGTTGCTTTTCGACCCGCTTTGGCAGCAGAGTTCAATCAAGTTCAATACACATCCATGAGGATGTCGGTTAGGCAACATCGCCAAGGCCCAGATATGCCATCGCAGCAACAAAGATACCATTTCTATAGGGGACAATGTATATCATGTGTAGTTACGACTACACACCAATAATGAATGCCAAGCGACAACAACTGACTCAATGTTTATGTGGGAACCACAAAATGCCTCAGACAAACTCATGTTCATCATCATCCATGCATCAGTTTTTAAAAAATAATTGATACAACAAATTCAGAAACCCACATATAATATATTTCACCAAGCGCAAAGAAAAAAAGTAACTGTAAGCACAATTGAGCACTATCTGTTCATTTTTCTTTTTAGTAGCACATCATAATATAGTAATACATATGTTAAGGTTCAAAACCGATGTTCGATGTGGGTGCATACCATACCATAAGCAGCTGCCAAGCCATGGCTACCTACACCATTTTTGTTTTAAAATCATAGCCCCATAGGTATCAAAACAGTCAAAAGTCTTAAAAGAACAACAGTTCATCATCATCGACACATGTAAAGCAAGCGAGCAGGAGCTAATAGGTGGGTCATAACAACCATCATCATTGACTCAAGAATTGACCCATAAACAACATAATACAACATGTAAAGCAGATCAATAATAAAGCCTAGGATGAGCCAATGGTTATCATCATTGACTCAACAATCGACCCAAGAAAAACAGATGAGCAGGAGCCATATAAGCGGGTCATAACAACCATCTCAACCATGAATGGGAGGCAAAGCGACAACCAAGGCAAAACCCACATCCATAACACCCCAGATCTGAAAGCCCCAAATGGTAGCGAAAGGAAAGCACGTACGGTAAGGAAATCAACCACTGTAAACCCCGAAAACCCTAAAGGGGTACGGACGGTCGGCGTAACAGACCCAACACCACCACACACACCTGCAACAAAGACATGCGGTAGGCCAAAAGTAGTCAGTAATGAGAATCACGTACGGTATGAAAATCACCACGGGGACAAATGGTGGTGAGCAAGTTTTTCTCTCCGGAAAATGTATGAGTGGAGGCTTTTATAAGGGTGCAAACACAAAGACCAAATATACAAACTCATAAACAATTATATATATACTAATTATTAACTTTCTTATACATTATGGGTTGTATAACATGCTTTAAAGGTTGCACTCAACTTTGTCTTATTCTTTTTAACCTTTAAAATTTTCATTTTAAGCCAATACTTTTATATATTTTACAATTTAACCCAAATATTTTTTTACTTTAAACTTTGATCCCTATACTTTTTATATTTTAAATGTTTTTGTTTTACGTTACGGTCTACATTTTACGAGTTAATACACCGTAGTGTGCGTGTGTAGTTCAACGTTTTTACGTTTATTTTTCTCATTTAACGGTACCCTCGCAACGCACCGGTCCAAGGTCGACTTAATTATTGTTTTATGTGTTTTACATTTCGCCTAACGGTAATGTGTCATTAGTTCTAAGTTTCGGTTGGTGGTTGCTAACGGTGACGTGTCCTTGGTGCTAACTGACATGGTTTTACGCTTCCCGCAACAACGCGGGAGGCTTAATACTGGTTGGTGCTTAATATCAAAATAAAAGCCAACGGAGGCCAAATTAGAAACATACAAAAACAACCTATTCCTTTAACTGGATTTTTTAATATTATGTAATAATTATGTGAAAACTATATAACCTATAATAAAAGAATGTTTTTATGCCACATGTCAACATATTAAGTATTTTCATTTTTATTTTCCCGTCTCTCTCTTCTAATAAATGATAAAAATATATATAGTAATTATATTAGTTAAAAATTTTCTAAATAAAAAAGTTTGATATTGTAAAATTTAAAAACTTGATATTTTAATGAAAAATACACTTTAAAATATATGACACAATTTAAGTTTAAGAAATAAAATACACTTTAAAGTATTTTAATACCATTTTTTCTAAGTTTCATAGCATAATTATATTTTCAAAATATAATAAAAAAACCAGAATGTTTAAGAAAACAATTAAAAAACATAATCTTATAAAATGAAATTTTAAATTGATATTATTATTGTTTTTACTTGAACTACTTATTTATCTTTACTCAATCGTATCTTATTTACAAATATCATTTATAATTTTAATTTTTTATTACAAATTATTTAACATATTATTTAATCAACCCGTATGTTACACGGGTTACTATACTAGTATATACAATAAAATAAATGGTCAATATAGCAATTACATAAAAAAATGAAAGGACGATTACATAATGGATTATGCCAAATATATACAATAAAATAAAGAATGGTCAATATAGCAATTACATAAAAAATGAAAGGACGATTATTATGCCAAACTGACATAATTCTTCAAATCGACATAATTAAAGCACCAAGTGGAGAGTTGTCTTCTCGTCTATATTAACTGCACTTTGCATCCATGAGCTTATATCATGTTGAGTTCGTGTTTTAATGTTATTATCTGGTTCTATCATATTGTTGCCCATTTGTGAAGACATTTTTAGGACATTCGCAAGCATATTCTAAGTCAGGTTGGGCTTGAACTCAATAGAGCCGGGACAAACTAATTTGTTTATAATTGACTTTTTCAAGTGAGTTATTTTTAAGCAAAATAAAATTGAGTGAGTTTTAAGATATTTAAATGACAGTTGGTGAACGAGGGCAGGAGGTGATGAGCGCCTGAGCGGCGTTTAGTAACAGCTGGTTTATGGTATTCCACCTTAACTCTAGAGCAAGTTAGACGTCTGCTTACGTAGGTGACAATCTCAGCTTTCATGTTCGGTCATCGGTAAAACTTCTTCAGATCTTGGTACATTTTGTCAGAACCTGGGTGAATTGAGTAACGTTACTTATGAGCTTCATCCATTACCAGCTCTTGTAAATTTCTATACTGTGGTACCCAGATTCGTTCCATGAAATAACGGATTCCGTCTTGTTCTCTAATTGTTTCTCTATGCCTCGCATGGATTCTACCTTCAGATTCTCAACTTTCAAATCCTCAAATTGGGTAGCCTTGATTTGCAAAGGCAGATCGGAGTGGATGGTTATTTACAATGCACGTACCTGACGAGGTTTAGGTGTCTCCTTTCTGCTGAGGCCGTCGACTACCACATCATCCTTACCAGGGTGGTACTTGATGGCACAGTCGTAGTCATTGAGCAATTTTAGCCATCGTCATTGTCGCATATTCAGCTCTTTTTGATCATATATGTGTCGGAGGCTCTTGTGATCTGTATAGATCATGCACTTGGTTCCATATAAGTAGTGCCTCTAGATCTATAAAGAGAACAATACAGCTCCTAGTTCCAAATCATGCGTTGTGTAGTTCTTCTCATGCATCTTAACTGAAACAGATCAACTACAACAAAACACATACCATACAGGTTGTTGTCATCCTATGATCCTGAACCCGCAACCATACATGCATGCATGCATGCCTTTACCCAATGCATTATTAACCTCCAAAAAAAAATAAATCTTATTTATACATACATGAATCATAAGTATTCACGAGACGAATGAGAATTGACTAATTAGAATGAATTTTTTCCACCTGCGTGATGTGGCGGGATCATAGGATGACATTAATGTGATAAAGGGTATGTTTTTGCAAACTCTGTAACCAACACAAAAATTCGTAGCGCGTGTTGCCCCGGTGACACAAATGTAGTTATTCCTCCCACATTCCGACATAAATGGAACCAGACACTAAAACGACGAACTCATTAAAGGTTTGTAGCAAAGAAAGTAATATTTTATTAAAAAATAAAAAAAACTATATAAAAACAAAAGGAAAAAAGTAAAGAAAAAAAATAAAGACAAACCATGAAAAGAAAAATAATGGTTTGAGTTGTTGAGTGCAGGGATATAACCCTAGTTGAGACTGAGGGACTAAGCGCTTTACCGCAAGTACAAATCTTGTGTAATAAGCCAATTTTAAAAGTCTTTACACGCAAAAAAATACGTGAAAATAAAAATAGCACCGACACTAGTATTTGAGATATTTATTTGCTTCGAATATTGGTCATTTATCAATTATCTTTTGTTTTTTGAACGACTGGTTAGTTGTTAGAAGTTAGTAACACCAAGTTAGTAATAATTCGCTACTGCTAAGGTTTGAACCTTGAACCTTCAAAAAAGACAAAACTTTCCACCTCCTCTTTGAACCACTAGACCAAAAGATAATTTACGATCATTATCAATTATCATCTAACATACAATTGAAAGGGAAGGAATGAGAGTGGTAAAGACGTTGTTTCCTATTTGTTATTATTATTATTATTATTATTATTACTATTATTATTTGTAATTAAGTTAGAGGAAAATGAAGGATATAAGGCAATTGATGCATGCATACTTCATGTTCACCCATGTTCTATCCATTAAATACATTTTTTTGCATGTATGTTGGCAGGCCCGAATCACGTTTTTTGAGGCCTAAATTGAAATAAAAAATTGAAGCCAACGAAAACGTAATCAATTTCATTGAAAAAAACAATAAATCAAAGAAAATTTGGTGTACTAACATCGAGTCATTGATAGTTGATTTCTTAAAAAAAAGGCAAAAAAGGTAGTCGATCATCGAAAATTTCGTCTGGACTCAAATATCAAGTGTTATTCCCACTTTATAATTTCATTGGCCCAATATAATTTTTTATAAACTGGAGGCCCTTATTTTCTGAGACCCAAAATATATCACAAATTACATTATAAAGCCGACACTGTATGTTTGGTAGTATTAACCATGTTTTAGAACCCACGTTTTCATATTAGCAATTACTGTAACAACATCTAGTACCCACGCTCTTTTATTTGCATTAACATTAGGAACTTTTCATCTTTTTTAAAGCATTATACTTTTCATTTGGAGGAACATATGAATCAAATCTTTTTTTCAAGTATCATCTTAGTTTTATTTCTTTCTATAAGAGATTGATCATTCTGAATAGGTCTCTATAGTAATCAAGTTGCGTATTCATGCACCACCACAATCCAAGCCGCGTTTGCTATTACAATTTACGAATCAATTTGAATATTTTGATCATTTTGGCATGTAGAGCTAGATCTAATATGCAAGTATTCGACAATCATTGTATTGTGAATGCAAAAATGGAACATACAACAGCTATGGAAAACATCGAATGAAAAATTATTAACATGAGTTGATTAGGTTAGATTTCATCTCTAACACGTTAGACAATGAAAAACAAAAAAAACACACCCAGTTAATTTGTTGATTTTGTAATTTTCTATTCTAAACATTTACTTTGAATCAAAAACAATTCTAGGATGGTGTTTGATAGGGGAAAACCTACTCTAGCTAGCGTTTCAAATTACAAACAAAATCAATACTCATAGACATGATCTTTAAAAAATCCAAAACCAAAATGAATATCTTTCTATGTGTTTTGATCTAAAAACGATTCATCTCCCTACAATACATGTCTGAATATATGTATTGTAATAATATTGAAAAAAAAGATATACTCTACACGGGTTAGCTTTTATTTTAAAACTTTACATACAACTGGTTTTAGTATATCCGTGTACTACACGGGTTGAATAAAAAATCTTAAATAAATTAAAACTTTATTAATTATAAATCGATATTCTAATATAAAATGATTAAAATCTTTCTTATAATAAATGAAATAAAATTTTTATTTTAAAAAACTAAAAAGTGTCACACTTAAAAACTTTTTATTATAACTCTCAATTTTAAATATTTATTTTTTATATAAATTCTACTTTTTATAAACACCAATAAAAAAATTTTTATATTTTTAAAAAGGTTTAATGTTCTAAATTTTTTTCTAATTTTATGAAAGATTATTTCCTTAGAAATAACATTAGTAAAAGATCTATTTCTTAGTTTATTAAAAAAACCATTTTAATAAAAAAAGTTATATAATATTATTAGTATTTAATGTGATTATCCAATACGAGAAAGAAACGATAAAAAATGTTGAGAAAGAATATGTTCTTAACATATGTCATCCTATATAATTTTTTATTAAAGTAGGAAGATTTTATGATACAAGATGTAACAATATTAAAACAAATGATGATAAAATCTAGAAGAAAATACTGGAAAAAGTTATTTAAGGCAAGTATCATGAAAAACAAATTTTCAAATCTTATGTTATCTTGAATCATAAACAAATATTTTGGTTCCAAAAGTAATTATAACCGTTAGATAATACTTCCTCACAAACGACTATATATCTCTACATACATAATCACACCCCATTTCATCATCTACTCACTTAATTTCAATTCTGATTTCTGAAGATCTTCTAGAGAGAGAAAGAAGATGTTAATGGAGGCTTTTGAGAAGATCATCGAAGAAGCAACATTCGTTGTTCTTAAGGCATCATGAAGACGACGAAGCAGCTTTCCTTCTCACGTACGTGTATATCTTCAGCTCATAATCTGCGATATTCTCCTAGGGTTTCATGATTCATCTTCAGATTTGTGTTTCCATTACTTTGACATGAGTTTAGGACTTACATTCTCGGTTTTTAGATCCTAACAGTACTAATTTGATTTATTTGACTTCTATCAGATGATTACGCTTCGTTTAGGTTAAAATTGCAATCTAATTAGGGATCGATGGTAGAGGTGGCCAAAAAAACCGGAACCTGTTTGAGGCCCAAACCGGTTTCAAACCGGGTCCGAACCGCCGGTTCTTGATCGGTTTATCACTTCCACGTTCCAAACCGGTTTCAAACCGAACCGGTTTTCAAACCGGTCCCAAACCGGTTTCAAACCGGTAACCAAACCGGTTTTCAAACCGGTTACCGTTACCCAACGGCTATATAGCCGTTTTTTGCAATTTTTGACCGTTTTTTTGATGTTTTTTACCATTATACCCCCACTAGGTTACTATATATATGTATTTGATGTTTTGGTTGAATCACAACAACTTATAACACTCTCTACTCAAAAATCTCAAAAACGCTCTCAAAAACGCTCTCCACAAATACTTTCGTTTAAAACGCTCTCAAAAACACTCTCACAAAAATCTCTAAAATGGCTTCAACAAGTGTTCAATCATCCGTTGGTTATGAAGCGTCTTCAAGCAACGTGGTGATAACAATCCTTCCTACGAATAGGAACCCCGAAGTATGGTGCAATTACGATTTATGTCAAATGGCTAGCGGTCCAAACAAGGCTCGTTGCAAGTTTTGTCATAAGTTTTTCAAAAAAGATGCAAACACAACGTTGAAAAACCATATTGCAAATAAATATTGTAGAGCGTTAAAAGGTGAACCTTCTCAAGGTCAAGCTTCGATGACAAACGAAGGAAATATTTGGGCTTATAACGTCGATGTGGTTCGGGAGTAAATGGCGCAATTTGTAATTCAAGAAAGCTTGCCATTCAAACATTTCGACAATGAACGTTTGACTCGACTCATTCAACGAACTCTCCAACCTCGTTACACCAATGTAAGTCGTGCTAATCTTCGAAGAGATTGTTTAAAAATGTGGAAAAAAGCTAAAAATGAATTAATATCTTATTTTAAAAATTTACAAACCGGTGTTAACTTAACTAGTGATGTTTGGTCGACACCTCACGGTTCACCGGACTCGTACATTTGTGTCACCGCCCTTGGGTTGAACCCGATTCGTGGCAAATGATGAAACGTACGATTGCGTTTGAATTGTTTGATTATCCTCACACCGGCCAAAACATTTTTTATCTTATTGATAAAGTTATTCAAACGTATAAATTAGAAAACAAATATTTTCTATATCTTTTGATAATGCTTCAAACAACACTCTTGCGATAGATAATTTGAAATTAAAATATAAACCAATATGTGAGGGTGTGTTTTTTCATAGTCGATGTGTTGCGCACATCATAAACTTAGCCGTGCAAGACGGTTTAAAAACGATTGAAACAATTAAAGATTGTTTTAAAAGAATGTTACGTGATATTTTTAGTAACAACCAAAGATATACTAAATATCGCAAGTTTTGTAAATACACAAATACTAAATGTTTAGGTCCAAATTGGGACGTACCAACACGATGGAATTCCACATGTAACATGTTTGAAAAGGCTATTGAACAAAAAGAAAGTTTAATAGCCTTTCATAATAGTTTGGTAAGTCGGGGAAAGGCAAATTCTTACCATCCATCGGGTTGGGCCATCATCGAAGAAGTAACAAAAATGCTTCAAGTTTTTAAAAATGCAACTACATGTCTTTCTGGAGTTTATTACCCAACGAGTCCGTTGGTACTACACCAAATTTATTTAATGACTTCAAAATTAAATGAATTGTCGTGTAGGGGTAGACCTTATTCCGATATGATACCCCAATGAAAGAAAAACTTAAAAAATATTTTGAAGAAATGCCTCCCGTTATTACATGTGCCGCTGCTTTAAACCCTTGTTTAAATTTGTCGGGGGTTGAAACTTTACTTGATAAAATTACTTTTAATTTGGATTTAGAAGTTGATAAACCAATGTATAGTAAAACTTTAAAAGCGACTTTCAACAAACAATTACAACAATGTATGATGTTTATTATTAAAATACGGGGAAACATCACAAATCCATGATGCTTTAAGGCATGCGGCAAATGCCGAATGTTCGAATGATCCAATGTTTGATTTATATAATACTTTAAGGGATGAATGTAATAAACGTCAACGTGGTAACACTCCAAGTAGTGAACTCGGGAGGTATGGTCTTACAAACTTTTTATCGACCATGACTCCACATGAATTTAAAAATTTTGACTTGTTGGCTTGGTGGAAAGGTAAGGAAGATCAATTTCCCATCCTATCCACCATGGCCGAGATTTACTAACCGTCCAAGCTTCTACGGTAGCTTCGGAATCTGCTTTTTCTGTTAGTGGCAGGATTATATCAATAAGACGAACTCGACTCACTCCACAAGCAGTTGAAATGTCAATTTGCTTGAAAGATTATTTGGATGCCGCGGAAAGAGTACAAGACAAACGATCGCTTGAAGGAGAACTGAAATACGAAGCAGAATTATACGAGGACGAGGTAGAGAGCGGATTGACACCAGGAATGACTGATGATGAAGCGGCATATGATGACTACATTCGTAACAGTTCCGGTTCTGGTGGCGAGGAATAAACGTACAAGTATAATACGAACGAAGAAACGACTATGTTAAATGTTTAGTTTTAAATGTTTAAATTATTTAAATGTTACGAATTGTTAAAATGTTTAAATTGTTTATAAATGATATAAATTGTTTATAAATGTTATTAATTGTTAAAATGCTTAAATTGTTTATAAATGTTAATAAATAGTATATATATATATGTTTATAAATGTTATAAATTGTTTAATTGTTTAAATCGTTTAAATGTTTAAATTGTTTAAATGTTTAAATTGTTAAATGTTTTAAATGTTTATAAATGTTATAAACTGTTTAAATTATATAAATTCTTTTAAATATATAAATTATATAAAAATGTTATAAATATTTATGTTTTAATTAAAAGTTTAAAATTGCGTTTGAATATAACCAAAAAAAAAAAACGGTTTGGGCCCGAACCGGTTCCAAACCGGCTTGATAGGTTTGGTTTTTACGGTTTTGAAACCGGTTTGAACCCGAACCGGTTTGGGGCCAAACCGGTTTTGACCGACTTTGACCAAACCGGTTTCGGTTTGGGACCCGAACCGGTTTGGGCCCTCAAACCGGTTTTTACATCTCTAATCGATGGTATGCTTCTATCAGATAATTCTTTGATGTGTTTATTTTCATTATCTAGTGTCTGATTATATTCATCATGTAGTGGTATTTGATGCGTTTCCGAAGTTAAGTTTGGGAAACTGGTGGGATTTGAGGATCTTAAATCGTATTAATAATTAATGGTTTGGGGGGGTTGTTTACTGTTCCAATCCTTCTTCATGAAATTTGCTTGCATGATCTGACTTTGATTTATTCATGTTCTTGCTCTGTTTTTTGTGTTATTTTTTGGTAGATGAAAAGAGAAATCTCAACAATGAAGTTGATCAAGCATTCCAACGTTGAGGTATCGTGAATATTCCAACTTATTCTTGTTTCTACTGTATTAATATACAGGCCAAAAGGTACTAATATTCATCCTTCTTCTCCTTAATGCTGGAGATTAATTAGCGTCATAGTAGAGGCATGTATCAAGGAGATCTTAAGGTTCATCAAGGAGATCTTAAGGTTAATCTGACAGTATCCTCGTTGTTATATTATTGTTATTATTATTACTATTATTTGATTATGATCAGGCCCCTGTCGTCTTCCTCTCATTCAGTTGTGATTCTGAAGATCTTCTAGCGAGAGAAAGAAGACGTTAATGGAGGCTTTTGAGAATATCGGCGGAGAAGTAACATTCGTTGCTCTTAAAGCTTCATGAAGACGACGAATTGAAGGAGTTCCCCCCGATACACTCTCCATCTTACGAATGCTTTCTGTCATCCTCATGTATGTATTTCTTTAACTCATTATCTGCGATCTCCTTCCTAGGGTATCATGAATAATCTTCTATTTTGTGTTTTCATTACGTTAACACTGTTTAGGACTTATCTTATCGAATTTGAAGATTCATATTGTTGCAATTTGATTTGTTTGACTTCTCTCGTGATGATTACAAACCGGTTAGGTCAAAATAGCAATCTGATTATTGTCGATCATATACTTGTATCAGATGATGCTTTGATGTGTTCATTTTCATGTTTAAATTAGTTTCTGATTATATTCATCATGTAGTGGTATTTATGGATTGTTCTTGCATGAACAACTTTAATTTATTCATGTTCTTGCTCTGTTTTTTGTATTCTTTTTTGGTAGATGAAAAGAGAAATCTCAACAATGAAGTTGATCAAGCATTCCAACGTTGAGGTATAGTATAGTGAATATTGCCTTTTGATTTTTTGCGATCAAGTTTTGTTTCATTGTTGAAATATCATGTGATCAGCAATGATTGAATCCCAAAATTTGGTTCATTGTTGATGTGTATGTTTATGGAGGTAACCTTTTTAACCAAATAGTGAGAGTAACATTTCTGGTTCAATGCTTCAGTCACTGATATGTGGACAACTTGTTCTTAATTCTACTTCATTACTATACAGGCCAAAAGGTACTAATATTCAGCCTTTTTCTCCTTAATGCTGTAGAGTACTTGCATAGTAGAGGCATGTATCAAGGAGACCTTAAGGTTCATCTTATCTTTTCCTCCTGTTATATTATCGTTTGATGCTTTAGTTAGTGATCCATGAACATCTTTTCATATTTCTACTTTATTACTATACAGGCAAAACAGGGGAGACTTTAAACTACTGCTGTGGATATAGAGCTACATCCAATGTACCAGATGCACAGATTATTCCTAAGCACTCTGCAGGTATATGTTTTCTTCTCAATTACTTTACTTTAACTATATAGTTCAAACTATTGTTGCGGATATAGTGCTAGTGCATCAGTCAAGTATTTCCTCAAATTAATAATTGAACTTTTGGCTCATTTTTTTAGAGCTACGTTAGATGTACCCAATGCACACATTATTACTATGCATCCTGCAGGTATGCATTTTCTTCTCACTTCATTTATCTACTGTAGTTTAAACTATTTAGAGGTGGCAGTTTTGTCCTATTTACTTGTGAGTGTGTTGATTTGCTTTGTCTTTTCTATCTCAAACTTGTTGGCATGGATTCTTGATCCAAACCGCTTCATTTACTTTTAATATTTTATTTCTGACATTAAGTTCCATCTCAGAGAATAACTATTCCTGAAGAAAATGATTGGTAAAGGAAGGGGGGATGAACCCACAGTGTGAGCCAGGTAGAGCATGTGAATCTTAAAACTGTTGATGATGTTTTTAATGAGTCTAAGGTTTATGTTTTGATTACTGTTTCATACTTTAAACATGGTTAAATGATTGTTTCAATGAGGGTTTGGACAGATTCACATATTTATTCATTTAATATCCTTTATTTCCAGGAACATCTTGTTAGAGAAAATTAGAAACCTGAATCCATGAATGTATCAAGGAGATCTCAAGCTTCATCTTATCTTCTCCTTGTGGTTATATTATATTTCTAAAAGTTATTTATTTGATTATGACCATCATCCGCACAGCTATAACATGTTTACTCTGGTGATCTTTGGGCTTGGTGCATTTAAGGATGTATGTTTTTGATTCATGAAGCCTTTTTTACCAAGTAAAGTTATTTCCTAACTCTTGATGGCCATATTTGTTTATAGTCAATATGTTTTTCTCTAATGGAAAGAATCTGTTGGCACGGATTCTTGATCCAAACCCCTGCGTTTGTGAGTGGCTCTATTTATCTTTTTAACATTGATAGATTATGAAATTCTGTTCTGACATAAAGTTACGTTTCAGGGTATAACTATTCCTGAAATATTGGAAAATGCTTGGTTGAAGAAAGGAGTATAAACCCCCACATTTTGAGCAGGAAGTGGATACGAATCTTAATGATTTTGATGCTTTATGTTAATGATTAAGGTCAGATAATTTAAACATGGTCAAATAATTGTTATAATGAAGGTATGGACAAATACACATATTTATTCATTCGATTTTCTTTATTTCCAGGAACAGCTTGGTTTAATAGAAAGAGAAACCTGAATCCATGATTGCCTTTGAACAAGGTTTCAGTTTAGAAAATATATTTGAGACACAGAAGGTATGTAAAAGTTCCTTAAATTGCTTACTTAAAACAGGGTTTGTAAAAAGAAAAACAATTTTGTTCAAAGGGTCCTCTACATGTCTAAACTTATGGAAACTTCAAAACCCATGGGTTCCAGTGTTCACAAATGAAATTACAAGGTAATATTCATTTATAAAAGTTCTACGGTTCATAATATTTTGGTATCATTATTATTTACAAGCTTTATTTTATTGTTTTTGGATGCAAACGTAAGTGCTATATGATTCTGAGTAATCTGAATAGGAAAATCAGTTGATGGAGGGGAGCTTTTTGACCAAATAGTAACAAATTATTTTTTTGTTCAATGCATTAGTTAGTGATCCGTAAACAACTTGTTATTACATCTACTGTATTACTATACAGGCAAACCATAGGAGAAATTAAAATACTGTTGTGGATATAAAGCTACATATAGTGTACCTGATGCACTGATTATTTTCATCCTGCAGGTATGTGTTTTTTTCTCACTCACTTATTTTATTGTTTTTGGATGTAAACGTAAGTGATTATTTGATTCTGAGTAATCTGAATAGGAAAATTGGTTGATGGAGGGGAGCTTTTTGACCAAATAGTAACAAATTATATTTTCGTTCGATACATTAGTTAGTGATCCGTAAACAACTTGCTATTATATCTACTGTTACAGGCAAACCATAGGAAACTTCAAAATACTTCTGTGGATATAGAGCTACATATTGTGTACTGGATTCACAAATTATTACTAAGCATCCTGCAGGTATGTGTTTTCTTCACACACTTCACTTTTAACTATGTAGTTTAAGCTATTGCTGTGGATACAGTGCTAGTGCATCTGTCAATTATTTCCTCGCATTCTTAAAGCTACATTAAATGTACCTGATGCACATAATATTACTAAGCATCCGATATGCATTTTCTTGTCAATAACTTTTCTTTAATGCATATTAACTCCTATAGTGTTTTATTGAAAGATTCTAAGTTTTATAATTATCCTGTTGCTTTTATGATCATAACCAATCCATAATCATTTGTATTTCATAGAAAATAGACCCGTCTTGAATCCATTTTGAACTTTTGTCCTCTACATCAACTATTCTCATGAGTGTAAGATCATGTTTGTTTTTTACTATACCATAGTTAATAGTCTATACCATAGTTAACAAGAGTTCATGCTGATTACCATTTGTCATGGTTGGATTAGTTTTCTGTGGTAGACAATCTCATGGAGGACAATATTGTGTGGGGTCTACATGAAGCTCTCAGAAATTATAACTATAAAAGCACTTTGCTTGGATTTTTGGGTATGCATTCTATTAGTTCTTTATACACACACACACAAATACATATATGTTATTGTATGCAAGGCCTTTCAGGCTGTTTGCTTTTCACTTAATCGGTTTTATGGGTGTGTCAACTCAAATAGCTATATCTAATTGTTTATTTTCTAATGTATATATAATGTAAACAAAAGGAGCCTTTGTGATGTGTGAGTATAACAAATTAGAATTATATTTCTTCCCTGAGAGATTTGTATAGTTGTTTTTGGATGTGCTAAAGATATGTAATTACTTGATCCTGATTAATCTGAATAGAAAAATCAGTTGTAACAATACAGGTGGTTGAAGATAACTTTTAGTATGCTTTTGTTGTTTGAATTCATAATTATCAGAAAATCATCATATGACAGCCTGATTATTGCAATCTTATTTTTTTGAGAAGTAAATAGATAAAATGACCAAAAGAAACATTTTATTGTTAAAAAAGGAGAGACACTTCGTGGAATACAAGTAGAAGTCTCTCAAGTTGGGGTGCTAATCTTACTGATTATTTGAAACTTCCAATGACCAGAAGATCAGTTTGTTTACCCAAATATAACAACTTGTATTGCAATCTTAAATTTGAATATCATTAATCTATTTTTCAAACCGCAAAATAAACACACTTTTATCTCATAATTGAGGGTAACATAGATTATTATCAAGGCAATTCTTTCATGCATGTAACTTGGTGGTTTTGTAGGCTTATTTGCAAAAAACAATATTTGCTGTAGCAGACGATGTTCTAGCAGCCTACAAGAACCAAGGTAACATACATGCAAATACAACTTTGTGAGTGTTTTTTTCTTCTTTAATGCATACTAATTTATGGCTTTTTAGTTCTCAAGGTAGTTATGATCTGTTGAGACGCACAAAAGATCCAAGAAGAAGACAAGAACAAGTCAGTGCTGCAATGGGTGTATATAAGGCTTTGAAGTTGGATGGCCTTCTCATTGTTGAAGGTATACTCGAGCATTTGTTATTTGAAAAAAAGAAGTACCATGGGCTTACCCCACTTCCAGGACTTATAGAAAGCATTCCTGAATTCAATGCAGTGTTGCAGGTAAATCCCTAAGCCTAAAATAGTAGACTAGCCTTAAGATCATCGAATCAACATAATACCATAATTGAAATTTTTAGTAGCCCATAACTTAAGGTGAATAAAGTGCTAAAATTTCTTGTTTCTTGAAGTCAAATGCCGCATTGCAGGTAACTCCCTAAGTACCCATTCTTACCCATTACTTGACTTGAGCATTTCTCCACCTCTATGTAAACTTCTATGAATATAACTTTCTAATAAACAGTATTTGATACAACAGATTCTCCTATATCCTGCATCAGATGACTAGCTTAGTTGTGTTAGGTAATTTGATTCTGAATAATCTGAATAGGAAAATCAGTTAATGAAGGGGAACTTTTTGACCAAAAAGGTAGAGCTATATCCAACTGTAGATAACTTGTTCTTGTTTCTACTGTATTAGAATACAAGCCAAACAGGGAAACTTGAAACTACTTGTGTGGATATAGAGCTCACTCAATTTACTTTTAACTACCAGTAATTCAAAACTTCAAACTATTGATATGGATATACTTCTAGTGCATCTGTTAATTTTTGCCTCATATAAATGGTCAACCATTTAGCTCATTATCTTAAAGCTAATGTACCCAGTACACATAATTTTACTAGCATCATGCAGGTAGGCATGTTTTTCTCACTCACTTTCCTTTTAACGGCTGTAGTTCAAAGTTAACTAGAGGTGGCATTTTGTCTCATTTACTTATGAATGTGTAGATTTGTTTTTTGTTTTATCTCAAACTTGTTAGATAAAAGAAATTAGTTAAAAGGGGAATGAGTCAAAGAGGTCAAACGAGTTGAAAGTCCCCTAGTAATTGTTTTAATGCATATGACCTCCTGTAGTGTTCTATTGGAATATTAAAGTATTAGGGGCATCATTTTGCCTTTGTGATCAGAATTAATGCATAATCTTTATATTTCATAGAAAATGGACCCGTCTTTGAACTTATTTTGACCATTTACCCAACTAATTCATCTTGGCACCTCTACATTGACCATTATCATGAGTGTTAGATCAATGTTATGTTTTTATTGGACCTGAAAAACTATTCATTCTGACATATTTAACACATGCTCTAGTCAACAATCTCCTGGAGGACACAAAAATTGTAACTCTGAAAGTACTTTGCTTGGATTTTTGGGTATGCATTCTATTAGTTTTTACACACACACACACATAAATACATATAAGTTATTGTATGCATGGCCTTCAAGTCTGCTTAAATTTCACTTAATGGGCTGTATGGGCACATCCCTTAATTCACACAGCTATATCTTATTGTTTCTTTTCTAATTTCTAATTAATTAAACTCCGTCATGTGTGAGTATAACAAGCAGAATTCTATTTCTTCCCTAAGATGATTTATATAGTTGTTGTTGGATATGCTAAATGTAAGACTTATTTGATTCTGTATAATCTGTATAGGATAATCAGTTGTAATAATACAAGTGGTAGCAAATTATTATTAGTATGGTTTTGTTGTCTGAAGTTTTAATTACCGGATACTTGTTATATTTTCAGTGTTTGAAATAATCTTATTTCTGTTTTCATTACGTTAACACTAGTTTAGGACTTATCGGATTTGAAGATTCTGGTCGTTCCAACCTCATTTGTTTGACTTCTATCAGATGACGACCCTTTTAGGTCAAAATAATAGTCTAGCTAGTGGTCGATCATATACTTCTACTAGATAATTATTTGATGCGTATATTTTCATGATTTAACTTCTGATTATATTCATCATGTAGTTGTATTTGATCAAGTTATGTTTTAAATCAACCATTCCAATGTTTTAAATCTGTATGACGTATAGCAAATATGGCTTTCTGACTTTTTGCAATCAAGTTTAGATTCATTGTTGATGTGTATGATGTAGTTAGATGGATGTATATTGGCACCTTTCAAAGTTTGCAGTTGGAATGTCATGTGATCATCACTCATGATTGGATCCCAATTGTTGATTAATATATTTCCATATCATACTTGAGTATGTTGACGGTGAGGAGCTTTTTGACCAAATAGTGAGAAACAATATTTTTTGGTTCAATGCTTCAGTCAATGATCTGTGGACAACTTGTTCACTGTATGATTATACAGGCCAAACAGGGAAGACTGCAAAAAGATGATTCTCAGAGAATTTCTGCAACTCATTAATGCTGGAGATTACTGTCCTAGTAGAGGCATGTATCAAGGAGATCTCAAGGTTCATCTTATCTTCTCCTTGTGGTTATATTATTTTCTTAAGTTATTTATTTGATTATGACCATCATTTCCACAGCTATAACATGTTTACTCCGGTGATCTTTGGGCTTGGTGCATTTAAGGATGTTATGTTTTTGATCCATGAAGCCTTTTTTACCAAGTTAAGTTATTTCCTAACTCTTGATTGACCATATTTCCCAACTCTTGATTGACCATATTCTTGATCCAAACCCCTGCGTTAGTGAGTGGCTCTATTTATCTTTTTAACATTTATAGATTATGAAAATCTATTCTGACATAAAATTACGTTTCAGATTATAACTATTCCTGAAATATTGGAAAAAGATTGGTTGAAGAAAGGAGTATAAACCCCCACATTTTGAGCAGGAAGAGGATACGAATCTTGATGATTTTGATGCTTTATGTTAATGATTAAGGTCTGATAATTTAAACATGGTCAGATAATTGTTTCAATGAAGGTACGGACAAATTCACATATTTATTCGTTCATTTTCTTTATTTCCAGGAACAGCTTGTTTTAGAGAAAAGAAAGAGAAACCTGAATCCATGGACACGCCTATGAACAAGGTTTCAGTTTAGAAGATATGTTTGAGAAGCAGAGGGTATGTAAAAGTTCCTTTAAAAAGTTTGCTTATATAACAAATGAACAATATTACTTCTTCTATCAATAAATGTAAAATATGTTATTTGTTTGGGTTCCACAAAACAGGGTTTTTGTATAGAGAGAAACGAGTTTTGCTTCAAAGTGTGTCCTGCTAATGAGATCATGTCTAGAATTATGAATACTACCTATGGGTTTCAATGTTTACACACGAAATGAAAGGGTATCATTTATAAATGTTCTTTAGTTCATCATATATTGGTATCATTATTATTTACAAGCTTTATCTTATTGTTTTTGGATGCGCTAAACGTAAGTGGTTATTTGATTTTGAGTAATCTGAATAGGAAAGTCAGTTGTAGGGGAACTTCTCGACCAAAACTCCAAAAGGTAACATTTCTTTTCACTCGATGCTTCAGTTGTGATCTGTAGACAACATGTTCTCATTCTATTGTATTACAATACAGGATGAACATGGGAGACTTGAAGCTACTGTTGTGGATATATCCAATGTACCAGATGAGCAAATTATTACTAAGCATCCAGCAGGTAGGTATAAAATTTCATCTCACTCACTTTATTTTTAACTACTTGTAGTTCAAACTATTGTTGTGGATATACTGCTAGTGCATCAGTCAGTTATTTCCTCATCTTTATGGTCAACCTTTTGACTCGCTTTCTTATAGCTACATTGAATGTACCTGATGCACTGCTAGTACAAGCATCATGCATTTTCTTCTCACTCACTTTACTTTCAACTGCTGTCGTTCAAACTAAGTAGAGGTGGCAATTTGTCCCATATACTTACAAATGTGTAGATTTGGTTTTTGTTTATCTCAATTTTGTCAGAAAAAATAAATTAGCTAAAATGGGAACGTGTCAAATAGGTTGAATGGGTTGAACGTCACTGGTAATTTGCTTTAATGAATATGACCTGCTATAGTGTTTTATTGGAAGATTTAGAGAATTATGGCCATCGTTTTACCTTTGCGATTAGAATTAATGCATAGTTATCTATATTTCATTAATAATGGACCTGTCTTGAACTCTTTTTGACCGTTTACCCAACCGAACCATCTTGGCACCTTTATGTTGAACATTATCATGATTGTTAGATCATTGTTTGTATTGTATTGGACCTTCCATGGTTATTAGTCTATACCATTTGGCACCTAATTACCAAAAATGGCCATATTTTTAGTGTTTAAAATAATCTTTTTTTTTCTGAGAAATTAATAGATAGAATGACCAAAAGATATATTTTATTGTGTAAAAAGGAGGGAACTTCATGAAATAAGAGAAGTTTCTCAAGTTAGATTAAATGGATAAATAGTGCTAATATTAAATCGATTATCCAAAACTTCCAATAACCACAAGATGATCAGTTTATTTACCCAAATATAACAACTTGATTTTTGCAACTTAGTTTGAATAATCATATAATCTAATTTCCAAACAGCAAAATAAACACATTTTTTTTTATAATTGAAGGTAACATGGGTTATTTATCAAGGCAATTCTTTCATGAATGTAATTAGGTGTTTCTTAAGGTATGTTTGCTCAAAAAGAACTTGCAATAATAGATGATGTTCTTGCAGCCTACAAAAACCACGGTACCTTACAAGCAAATACAATTTTGTAAATGTTTTTTTATTCTTTAGTGTGTGGCTATTTAATCCTCTAAAGTTGGTTATGATATGTTGGGATGAACAAAAGATCAAAGAAGAACACAAGAACAAGTCAGTGCTGCAATGGGGTGCATGTAAGTCTTCAGGTCAACTTAAAACCATGGTGGATGTTTTTAGTAGCCCATGATTTAAGTTGAATTGGTGCTAGATTTTCTCATTATCTGAAGTCAATGCAGTGTTGCAGGTAACTCTTTAAGTACATTGCACCCACTATGTGACTTAAGCATTTTGCCACCTCTATGTAAACTTCTACGAATTTAACTTTCTAATATGTGATATTGATACTACAGCTTCTCCTTTATCCTGTATCAGATGACTAGCTCAGTTGTGTCAGGTACTTGGCTTAACATCTTAGAAAAAAGGTTTTATATTATATGTCTCAGGTATTGATTCTTTAAAATTTAATTTTCAGACTGAAACAGAAAAGTTTCTTGCTGTAGTTGAGGAAACAGAAACGAGCAAGGACTTGCACAATATGAACCATCTGCAGCTGAACCTCATTAAGTTGCATAATTTATGATGAAGATTAATTTACCTGTTGAATGGCATTCAAATTTCTTCTTCTAATTACAAACCACAGCTTTCTCTTGCTTGAGGTTGCCCTTTTACTTTTTCTTAAGTTGCCAATTCTTTGATGCGTTTATTTTCATGATTTAACTTTTAACTTTTGTTACTGTAGAAACATTCACCTTTTTTTCATTTTGAGAAGGTTGATTATAAATGCCCACCAAGGTTTTCATCTGGTGCGAAGAAATTTTTGGCACGAATTCTTGATCCAAAACCCTGCACTGTGAGTGGCTTAATTTATCTTTCAGCTTTTATAGATTATAAAATTTTATATCTGACATTAAGTTTCATATCAGAGAATAACTATTCCTTAAGAAACTGATTGGTCAAGAAAGAGGTATGAGCCCCCACATGTTGAGCAGGTAGAGCATGTGAATCTTGATGACGTTGATGCTTTTTTAATGAATCGAAGGTATATGAATTGATTACTGTCTCATACTTTTTAACATGGTTAAATTATTGTTTCAATAAGGGTTTGGACAAATTCACATATTCATTTATATAATTTCCTTTATTTCTTGGAACGTCTTGTTAGAGATAAATAGAAACCAGAATCCATGAATGTCTTTGAACAAAGTTCCTTTAAAATAGTTTGCTTAAAACAGGGTTTGTAAAGAGAGAAACAATTTCATTTCAAAGCTCCCAGCTCCCTGATAATGAGATCATGTCTAAAGTTGAAGAAGCTGCAAAACCCATGGATTTCAATGTTCACAAACGATACTACAAGTATTTTATTTATAAATGCTATTTGGTTCATCATATTTTTGTATCATCATTATTTACAAGCTATATCTTATTGTTTTTGGATGCGGTAAACTTATGTGATTATTCGTCTAGGTAATCTGAATAGGAAAACCAGTTGATGGAGGGGAGATTTTTGACCAAATAGTAATAATTTTTTTTCATGCGATGCTTCAGTTAGCAATCCATGAACATCTTGTTCTTATTTCTACTGTATTACTATACAGGCAAAACAAGGGAGTCTTCAAACTACCGCTGTTGATATAGAGCTACATCCAGTGGTACCTGATGCACAGATTATTACTAAGCATCCTGCAGGTATGTGTTTTGATCTAACTCACTTTACTTTTAACTATAATGTGGAAACAGTGCTAGTGCATTAGTCAACTATTTCCTCACATTTATGGTCAACCTTTAGCTCATTTTCTTAGAGGTACATTGAATGTACCCGATGAACATAATATAACTAAGGATCCACTATGTATTTTCTTGTCACTCACGTTCCTTTTAACTGTTGTAGGTCAAAGTAACTAGTGGTGGATTTATTTATAAATGTGTTGATTTGGTTTGTGTATTATCTCAAACCTGTTAGATAAAAGAAATCAGCTAAAAGGTGAATGAGTGAAATAAGGCAAATGGGTTGAAAGTCATCAATATTTTTTCTTTAATGCACATTAACTCCTATATTATGTAAGGCCTTTCGGGCTGTTTCTTTCACTTAATGGGTTGTTGGGTGCATCTCTTAAGTCACACAGCTATATCTAAATCATCTAATTGTTTCTTTTCTAATTAATACTTAATGTAAACAAAAGGGGCATTTGTGATGTGTGAGTGTAACAAATTAGAATTACATTTCTTCCCTGAGAAGATCTGTACAGTTGTTTTTGGATGTGCTAAAGATATGTAATTACTTGATCCTGTATACTCTGAATAGAAACATCAGTTGTAACATTACAGGTGCTTTGGTATGCTTTTATTGTTTGAAGTTATAATTACCAGAAAATCGTCATATTTTTTACCCAAAAGCCTGATTATTGCAATCTTATTATTTGAGAAGTTAATAGATAAAATGACCGTAAAAGACACTTTATTTAGAAAAAAGGAGACACAGCGCCGGATACAAGTAGAAGTCTCTCAAGTTGGATTCAATAGGCGCTAATACTACTGATCATCTGAAACTTCCAATAACCAGATCAGTTTTTTACCCAATATAACAGCCTGTGCTGAAATCTCAAATCTGAATATCTGTTAATCTATTTTTCAAACTGCAAAATAAACACATTTTTTAATCGTAACTGAGGGTAACTTGGGTTATTATGAAGGCAATTCTTTCATGAATGTTTCAGAAGGCTTATTTGCTCAATAAATACTTGCAGTAACAGATGATGATCTTGCCGTACGACAACCAAGGTAACTTACAAGCAAATACAATTTTGTAAATGTTTTTTTCTTTAATGTGTATTAGTTTATAGCTGTTTAATCCTCTAATGGTAGTTATGATCTGTTTGGACGAACAAAAGATCAAAGAAGAACAGAAGAACAAGTCAATGCTGCAATGGGTAGCCTTTTCATTGTTGGACTGTTGGAGGTATGCTCGAAGATTTGCTAATTTGAACGGAGAAGTACCATGGGCTTATAAACAGCCTCCAGGACTTACATAAAGCATTCCTGAAGTCAATGCAGTGTTGCTGGAACTCCCTACGCCTAAGGTAATAAACTAGGCCCCTACAACCTTCGAAACAACTTAAAACCATGTGAATAAAGTGCTAACATTCTTCATTTCCTGAAGTGATGCAAGTACACGATTTTACCCATTACGTAACTTGAGCATTTTGTCGCCTCTATGTATACCTCTATGAATATAACCTTCTAATAGGCGATATTTGATACTACAACTTCTCCTTTATCCTGTATCTGATGACTAGCTCAGCGGTGTAAGGTACTTTGCTTAACATCTTAGAGGCTTTATGTTATATTTCTCAAATATTGATTCTTGAAATTTAACTCAGTCTGAAACAGAAAAAGCTTCTTGGTGTACTTGTAGAAGCAGAAATGAGCAGGGGACTTGTACAATATGAATCATTTGTGGCCGAACCTCTTTAAATTGCATATTTTACGGTGAAAGTAAAATATTCTTCATGTAACAGTGTGGCAATAATCAATTAGGTTCTTGAAGAACACGCTTTGTTACCTTATTCTGGCGGCTGGTCTGAATGTTTATGGGCTGAAATATCATGTAAGAACAGAAGATGAAATAAATGTTTGGTTGTATAATCCTCTAAAGGTGATTATGACTTACGATGTGTCGGGATGAACAGAAGATCAAATAAGAACACGCGCGGGAACAAATCAATGTTGCAATGCAGCATGTAAGACTTTGATGTTGGATGGCCCTGTCACTATTGGAGGTAACCATGAACTTTAGTTGAATGATATGTTTAGGGGTGGCATTATTATGGGTCGAGTTGGGTGGGTAACGGGTCCAATGGGTTTTTTGCACATGCCAAATTGAAAATTTCTTTAATCCCCTTCTTGATTTTTCTACTTAATAATAAGTGTGTGACATTATACTGTATTATTTCAATATATATCTATGTTCTAAATTGAATGATTTAGAAGGTTTTATGTAATAAAAATACACTTTGGGGTGACTTTTGATCCATTTGACCTTTTTCTTTCATACAAGTAAATAAGTTAAACTTGCCAACTCTAAATAGGCAGTTAATATTCGACTTCTTGCTTTCTTATGTATTAAACTATTAATGTTGCTTTTTTGCTTTTGAAGTCAAAGGGGTAAAACATCACATGCACAAATGTTAACCTTCCTTCTTGAGACTTCTTCCAAAAAGATTGAGGCTTTTATATATCACAGACCTGTAAGTTAATTAATCTTGATGGCTTAAATATGTCATAAAAAAGTCAAAGAATGAGGAGTGGATCTTAAGCATGGTTGAATGGTTCAAAATTGATTGACGGGTCATTACTGCCTAGTGGTTATTTTATGTTTTTGGTTTAATTTGCAGCAGAAAGTATTTTTGTTTTTTTATTATTAAGTAGTGTATTAGTGGGTACTAGATCATATGGTAGTATGCTATAGTTTGTAGGGAGTAGTTGGTTTACCCACGTTGCATGAAGTGGTATCTTTCTTTATATGTACTTGTTGGGTAGCATAATGAAAGTAGTGTTGAAAATAGTGTCTGCAACAAAACTCTCTCTTCTTTCTCTATTAACAAATATCATAAACCACACCAACAAGACCAAGATGTAAATTCATAGTGGTATATTTCTATTGATTATATTTTCAAGTTTGCAGGTGGTAGGGGATTGCCTGTTACATTCAACGGAGATCTCAAGAACGAGTTTGTTGAAGCTAATGTTGGTTTTGATACTATTAATAAGGTGCGCATTATATGATATTGACAACTTTACATGAATAAAAATTGAAGAAATATAGCGTGTTTATCTTTTACTCAATAGATTTAAGCATTTGCATTAAAAATTTTAAAAATAAAATAAAATAGTGTGATAATGTTAAAAGAATACATACATGGAGTTTCTTCGTGGGTTTATTTTTTTTAGTGAGATGTAGGTTAATACTTTTTTCAAACTTTTCATGAAGCATTTAAGATGGGATTAATTCAGAAGAGTGCAACTATATTTTTTAGAAAATTGTATAAATAATCATTGCAGTTAACCTGATTACATGTTTGGTCCCCGAACGTTAAAAATTAGTTTATATATATTTTATAAAGTTTAGACTAACTTTTAAACTTAACTTTGCGGACCAAAAGTGCAACGTTTACATAAAAGTTTGGACTAACTTAGCAATTTTTAAAATTTGGAGACCAAACTTGCAAACATTCAATTTGGTCAACCACATGGACCATTCATGCAATTTTCTCATTCTTTTCTATTTCCTACACCTTTTTTGAACGGTTAACTGGATCAATGTCATTGATCCACCCTATCATCTTAATTACTTGAGTAAGAAATGTTAAGATACTAGGTTGGCACGTCCCTGAAGAGAAACTTATACATCAGTTTGTTTCTATAAGTTCCACATTTAAGACGAGGCCTAAAGTGTGCAATCGACTGCTTGGCATAGGTCTACCAAACCAGATTCTTCAATAGCCTCGGTAGATAAAACAGTGGATTATGGTAATAAGGCACTCAGAAATAGCAACCTTCCATTATCACCCACTCCACCTATAAGGGCTAACCTCTTACTACTAGGAGCTTATCCCCTAAGGAATTCAGACAAGAGGGCTAAAGTGGAGTGTTTAGGTTGTTCTCATAAATTTACTCTTTCTCATCCATGCAAGAATAAGCAGTTGTTTTCAATTGAAGTTTTGGAGGAAGATGAATGTGAGGAAAGGAGTTAATTAGCAATTTAAGTTGGAAGAACAGCAGCCATAGATATCTTTGAATGCCATCATGGGAGTGTTGTCATATTCATCCATTGGTACTAAGGTCTTACAAATTCCTATAGGTTCAAGATCCACACAATTTTTTAGATGAGAAAATTGCAAAGAAGATGGGACGCCAAATCAAGGAAATGCCTGCTGTCAACATTACTGTGGCTGTGGGAACAAAATGGCTTGTTATAGGATTTGTAAAAACCTGCAATGGTTTATGCAAGGTCACTGGTTTAAGGCTGATGTTTTACTCGCTCCCGTGACCAGTTATGATATGGTTTTGGGAGTGCAGTGGTTACAAGGGTTGAATGGCATTGCATGGAACTTCAAAGATTTGACTATGAAGTTTATACTGGAAGGGCCTTGAGTTCAAAGGGGCAACAGATATATAGCATTTAGTTTGTGTTCTACTGAAAAAAATGCAAGGGTTTGTTAAAAATCCTTACTAATTGGCTCAAGTACAATTGTTCAGTGTTTCTTGTGCAAAAAGGAGAACACATATCACATGCACCTAAGATTTATTGAATACATATACTGATGTTTTTAAGCTGCCCAAATCCTTACCCCCATTAGAAGGTGTGATCATAAAATCATTTTGAAAAAGTGCACTTAAGTGGTAGCATAGCAAACTTATAGGTATCAAGCAACACAAAAGGATGTGATTGAATATATGAGAAAATAATTTTTGGATATGGGGGTTTATAGCAGAAGGTTCATTAAATCTCTTGCTACCTCCAGGCTATCCGACAAACTTACTGAAGAAGTATAATTTCAATGGCAAGATGAAGCTCAACATGCTTTTGACCACCTTAGGGGCTGTTCGGCAGCCTCTTACTGGTTCAGATGTTTGAATGGTTAAACACTTAATGGTTTAGACTGTTTGTTTTGCGAGCACATGTCGGAATGGTTAAGAGATTTACCTCTGAATGGTTAAGCATCATACTGATGCTAAATGGTTAAAAGGTCTAATGCTGAATGGTTAAAACATATTATCTAAATTGGTCAGATATTTGTCTTTAAATAGTTAAATTATATACTAGCTCTTAATGATTCAGACCTCTTAATGATTCAGCACTTAGTGATTCAGACATTTTATTGATTTAACATTTAATCATTCAAAAGTTACCAAACAGCCCCCTTAAAGAAGCTCTCTAACAACTGCCCACCTTAACTAATAATAGAGTAAATTATTAATAATAGAGTAAATTACAAATTTTGTCTTTTAAGTATATATAAAATTATAAATCTTGTCCTTAAACTTACTTTATTTAAGAACTTATCACATTTTATGTCATTTTCACTAACAAAAGTTAACTTTTTCAGTTGTTTTTTTTATAAAAAATTATTTTACCCTTACCCCTTAAAAAACAAAATTTGTAATTTTCATTAATTTTTTATTTTTATTTTATTTACTTTACATTTCTTTATTTTTTTCTCTTTTCTAATCACTTTTATTTTCATAAGCTTAATTTTTTTTAAATTATCATTTTGCCTTACCTTCAAAATGACAAAATATGTTGGTATTAATTTTTTATTTTATTTCTTTTTGTTTTTTAGTTTTTTTTCTTTACTTTTATTTATTTTTAGCTACTTCTGTTAAAAAACATCATAAATATTTGAAATAATTTAGTTTTATTTTTTTATGAATGTGATTTTATTTATAGATTTTTATTCTTCTATAAATTATTTTTATTTGTTCATTTTGTTCATCACTTGTGTAATAAAACTAAAGGAAATTAGACAATTTGAATTTTAACTTTTTTGATACAAGATTTTTTAGTCGTTTCAAATTATTTGGTTTAGGGTTTATACTCAATCGTTTGGAGAAATTAAAATTTTGGTTTATGATATGAATTTTTAACTTTTCGTATTCAATCAAATGATTTGTTTTTAAATATAAATATAATGTGATAGTTCGTAACTTTAATTTAAAATAAAATATACTAAAAGGTTTCTAATTAACACCTACTCAAAGTTTTTAAATAAACAAATCATTCAAATTTTCTTTAGTTAAATGCATTTTTATTCAGACTATTATTTAAACTGTTAATAATGACTTTTTATAAAAGAAAACTAAAATCAAACCATTTAAAATTAAAACAAAACCACCAAACAATTATTTAGGGATTTTGCTTTGGTTTGGTTTTATACACTTAAAAATTTCATGTATTAATCAAAGTTTAATTATACATATATCTCAACTTAGAATAATTATAACCAAGTAAAATATAAAAAGTCAAATACCAAAAGCATACGGTCTATAATAGGTTTATAATATAAATCGAAAGTCAAACTGTTTAACATTATAAACCGAAAGTCAAACTGTTTAATATAGTTGAAAATAGTTACACAAAAAAGGTAATAAAAAGCAACGTTGGAACAAAATAGAGTACTATAATTTTATAACATAGAAAACTATATTTTGAGCTCTCCAATTTGTTCTCATACGAATAGAAAGACAAATAACTAATTTTTAAAAACAAAAAAATAAATTAAATTAAAAAACCTATAGATAAAAGTATGTTTTATACCAAAAAGGATTAAAATAATTAATTAATTATATTTTAGATAGTTTGTTAAATAAAAATGATTAAAAAAGATAAAGGAAATAAAATAAAAACAAAATGAAAAAAAGTAAAAGATTAATAAATATTGTAGATTTCATCATTTAAGTGGTAAGTGGAAAATGAGTTATTCACACAAAATTAACAGAAAAAGTTAACTTCAGTTAGTAGAAAGAACATAAAGCGTGATAAGTTTTTAAATAATAACGATCAGTATACTTATCAAAGTTTAAGGACAAGATCTATAATTTTATATATACTTAAAGATATAATTTATAGTTTACTCTTTATAATAGCATTCTTTAAATTTATATAAAAAATTTATTTTATAAGTTATAGATTATATTAGGTTGTTATAAATTTAATAATTAATGTATTATTGTATTTGACACACTAAAATATACAGTGATTTAATAATGACTTTATCAACTAAAATAAAATCTTGATACTTTGTAACTTAATCATTTATTTTAATTAAATAATTAAAAACTTTATAATTAATAATTTAATTCTATAAGATTATAATGATCATTTATAATTTATAAATTTCAAAATTGAATGAATGGTAAAATTGATGTAATTTAACATAAAATTTTACAAAATGATTAACTAACAAAGTTTAATACATGAATTATCCCAACGAGTTTGAGTTTACAATGTGAAAATGAGTAAAATTTTACACTAGGTTGAACTCGAACTCAACCGAACTGAGTTGGGCCGAGCTAACTTGTTTATACAACCAACTTTTTTTAAGCGAGCCATTTTCGAGCCTTATTTGAGCAAGTTAACACCGAGCGAGCTTCATGTTATTGAACACCTCTAACATCCGCTATTTGAAGATTGGACATTGATCTTTTCAATAAAGATGAACATTTTTTTTGAGATTTATAATCATGTATCGGGGGAATATGTTTTTTTAAACTTTAGGACTAAACATGTAATTTTTTAATCTCACGAACGAAATGTAAAATTTATACATTGATCTTCATGCTATTGAACACCTCTAACATCCGCTATTTGAAGATTGGACATTGATCTTTTCAATAAAGATGAACATTTTTTTGAGATTTATAATCATGTATCGGGGGAATATGTTTTTTCAAACTTTAGGACTAAACATGTAATTTTTTATCTCACGAACGAAATGTAAAATTTATACATTGATCTTCATGCTATTGAACACCTCTAACATCCGCTATTTGAAGATTGGACATTGATCTTTTCAATAAAGATGAACATTTTTTTGAGATTATAATCATGTATCGGGGGAATATGTTTTTTCAAACTTTAGGACTAAACATGTAATTTTTTAATCTCACGAACGAAATGTAAAATTTATACATTGATCTTCATGCTATTGAACACCTCTAACATCCGCTATTTGAAGATTGGACATTGATCTTTTCAATAAAGATGAACATTTTTTTTTGAGATTTATAATCATGTCTCGGGGGAATATGTTTTTTCAAACTTTAGGACTAAACATGTAATTTTTTAATCTCACGAACGAAATGTAAAATTTAAGCAAAACTCAGAAAGACAATCCGTGTAATATTTTATAAAGATTCCAATACGAATAGGAGTGAGAAAACAATAAAACTAAAAAACATACTATATTGATAAATACTTTTACGAGTACACCATTTCGGAAAATACAATTTTCAACTACATCAATTCCGGAAAAAAATAAAAAAACATGTTAAAACTTGTAATTTAATTAACTAATATGAACTTAAATGTCTTAGTTAAAATAATTTTTAAGCTTAAGTTAGCTAATTAAAATATTTTTTAAAGTTGGTTACAATTTTACACTTATTATTATTCCTTAGTCTTACAATAAATGAGTTCTATATGAAAAGACATTCACTGATCAGGGGTTATAATGCAATTAGGGATTAGGGTTTACCGTTTAGCCCTACGTTCTCAACTATATATACACCATATCAAACTTCATTTCGAAAATCATTTCACGGCCGCTGCCACATGATCAGAGATTTTACTTCTTAGTGCTCTATCTCTCCTTCAAGATGATCATACATCTGATTCGGTGTTTATGTAAGCAGTTTTCTTTTCGTTCTTTGATTAATTAATCGATCTATCGATTGTATCATGTGTTGGATTATATAAATATTCGTTTCTTTAAGATCACACAACCGTCTAATCTAGTTTTAAATCTACACATTTGTTGTACGTTGTTTTTTACAAGTTAAACTAATGGTTTGTGGATTTGTGTTTTGATAGTTTTCTTTATATATGAATTACATGTTATCAATCCATTTGCTAACATTATACATTGATCTCTCTCTTTCTCCAGTCGATGAGGCTCCGATCGGATTATAACATGTTGATTGTTCATAGCATTTGATGGTGAATGAAGACATTTGGACCAAAGCCGGTGGTCTGTTTGGTGATGAATGAACTTATATACATGATGAGGATGAGACGAGTCTTGAACGAAATTACGTTAGGATAAGTTTTTCACCCTCGGAAAATTCATGTTTATTCTTCACTCGGTGTCGTAGTCTCCACCTTCCTCACCATCAGCATAGACCATATACTAATATTCGGTCGTATTATGGCTTTTGTATCATGTTAAAATGTATCTAAGTAGTAAAAGGTGATATGTATCAACGGCAGTCAAATTAGATAATTGTTTCTTGCTATGTTGGTTTCGTTGATAGAGCTACTCCAAAACCAGTTGTTTTAACTTTGGATTCCGATTATAACATGTTGATTGTTGATAGCACTTTTAATATCTTGTTTACACTTTCATTTGTGGCCCGTGTTATAACATGTTATGTTGTGTATTACTTTTTGTTTATGATATGTTGGTAGTAAATATATTGATTATAGATGATATATTGATTACACTTGAATTCTGCAAAATGCCTGTCAATGAAAAACTGTTTTTTTAATAAATTTTATAATCACATTTAAATACAATTGAACTACTGACATAACTAGGTTTTTTCTTACGCGCGTTGCGCGATTAACGCACCACGATCTCAAATATAAAAATCAAATACAAAAACACATCGTATTGACGGTTATTCCAACGTAAAACCCTAATGAATCAAGAAAGACACATAAATATATCAGAACGGTTGTCACGCCGATTGTAAAACAGTGACATCTACTCCTCGTTAAAGTGAATGTCACCATGTCATAGAACCCTAAAAGAACACTTTGTCATAAAATTCGTACTCTGTCATAATGCAAAAAAACCTTGATTTTGAATACAACTACGTTTTTAACAATTTTTATGGAAACATTAACAAACAAAAAAAACTAAAGACAAACATGAATTACTTTTTTTAATTATGAAAAGAAAGTTATTATATAAACAAAAATTATTGAAAATTAAAATATTAAATATGCTATAAGGGTGATAACAAAAATTAAAAAAAAACAAAACATAATGAATGGGTATTGTTATTTAAGTTGGTTTTAAAGTAAAAAAGTTTGGTGGCCAATATTGAATATACTAAAACTTTCTTGTAGCTAAGGTTGTGCTATTATATAGATATATAATAGTTGAACACAACATAATGAACATAAGGCCAACAAAACACTTCTTGCTATGTTGGTTTCGGTGATATCAGAAGTCCAAAACAGATAATTGTATTTGCGTTGCGTGTAGATTTATGATTTAATCAAGAAATGGAGAGAGCGTGACAAGAAGTTCTCGTCCTCGCCTCCAAATCACTATCGTTTATCTCTTGTTGCTGAAAGGACTAGATCTTCTACAATTTTGCTCCGCTGTTAGAATTCTCGCTTCTTCATGTTGTTATTCAATCCCTTTTCCCATTGCAAACGTATAATTGATCTAAGTGCTTGAGGGTTAAGTCAAATTGTGAACAAATGGTATAATTTAAAAGAATGTTAGTATATATGTGAGTTTGTTGTTAAAGAAAACCTAAATTTTTAGCATTATTTTTAACAATTCAATAAATGAAAATTATAACTTCATTCTATTACCGACACAATAATATGCATATATTGCAACACTTACTTTTTAAGATCAATATTTTACTCTTAAGTTTATTAAGAGTCAACAAATGATCTTAGTCCTCCGGATAAACCCAATGAGAAAAGGCTACTCACGTCCCTGCAAACACACAGACAACGGTAATATGCAAACACACAGACAACGGTAATGACCCGACTTGACCACCATTTAAGTGGAAACCCATCATTCTAAGTAACCTCCTGTCCATCTCAATGTTTTCAGAACCGGACGCCTTACAGTTTGGTGGTCGGACTGGTTGGAGCGGATTTAACTATATTTATATATATAATTAAATATAACTAATTTATTTATGATTTATATATGTATTTTATAGTTATATATACAATTTAACTATATTTGTATATCCACTGTATACATTTATGGTTTAACACCCCGTTTTTACCATTAAAATAAAAAAATACCAAAAACTAGTCCGAACCGGTCCTACCACCGGTTCAACCCCCTAAAACCAAATCATAGCAGAACGTACTGGCCACTGGACCGATCCCCGGTCGAACTGGTCGGACCAACCGGTCCAATCCGGTGTCCAAAACATTAGTCCATCTAGATCATATTTCACAAAATGATACTCGAACTCATGACTTGCATATTGGAAAGTCATATAATGAGTCAAATGACTCATCCCAACTCATTGATCTAGGGCTAATTAGTTTTTACTCTCAAGTACCATCTAATATCCGCTTGTAATGATTTAAATTCACATCATATTCGTAAAAACAATCATCGATAAAAGCAGGCGAAAACACCATGTACGAGGCTTAGAACGATTTACTGAGGTTTTCGAACAACCAACAATATACATTTATTGTTACTAGATGAAAATCATTTAATGGTAACCATGCTTAGGTGACGTGGTCATATAATTTTTCCTATATAAATTTATGCTAGCTTGAACCATTTGAAACACAAGCATATATATACACCTCCAAACAATATCTTGTGTTTTGTTCTGCAATATATATGGCATCCCTCAAGGTCCTTATTGCTCTTATGCTCATAATCACAATTAGTAATCTCTTAACCATAGTTAGTAGTTCAAGCGGTATCAAGTCGCCACAAACTAAAGGTTCACTTATAACCATGATTGTTAGTTTATTTTGTATTTTTTTAAATTGATTTATTAGTAGACGCCTTTGGTCAATTGGGATATTAACAAATTCAAGCACTTTAATTTGAGTTACTTCTTTTTTTTTTCTAAGGTTTCTAGCGGTTTGAAACCACTTTTGTTTCCATGTTATCGTCTTCTTTAACTAGTGAGATGTGAACAATGCAGACGTTTATTGGATCGGGATCGGGATCGAAGGGTCAAAAAAGTGGATGCAAACAATGCAAATTTCATTTATGAAAAGATCTAATGCATTGAATGCATAGAAAAATTATTGTTCACATCCGCTATTTTGGCAAGCAAATCTCACACATTTGCTGGCTGAAGGAGTGGATCATCTAGAAAAAAATTTATTTAAAACACCACTTTAAATCATATTATAATTTTAAACCACCTGATCTAAGAAAAAATATATATAATCTAAGATCTTTTTTGTTCTAGGTGATCACCAAAAGGTTTTTGGTTTGTGATGTAGTACTTCTAGTGTTTTTCTTTTCTTTTTTCCTACAATGATGGACCCAAAACCTTTTGTTGGTTAGACTAGTTCTATGAATGTTTCAATATACGTAGTATCTTTTTTTTTTGTTAAAACAATTTGATGTTACTTATTTGTTATCTTGTTTAGGCAACAATACCGTAAATGGTCGATTTACCTGCAAAGAATACTGGATGAGAGAATATCCATGTGATCCGCCCGTCTGCGACACTCAATGTCGTTCTAGGCATCGAGAAGCGTTTGGATTTTGCATGCCCAATGGTTATATTTGTAAATGTACTTATACGTGTTAAATATTACGATGGATGTTTTATTTCATATATCTACTATAGATAAAACAAATTAAACATCAATAAACTACATTTAATACTATTGTCTATCTTGATACTTATATATCCTCGTACTTATATATCCTCGATCTGCTGGAGATAGATCCTATTTTGAACATTTAGATACCACTAGATAAAAAGTCTTTCATATAAATATACATTAAACACATGCATATTAATATCATCACGTCAAATTCATACAACTTGACCATTTGTGATAAAAAAAATTAAATATCATAAAACGCAATTATTATAAACAAGTTCAAAATATATTTCTTTCGTTTTATATTTTTACTCCAATAAAAGCGTAAATAAGTGTGACACATATCAGCACTACATTCATTTTTATCAAATTTTTTTTGTTTTTTTCTCATATTAAATAACCACACTAATTACTATTAATATTATTTATTTATTTTTTACATTATAATTAGCTTTTTACTAAATTAAGAAAGCGAACTTTTTATTAATGTTAATTTTATAGAGATAGTTTTTTATAAAAAGAATTTTTCTAAAAAAATCAAACTATTTTTATGATAATATTTTAAAACTGGTTTTTTTAAAGTAATTTTTTTATAAAAAAATAATTAAAACGTCTATATTATTGTTTTATTACTTATAGTTATTACTTATATATAATTTCAATTATATCATATCTTATTCTATCGTTTTATAATTTATAATATTATTCTATTTAATATTTTTATTTATTCAACTCGTGTAATGCACGAGTTTACTAAAGCAAGTTTATACTAAATATAACTCTAGCGTGATGAGGCGGGAATTTATATGTGAATAAAATCTTTATTATTTTCCCAACTTCCATGTTTTTAAACTTTTAGTTACTTTTTGTTTCAAAGTTGTCTTTTTTTCTAACACTTGATTCATTTGAGGTACTCATTTTAAATTATATAAGATATATGTGTGTATTATTTATGACATTATATGGTTTGTAATATAATCTGATCATTCCATACAATAGACCAGTAAAACATCTGAGTCACTATCCGACTGAGTTTTAAAACAAAGATGATAATCAACTCATCTCACTTTCTTTCTTTCTCATTTGGGTGCTGTTTACTTTTTTTACAAAAGCTCTTCTACACTTTTTCATATGCGCGTACGCAGATGCAAGAAGAGTTTTTGAGTGCTCAGACTGTTTGATTTTTGAAAGAAGTTTCATTAAAAACGTCTTCCTAACGTTTGCATGGAGAAGATGTGGACTTACCACTTCTGAGGTCTTCTAACCTCTTCTCCACCCTGAAATCCATCTCATCTTCCCTCATCTTACCTCTCCTCTCACCACCTCCCCACCTCCCCCAACCACCGCCGTGCTGCCTCTTCCCTCTCCCAATCGCCATCGTGTTGCCTCTCCCTCCCCCAATCGTTGTCGTTGCCCTCCCCCTCCGTGACCATCCTTTATTTAAATCATTTGAACAAATTATAATAAGGTTATAAACATTTATTTTTAAGTTGAAAGTTTGATTTGTCATTTATAATAAATAACTAAATTTAAAAGTCTCATTAAAATTTTTTAAAAGTTTTATAAATATTTTATGAAATAAATGGATTATTTAAATAAAGTTTTATTAAGTTTAGGGTGAAAATTGACATTTATAAAACTACAATTACAAGTTTCATATAAAATAATAAGTATTCAAACTACAAGGACCAAATTGTAAATTGTTTCAAACCTAAACCATTCCCCCCGTCTTTTTCCCTGTCTCCGGCCAGACCTCTGGTCGGACTCCGGCAAGGTCCAACCACACCAAATCAATCTATTTCCAAGCTGATCAAACGTTAGTCATGATCGCGAGCCTAATTCGAACTCATGATACATATTAATTCAAATAACGACTTTTATGGGTGTTCAAATTCAAACTGAACATTTCTAACCGAAAGTTTTAATCAATTTTGTAACACCAACAATCAAATGACTTAATGGGCTGATCCTTAACGCATTTCTAATCAATTCGAATGAAATCATGTTGTTAATTTCAATTGAAACAACATTCAACCACCGATGCGAATTGAAACATTCAAATCCGAATTCGTTAACTCGTCTGGTGTGTAACCGATGCAATTGAACCTATATAATAGATGGAGACGTTTCTAAACGACCTTTTCAACATTTCTACACATCTAATTCCGTTTATACATCGCATTTTCTTCATTTTTGATCTCCATTTTCTCTCGAAATCTGTAACCGATCGAACTCCACATTTGAGACAACTTCAACAGAAATTAGTTTAGGGCTTCCCATTATCATCAATAAAGGAAGCTTTACACCAGTTTAATTGGATTATTATAAAAAACGCCCCGAAGAAGATTCAACTAGTCACGACCTAGTTCTTCCTATTCTCCATCAATTCCATCTCAATTCAGGTAATTGGATACATGATTACACTCGTTTATTCATGTTAATCGAAAGCCCTATGCTTAATTCGGTTATCAACATCGATTTGTTGTCCAATTCAATCATTCTACAATTAGGGTTTATGTGGATTTGGGGGAAATATCTAATTATTGTTTTTAAGATTTTAATTCGGTGTTTAACCATATCATGGGCTTCTACCCTACTGGTAAACCATAGGCCTCCCCCAAAGAGGACTTGGGTTCGACCCTAGTCCAATGCATATTATTTTTAAACCAACACATATTGTTTTTAAAACAATTATTTTAACCATTTTAAATTCTAGAAATTTCTAAAATGTTATTAAATAAAAATAAAAAATATTTTCTTAATTAAATTTATTTCAAAAATTATTAATTAATTTTTGAAAAATTTTAAGGTAATACTTTTATATTTTAATATCTTTTAAAGAATGTAAATGTTATAAATACGTTAAAAAAGTTCATTTATAAGTCTTAAATTTTGTAAACCCTTTAAATAGTTAAATATTCTTTCAATCATTTTCAACAAATCATAATTAATTATTGAAATTAAATATTTCATCATAGTTAATAAATCCATTTCACTAATTATTCATTATTTTTAAGTTGTATCATTCAATTAATTTATTTTGTTTAATCAAGTTATTACATTTTATTAAAATCCCAAACCCTAATCAAAACCCTAATTCATACATAGTCGTTCAACCATTGTTATTCTAACAAAGAGTACATCAAACCTTAGGTTGAACCTTGAGGAGTTTTCTTTGGTGTCACATTTAGCATTCTATTATTTCCAAAATGCTTATAACTATCATGTGAGTATTCATTGCCTATTTTAATGTTTTATTATTTGGGGATATCATGTGATTCAATATTCAATCATATTTATTTAATTTTATTCTAAGTTCAATTCAATACATGTTATGTTATTATTTGTAATTATGTGTTCATAGTTAGATAAACTTGATAACATAATCATTAATTCATGCAACTACGGTAACAATAATAGATCTATTGGTTTGGCAAACCCACCCCATTTGTTTAGTTGTGTGGTGATTAAAACCGGAATCATTCATTCTATAAGGCTTTGTCTGTGGACCGAATCAATTCAGTCATTAGGGTTGATTGTGTTGGTCTTTCTTTTATGATACGCTATTGCATTTTAGTTTTAACATTGTCATGTGAATTGAATTGTTTTTCAAGATATTTAATCAACCTATATATGTGTATATAAACCTATGATTACTTACCGGCTATTTTGTTAGTTGACTCGTTAACTTTTCACATGATTTCAGGAAATGCTGTTTAGAGGATTTCTCTCTACTCACATAGAATTAGACTTAGTCAACAATAAAGAAAACAATATCATCCTTTTAAGTTACATGAAATTACACCATGTCTGGGTTTAAAATAACATGCAACCAAAGTTCATCATAAATAGATAACAAAAAATTTAAAAATTTAAGCCATTCAAACTGTGAGATTACCAACGAAATAGATTCAACAATTACTGAGGTTTACAAACGACCAACAATATGTATTTATTGTTAATTCAATGAAATTCATTTAATGGTAAGCACACCTACGTCACGTTCTCACCTAAATTTTTCGTATATCTTTTAATAGTAATACTTAAAATTTCCTTGGTTAAAATCATGATAAGCTGCTGCATGACTTCGTTCCACAACCTATTTTTCCTATATAAACGTGTGCTTCTTGAGCCATTTGAAACACATATAGAGCTACAAACAAATGGCATCCATCAAGCTCCTTATTGCTCTTGTGCTCATAATAACAATTGTTGGTAATCTTTTAACCATAACCTCTAGTATAATCAGTATAAGTTCGTAAGTTCACTTTTAATTAGCCGTCGCTGTTAATCTCTTAGAAAGTTCAACGATTACTTCATGCTTATGTGTCTTAATTGGTTTTTAGTAGACACCTATTGTCTGGATCGATAATTAACAAAGTTTCGATCACTTTCATTTATTATGGTAGTTTAGCTAGTAAGGCATCTAAGGTTTGAAACATCTAGGTTCAAAACTCTTGTTTGATGATGATCCAATTATTCTACAATAAAACAGTTATTCTAGATAACAACCGCTTTAGATACATAAAGTATATATATTAATATGTTTAAAAAAGTTGATGTTACTTGTTTTATATGTGATTAGGCATGACGACAGTGGATGCTTGGCAAAACTGCCATGACTATTGGAGGATTCATCCTGGTCCATGTGTTCCGGAGGTCTGCAGCCACGACTGTAGTGTGACTCGTCGTGATGGCTATGGATATTGTCTCCCCAATCAAATTTGTAACTGTCGTTACGAATGTTAAATCAATATGGGATTGATGTTTAATAATGTCATCTAACGTATATTAAAGAGGTTATATTAGATCGAAGAGTGAAACGAACCCTAACTCACAGGTATACTAGTTGGACGGGCCGATCAGATCAATAAAATCATATTTAAGAACTGATTGACATCATCTAACATGAAGAAGAAAGATAATTCCCTAAATGGAAGGACACATAAAATATAGGGTGGGAACTCCGTAAATAATTGTAATGAGGACTAGATTTATGAGAGATGAGATCCGAAATTTTAATAAACTAATAACCTTAAAGAAAGTATAAATAATTTTGATGAGAGACAAAGATCCACAATTATAATATTATATACTATGTAAAAACTCATGTATTATATAGGTGAAATGAATTCAAAATGTTAAAGCTATTAACTTTTATGAATATTTTTTATGTTATTAGCCATTATGAAATAGAAAAATAATGAATATCTAAGAAGTTATATATAAAAATTAGTAACTATATAATTGTATTTTAATATAAGATATTATATATATTATTAAAATATAAAGATTATTATTTAAATAATTATTTATTTATTTTACTTATTTAAGATTATTATCATTTAACAGGAGGAAGAAACAAAAAACATGTAACATCCACCCAAATTCGAATTATAAATCCAAAACCCATACCCATTTTAAACTTTCATGCAAAGAAAGTTCATTTTACTTAAAGCATCAAATTAGAAGTGTAGCTTAATCTTAAAATAATATGTTATTTATTTATTTATTTTGACTTCTTAAATCATTTAAACCATTTAAAATAACTTTATTATTTATGAAATAAGGTTTTATTAATTTATGAGGTTTGTGTCATCTATGAATTTTAATGACACAATTAAAATTAAATTGTAAATTTCTTATAAATTTTTTTTAAAAAAAAAGAAAGTAAACAATAATTTAAACTATTAAAGTAGGGTTATATTGAGTTTGGGTCATAAATATAAATTGTAGAACTTAAATAACAAATAGGTTAAAGTTTGGCATAAAATAATAAATTATCAAAACTTCAGGGACCATATTTGTAATTATGTCTAAAACCCAAACAGACCCCCTTTCTCGTCGGCCACCTCCGACCACAACTCCGGCCATCTCCAGCAGAGTTAAGTCTTTCTAATCTGACCCAAACTAAACCCATCGAACCACCCTTTCACTTCGTGCACATGGATTCGAACCTGCTACCATGTTTTAATTCGATTTTAAGTGCTATTAAGAACATTCAATTAGAAACCCGAATGCACCTTCAAACCAAAATCTGTTTCAATTCGGTATACGAACAATTGATTCAATCGATTCATTAGAAACGTACTAGTAATCAATTCAAATTCAACTCAACCAATAATTACGATTGAAAGCAAGTAATTATCATTAAATTTGAGTTGGAACACCCGAATCAAACTCATAACCCGTTCTTAGTGGAAACGATCAAATCATTGATAATTAACAGAGGTATAATACACATATCGGCCCTCCCAAGCTTCCTGCAACATCAATTTCTATCCAAACTTCCTCACACACAACTGTCGATCATCATCTTCGATATCGACCTGCAACTCCATCAAAGGACCCATTCTGAGCAATGTTTGTTGCAATTGATAGAGGGCTATTGTTCATAATCGCTTGAGAAAGCTTCACACCAAACCAATTGGATTATAATCAAAGAAATAGTCTCGAACAAGATCCAACTCACGCGCGACTGTTTTATCTTCATCACCATCGATCTATAACAAAAATAGGTAAGTAAACACACTCGTGCACTCGATTTCATTAGGAGATTAAAAGCCCTAAACTTATTTCTATTATCATAATCAATTTGATGTTTAATTGAAATCAAATCAATTCTAGGGTTCTTGAACATTTGGGGTTTTCTTTAATTAATAGATTTATAAAATTATTTTTGAATCTTAAGCGGATATAGGCTATTGGCCAACTGGTAACTCATGAACCCCATAGGCAGGAAGTCCTGAGTTCGAACCGGGCCTCTGCCATTTTTGTTTTAATTAGTTTTTTTGTACAATTTATAATTCAAAAAAGTAATATTATATTAATAAATCAAAATAAAAATTATTTTGTTAACTAAAATATTTTAGAAATTATTAAATTAGTTTTAAAAGTATTAAAACTTATGACTTTAAATTTAATTATTTTTTTAGAATAACAAAGATCATAAAAACATTATTAATTATTTTATGTAAATTAAAAATCTATTATGGTTCAAATGTAGATTATTTTTAAAATATTATAAATCTTTAAGTTAGATAAATAATTATTCAAATAGTTATTTAAATAATTATTTAAATAATTACTCATCTATTCATTTAACCGGGTTATATATAATTAGTTAATAAAGTTATTCCTTAAATTTTTTTTAATATTCTTGAAACTTATAAACTTTCTATTACACTTTATTTTTATTTTAAAAACTTGATATTATAAGACCTTTATAATAAATCACAAAACTTTATATAACGATGTTAGATAATTTTAAAGTCATCGAAAATAAATATTCAATTGATTACCTTTATCAAATTTAAAATAAATAATTATTAAATTAATTATTACTTCTCACACATTATATTAACTCAATAAATTAAATTATTAGATTCTTACTTTTAGTTGAATTGCTCCAACTATATTGAACCAAAATATAATCGATTGTTTATTTAATTTGATTTAGTTATTAAAAACCCCCAAATTCCAAATGAAACCCTAATTCATGTTTACTCTTGAATCATATCTTATTCTAAACCTAAGACACCAAATATTAGATTGAACCGTGAAGGAATCGTTGGAACCATCTTATCTTCTTATTATTATCTTAAGTGCAACTTATAGCACGTGAGTTTTCCAAGTGAGTTCTTCATGCTCCCTTTTTACTTTATTTTACACCTTTTGGGGTGAAACATGTTATCCTTATAAACTTACACTTGTAAACATCTTGATACTTGTAAATGCACATGCAATTTATCTTTATCTTTTTGTCATGGTTATTTGTGTTATTGTATGTCTTATATGAGATACATATTTTGTTTACAATCATTAACTATTGCTAGCCTGGCGACGTCTTAGATCTTTGGGCCTGACAAGCCTATTTGGTGCTAAAGCCGATGTATTGCTGGCTCCTGATGATGTATGCTTGTTCATCATGGGCACCATGTACACTTAGCCAATCATATACACTTGTAATCAAGTCGTGGTTTGGTTGTAACTGTATGTGTTCTATAAGTTTGCTAACTCGTAACCATTGACATGAATTGCTACTTGTAAACCTATATATATATATATATATATATATATATATATATATATATATTTATATATATATATATATATATATATATATATATATGTGTGTGTGTGTGTGTGTGTGTGTGTGTATGTATGCGTGTGTTTAAACCATGGGAACTCACCAACTTTCAAAGTTGACCCTTTATTTTTAACATATTTCAACTTTATTATTTGAAGATCTATTCGTGCTCATATAGAACTTGGACTTAGTTAATTGAAAGTCCTATTTTGTTGTTTATATCTTGTTTGTATTGTAATCATTTCTATGGTCTTGTAATGTTCAATAATAATAATATTTAATATTATTTCAACTTAATTAGTTCCATGTGCTATGAACAATCGTTTCACATTCGTCCGCCCTAATGATTCCGCCGTCGGTCGGGGTGTGGCAGATTGGTATCAGAGCCATGGTTATAGAGATTTAGGTTATTAGAAATGGAATAACCTAGACTATTACTAAGTACCTTTACACATGAGTCCTCTCATGTATTTTATATACTTAGATAGGATTTTATGTGCCTTATGTGTTTATACTTGATTATGTGATTATATGCCTTATGTGTTTATACTTATACCTTGAATCTTATCAATACACACACGAACCTTAAATCATATTCTAAGGCATTATATGCTTGAATCAAATGGTTTTCAAAATGTGCTTTTGAATCGTTATTCGTGGTTTTCAAGTCTCCTCAAAGTCTATGTCCCATAACTTGAAACATGTAATGCTAGAAGAGTGGGATGCCTGTATCTCGAGGTGTTCTGTCTAGGCAAGGTATTCATATAAATCCAAATCAACCAATGGATCTGTTTACCTTACCTAGGAACCCTTGGGGTGAGTGTACGCTTATAGGTAGGCATGTCTTCATTAAGGTTGTAGTTGACCTAATACTTTGATAAGTCAACGTAATGTTTTGGTTTGTAAACCAAACGTTACACTCGAAACATCTTGTTATTTTGAATTGTTTCATCATTTATGTTGTCCTCCTGAATCTTAAAACCCATTATCCCATTTTTCTTAATGACTCTTAATAATCTTTCTAAACGTCTTCCCCTCAGAACAACACAAATCCTGAAACACATTACAATGATGCTCTCATTCTAAATTGAATCTTTAATCTTAACAAACATCCAATATCAATACATCTAATATTAATAGATTTTTTCTATTAATATTTATACATCTAAATAGTATATAATATGAAATAAATAAACTTATAAATAAAACTTTAAGTAAAAACAAATTAAATTGAACATGAAAAATAATATTTTAAATTCATAAAATCCAAAATTTATTTGTATACAACATTTGATATTCTATTGGTTTATTTTCTATCTTTATCTAATATTAATAATTTTAATCTTTGTTTAATTTTAACTAAGATAATGTAACATGGAGCTGATCATGATCCATGTTTAAAAACAAACCAACTTTTAATAGCGATTGTCATTGACATTTGTTATTTTCATTGCAAAACACACTACTAATGGAAACTGTCTTCTTTTATCTGAAGTTGTCAAAGTTAACCGTGGAATAAAAGTGTGATTATAAATATTATTTACAGATACATCGAAACAATTTGCACATATCAAATGAATTCTAATTAAACATAATAATAACATGATAGTACACATAAAAAGAAATAAAAAAGTTTAAAAGTAGAAATATGTAATACCTTTCCAAAGATGGATTTTTGAAGTAGATTCCCCTTTAAATCAAAAAAATGAAAGTATAATAATATTAATCCAAAAACACAATTGTAGACAATGATAAGTTAAATCATAATCATAAGGAATGAAAGCTCAAATATAAAAAAACAAATACCTTTTGTTAAAGAAAACTTGATGAATCCGGAGCCAAAATGAGAACGTTGATGAAGTCTATCGAAGGCGATATCATCAGACTTTATAAAGACAAATCGAGAGGGTCGTAAAGCTGAGATGGTTGAGAAATATTTTAACATCGGTTATGATTTTATTTCCAAAAAAAGATACCCATGAGTTCTTTAAAATTGAAGAGCAGTTAATGAAAAATCTCATTACTTTTGTCAAGATTAGAATATAAATTGAGTATTTAATGGAAGCACACAATTAAGGAATCGATTTCATAGATAAAGAAAATCATAGATGATTTCTACACTTTTTGTTGATGAATTATTTGAAGAAAAAAGAAAAATCGAACATGATTTAATTTCCAAAAAAATGTTATCTAATTTAGGGTTAACTTTTCAATTTTTTTCTAAATATATTTTGTATCAGAAGTTGACTTGTAGTTAAATAAACCTAGACTAACACTAAGAACAGATACATATTTAGATGAAAATTAAAAAAAAGTAGACGCTTAAGAGAATACAATGTGACACTAAAGTTATTGTTTTATTAATAAGTATTGATTATATATAATAGATATAGATATTTTTAAAATCTTTGCTTTGTAATTGTTTTACCATGCCAAATCAATTAAACAAAGGGAGAATTTAATATCGACTTCTATTCTTCTAAACCCTCTAGCCAAACATATCTTAAATTAAAAAGAAAATAATAAAAACAAAACTTGCCTGCTTTGGATTCTAAAATAAAAAAAGGAAGTAAAAAATTGTTTAATAATAAGTTAAGTTTTTAGTATTTTGTTCAGGGTTTTAGCTTCTTCTTAACTCTATTTTTTAATAAAAGTTTATTGTTCAAAAATTATAGTAAGTTAAGCATATTGGTTTGGAGTAGGAAAAAAATAATAAACAATAAATATAAATTTATTATGTACAAATACCTTTTTGTACCAAACTACCAATGGAGCTATATATATGGAAGGTAGAAGGTTAATGCTTCGATTTATCATTCAACTTACATGTTTTTTTATGCCGAATCGATCAAGAGGGATTGTACCACACAAAAATAATACATAAATATACCCACGCATAACATATGCACTCACATAAGTATCTATACATACTACCTATGTACATAGATCTATGCACAATAACATGTCCTATTTGCTGAAAATTTTTATAAATTTACCTTGAGGGAAAAGTTGTTAAACTTGAAAATGGATCTACGGATCAGTTGATAGATTTTGAATGTATACTTTGTGTGACAAGTAAACAAATGTATTTTAAAATAAAACGTTATATATTTAAACAATTTTTAGTAATACAATAAGTATTAGAATAACAAAGTAAATTAGTGTAGACTATTTTGATAAATGTTAGTATATAATTAACCTAATTAATAGAGCGTGGCTTAAGACTTCCTTAAATCTTCAATTGTTTTTTTCTTTTACGTTTTATGACTACCGGATAATTAGTTGTTTATAATACTTGCTTTCTGAAAATCATATAACAATAACCTAATAAAAAATTTTCAATCAATCAAGCTAGATGAACAATTAAACATGCTCAACAATAAGACCTATTTGGTAAGGCCAATGTGACGGGCAATTACAGGACAACAACAAGAGCAAGAGTGTTAAATCATTGGGTACAATTTGGGGTGTGTAAAATATCAAAAATTCAAAACTTGGGGTATTTGAGAATTCGGATATCCGAAGTTTCTGATTAAGATTCGAATAGTAGTTTAGGAAATTTAGATTGTTAGGATATCCGTACTATCTGAAATTTTATATTTGTATATATCTGTAATTGTTTTATAACTCTAAAATAATTAAATCCTAATCCAAATAAAAAATATAATTATAAGTAAGAGTTCAAATAAAAAGAGTGTTTTGTGTAAAAAGTGTAATAAAGAGTCTTAATCACTTATTTTTCAATCAGTGCAGATCAAATTCTAGAAAAAAATATCATTTTTAAAGACAAAATATTTATATGTCAAGCTTATAATTCTTCTTAGCTTTTTTATGACTAAATATTATTTTTACTATAACATTACCCTATTTATATTTATATATATATGTATGTATGTATGTATTTAATTGTCTTAAAGTTTTTATAATTAAGATTTTTTATATCTATACATCCTTTTCTAATTATTTAGCATAGTGAAAACAGTTATTTGAAAATTTTCGGTATTTGACAATCGACTATTTAAAAATTGTTGTGTACAAATTAAATATAATATTATTAGTTTCTAACGTTTAAGTGGGTTAATCAAACCTCGCCTAGAATATGCTTACGAGTTTTAGAATGTTTATTAATTTATTGGGATCGTCTTGAACATATAATTACAAATAGTTATATCATTTTTAATATGTGATTTGATATCTTATATATAAAAATAAAGAAATTAAATTTTGATCAGTCCTCAAAGTTGCCCTAAGCGTCCCCATTCGACACGCCCTTAGGGCCGCCTTAACCAATGAAGTAGATCTGGTCATTTAATTGTCACATGTTATACACTATCATCCGTAAGACAGTAAAAAACATATAAAGTATATAATTTCTAGACTTTACAAGTTGATTTACCCATTTATATTAAGATGTACAACACAAGTGAACGAGTGATCACACATCAAGTCTATGTAAGTACTCATAACTTAATGAAGAATGCAAGTAAATGTTAGACAGCAATACCTCGGAACATCCTAAGAATGCAAGCACGTGTTGGGTTCTTAGTGTGTGTTTTTACAAGTTTTCGGAAAGAAAGTCAGAAGATTTTGGTTCTTGTTTTCACATAAGCGCGATGTTTCGATTTGATAGAAAACAAATCATCAAGCATCATTCAAACAATCACAACCATTTTTTGCAAGTTGTCCATAGATATCAAACATCATGAAGCATCGTACGATGAATTTTGTATTTGGGACGTAAGATTCTTATCTAGTCATGAAACAAACAAAAGGAATTGACTCCCGATATGATTCACAACTATCACCTTTGATATGAGTAATCATAATTTATATATTCATTCAACACGACTTCCTTGTAAAAAACATAATTGTAGCCAAAAATTAAAAACATACACTATGATCATATAATATTATCTCATAAATCAGAACACCAATAGAATGAAATGCTTTAGAGATTATACTTAGTGCAATGATTGTTGTATGCATCCGTGTTTTTCTAATAAACAATTGCAAATAAACAATCTGCATGAATCAATAGTAAGAAACAAAAATAAAACTAACTTGAATCGCTGTTAACGGTTAGCATCGAAACCCTATAAATGGCCACCGCCTAACACCACACCGCTACCGTCTCTGAGGAGAAAACGAAAACACCGAAAGCCTATAAATTAACAACCATCGCAAGCAGTGACGGATCCAGAAACTTCTGTAATTTCCGAGGAGAAAAAAACTTCTGCGTAGGTTCTTTCTAATTCTGAAGATCATTGAGTGCTTTCTAAGATTTGTGTGCAACTTCAATGTAATTATCAGAATGACGCTTGTAAACAAATCAACACAATATCTTTCAAACCATAGATTGAAAATCGACGTCCCGTCCATTCAAAATCACTATTCATTTAGGTTGTTCTTTAATTATAGGTATAATATAATATAATTTGTATAAATATTTGAATTTTTACAATGTTTATAATTTGACTTCTTATATGTTTGTTTGATTCTGAATATATATTTATGTTTATAAATAGAATAAAATTTGGAAAAAGCTAACAACTTTTTTAGATAATGTATAAGGTGTTAGTTTGTTTTTTTTGTGGGAAAATGTTTGCAATATGCGGAACATATTTACAGATATCTGTAGTAGAAGAGATTGACCAAATGTCTATAGTCTACTAGAAAAAGACGATTTGTATTTTAATATCTATAGTCTGTTAAAATTTTTGTAACTAAAACCACAAATCAAATAAAATACTAAACCAAATCACTAATCATAAACTAAATCACTAACCATACAAACTAAAATCACTGATCAAATAAAACCTTAATCTAAATCACAAATCATACTACAAAAAACCACAAATCAAACCAAATACTAAACCAAATCACTAACCATACAAACTAAAATCACAAATCAAACAAAACATTAATCTAAATCACAAATCATACTACAAAAAACCACAAATCAAACCAAATACTAAACCAAATCACTAATCAAACAAAACTTAATCAAAATCACAAATCATACTACAAAAAACCACAACTCACACCAAATACTAACCAAATCACTAACCATATAAACTAAAATCACAAACCATACTACTAAATCACAAATCAAACAAAACCTTAACCTAAATCACAAACATACTTCATAAACCACAAATCAACAAAACTTAATAAACTAACCTTGAAGAGGGGGGCAGCGGTTGTGAGGGGGAGTGGCGGCGGAGAGTGGTCGACAGCGAAGGTAGGGGTCAGCGGAGGGGGGGGGGGGCTGGCAGAGGGAGGCAGGCGCAGGAGGGGGGTGTAGGGAGGCGGGCGCAGGTGGGGGGAGGGAGGCCAGTGGTGGTCCGGTCAGTGGGGGAGGTGAGGCGGCGATGGTGAGACTTGAGAGGGAGGATGGGGAGGAGGTGCAAGTGGTGGGAGGTGAGAATGTATTGTAAAGTTGAGAAGATGCTAGAAGACCTAAAAAGTGGTAGGTTCATGTCTTTCTCACGCAGACATCAGAAAAATATTTTTTTAATGGAAGGTCTTCCAAAAAAACAAACAATCTGTAGAGCCTAACATCTGCGCAACGCAAACTACAGAAGTGAAGAAGTGTTTTTCAGAAAAAACAAACACCCCTAAATTTAACAATGGATACAACTATTCATGATAAATTTGTTAAAATCTTGAATGGAGTCAAACTAAGCTTAATTGGAGCTCGTTTATTTTAATGAGCACACGTATTTAATAAGCTCGGACCAAGTTTCATACATCATCCTTCATTAAGCTTTCGAGGTTAATGAGCATGTATTATACAAATAATAATAATAATATTTAATGTATATGTTATATAATGAATATTACATATATTGATATAATAACTAATCACATACATACTTATATATATAATATATATAATATTAATATTAAGAAAAAGTAATTATATAAATAAGAGAGCAAAGATCATAAAATTTCTCACAAATAAAACTTGAGTCTTACATATAAATTCAAAACGTATCGAACCCTCTTACATTAAAATATATGAATCCTACGCTCAGGTTTCACATCTACATTCTTATAAAAGTATCAAAGTGTTTTACGTTATAAGTCAAAACGTTCAAGATTATATATTGTTTAAAAATTTCAAAAGTATTCCTTAATTAGTTGATACAACATTAAGGTTGGCATTTGGATTATTCTCCTCCTACACGTAACTAAAGTGATGTCAAAAGATCGTACGTTTATGAACTATCTCTATTGTCATCAATTTTGAAGGGTACGATATTGATTATACTCACATGTTCTTGTCGATTAAGAGAAGTAACAAGTCATGGTTATATATTGAAAAAGCAAAAGTCAACAAAGTGTATCTATATATCTCACACATGTACTTACACTATTACTAACTTTTATGTAAAACCTAAAAGTGACAAATTGCAGTTTCTATCGTTATGGAAATTTGTTGATGAATTTGTTATGTAAAAGACATCCTCAACTTTGTTGTTTGAAAACATACTATTTATGTAACAAGAACCTGTTTTTATGTTTTTAAATTGCTATCATAAATTCATCACCTTTTCTATAGTGTGTATACACATGAATTCCTTTATAGAAAATGGGTGCTAAGTGTACAATGTTCTAACACTAGGTTTATTGTAAGATAAGGGTCGTTATATGTCTATTCAATACTTACGATGTGTTAAATGCATCATTAATTGTAGTGATTTGATTGGACGCTCTACTAATAATTAGCACTTCATTCACACGTCATATTTGGATAACTTCTTACACACAAAAAAAGTAATTTTAGTTGTCCTATTAATTGTAAGTACTAATTAACACTCATTGTTGTAAATAAACAATTTAAATTCACCGTTCTAACTAGTTCAGTTGCATGGTTATACTCGTAATTCATTAACGTTTTTTAAAGAAATGTGTTTTGTCAAATGTGTGTGTGTCAACACCATACTGAGTCTTTATAGTAAGATATTAAGAAGTTGTTTGGTAGCTTACCTCATAATTATTAAAAAAATATCTTTAAATCTAAATGATTAAGGCGTAGCATCTTAATAGTTACCTTTTAACCATTAAAACCTAATGATCATTAAAAGTTTATCATACGACCCCTAAGTGTGTATGTGTGTATATATTTATATAAGTTGTTTAAATATAAATTGTTGCATTATCTTACAATAGACATAATATTAAAACTTTTATATTTTTACTTTTTAATAATGAGGTGATGAAAAGAATCTCCAACGTGTGTGTATATATTATCAACCAACACGAACCCTCTACTCTATATCTATTATATTTTTAAAATGATCAAATCTACACCATAGGATTTTAACTCACAATCATTGATTAATGAATACACTATTTATCCTCAAAATCTCTTACATTTATTGAGTTTTAGGTTTCATTTCTTTTCCTCCCAACCTACAATCCACATCATTTAATGTTACTTCATTATAAAGCATGGTGATGAAAACATTGTATCTCTTGTAAAACACTCCATATCCCTGAAGTCCTCATTCAAGAACAAAAATGGTGTCATCTCAAAGCTCCATTTACGACATCAAAATCTCAACGGTCTCATCGGATGCGTGTGCGGGCACAACGCGATTCAAGAGCTAACCGCAATGGACCAAGCCATGAAGCTTCATTATCTCCGGTTTGTATACTACTTCAAGTCCCCAACATTTGATGGCTTTACCATTTTGAAGATCAAAGAAACTATGTTTAGTATGTTAAATCACGCGTATATCCTTTGTGGTCGGCTTAGGAGGGCAGAGTCTGGTCGACCCTTTATCAAATGCAATGATGGTGGGGTGCGAGTGATTGAGGCTAAGTGTCATCCGAGCCTCGATGAATGGTTAGAATCTAAAGATGACTCGAGACACAAGCTTCTTGTTCCTAACCAAGTTCTTGGCCCTGATTTGGCCTTCTCACCACTAGTTTCAATACAGGTGTGCTTGCTAATCTTTCTTAGTAATTCTCTATCCATATTTTAGTTCGAAGTGTTTTTTAATGTTTGTATTGTGGAAATTATTTGCTTCTATCTCTTTCATATAAACTACTATATTGAACATTCAATTAATGAAACACATATGTGAATTTAATAACGATCTTATTATAAGGACAAGAGATCTTTCTCCACCCCTGCCCTTTATCATTCAAGAACCGGAAATATATTTTTCAAGTTTGAATTTGTTTATTTAACAATGGAATCCCTAAAATTATATGAGTGTGTTTAGTATATTATATGGAATGGTTATGAGTGGTTGTAAGTGAAGAAGAAATAAAATTTTATTATTGATTGATATATTTAAAGAATCATTGTTCAAAATCATCATAATTTTTTTAATATTTTTTAAAGTGGTTGTGAGTGGATATAAGAAAAAAAATAATGATAAATGTATAAAAAATATTATTTAATTTAACAAGAGAAAGAAACTATAGTGACTTTTAGTGTATTTATACGGATAAACATAAAAAATCCACTATGAATGCTATTAGAAGATGAGTTGTTCTACTTCATATTTATTTACTTATCTTATTGATTTTTATTTATCAAATAAGAATGTTTCTCTCTGTTTTATATTGTTTTTTAGGTCCCACGGGTTTAATCACTTAAATATGTGCTTGAATTTATTACTCTAACCTGTAAAATTTTACATCTAATTGAGTGTATTTTCTATTTTCAAAGTTTCTAAAATCATTTTTATGATCCTAACACGATATTAACAACAATATGTACAAATAAAACCAGATACATGCACATGTATGTATAGAATAATCACGTTATACATACATTATGCTATCATTTTCTATAACCTCGACATCAATATGATCATATATAGGTATACTTTCAGTGATTATACTATAATGCACATTTAATATTTTCCTATTAAGGCATTAAACTTGCTTTTAAAAGTTTAAATGTTATTTTGTGCAGTTTACCGACTTTAAATGTGGTAGCAAATCGGTTGGTATGAGCTGGTCCCATGTACTTGGAGATGCATTGTCAGCTGTGGGCTTCATCAACTTATGGGCCCAAGTCATAGCCGGCCATTACCCGGCCCAACCACTTACCAAGGCCCAACAACAAAACCACACCTTTTGTTTCCAAAAACCAGGCCCAAGCCCAGATCCAGTGTCGGTAAAACGGGTTGGCCCGGTTGGAGATCTTTGGTCTACTTCAAACCACTCCAAGATGGAACCATTTTCGTTTCATGTTTCATCATCCGAGTTGACTCGGTTGCAAGCACGAATATGTGGAGAGAAAGCTGATGAACAAATTGCGGTTTTCGAATGTATTTGTGTTGTAATTTGGCAATGTTTGGCCAAAGTGAGAGACGGGCCAGGACCAAGGGTTGTGACCATATGCCGAAATGACTTGAGAAATAGACACAAAGGAATCATCACGAATGAAAGCCAAACCATCAGTTTGGTCAAAACCGACATATCTGTAGATAAATATACACCAATGGAACTCGGGTCCATACTTATGAACAATGTGGATGATAAACAACTGAATATTGAACAAGCGATGGGAAGAGACGACACGCTTCCAGATTTTCTCATTTATGGAGCAAATTGACTTTTGTGGATTTGAGTGACGCCGCTTTTTATGAAATGGAGGTGAGGGGACACAAGCCCGCTTATGTTAACTGTTTTATTGATAATATAGGCGATGAAGGCGTTGTTTTGGTTCTTCCAACACCAAACGGTTGTTCCGATGGAAGGATGGTAAGAGTGACGTTACCAGAAAATCAAGTTTCCAAGCTTAAATCGGTGCTTAAACAAGATTGGCATATTGCATAAGCACGACTATTTATTGGATGCATTTGCCCTAACTAATGTCTTATTTTAGAATAATCAATAATGTATGTATGTTAACTTGTCTAAATTATTAATTATACGTTATTTAAAGATAAATGGTGGTTATTGTCTCCAAAAATCACAAGATATTATACTAGTGTTACATCAATATAACCTTTATCTTTACATTATAAGTCATGAAGTTAAAACTTCGTGACACGGGTTCAAGAAATTACAATAAATATATCAAACTTTTATAGTCAGATCTGATAAATTTCTACTGATTCTATGTTTGATCTCACTTATAACGGCCCGTTTTGAGATCCGAAAAAACTTATCATCATTCAAAGGCTTCAATGGCTATTTTCGGGCCAAACAATACCAACTAGATATAAGAAAACTAACGAGCATTACACGAATTATATACAAATTGTCATGAGATTCACCATTATGACTTGACTTAACTCGACCTGACCCAACCCAACCCAAGACTCTTTCGTCACCTACATAGCCCGGTAAGGGCTCAAGATGAAAGCAAACAATGTCAATCTCTTTGTTGGAAATCCCCATATTACTCCCATCCATCTGCCATTTGATGTAAACAGTTGTATATTACAAAATCAAAACTTGTGGTGAAGTTATAACACCTCAAACCAAGGTTTCTTTAACACTCAAGTTAGCAAAGAGCATCACAGGATTCACCTAAACACTGCAGAAGCCACCAATGCATCTTCCTTGACCCCGTTTAAACTCGAACCCGTCATGGAAATACTCCATTTTCAGGCGAATCAGTTGGCATATTGTCTGAATATTTCTCCAATTCTGATCAACCGCGGTTCATGATATAGTCGGGCAGTCTCATGAATGTTAGTAAGAATTAGTGACGAGCCAACGGATCACACGGTCTCAAGAGCTCGACCCCGTGTCATAATTGTGTTTTGCTCATCAAAAACCAATTAGTAGGGAATAACATATGGTAAAGCACAAACATCAACAGATTCTATGTGCTTAGCTTCAGACCATACCTGGACATCGAGCTCATCGACTGGTGGTTTCTTTGAAGTGGACCTGGCTTTGCTGCTAAATAGCCATTCCTGGTCATCAAAACTGCACCACTGGTCTGGTTTAGGAACCGAGAGTATTTGGGTCAAGTATTTGGTATCAGGGTGAGGTGGTTTCTTTTTGGGGATAGACAATGGTGGTGGTGCCACCTTGTTAACAACAGCAGGTGGTGGTTTAGGTCGCGACATAGGTTGTTCACTAGTTGTAGATGGCTGCAGCTGTGGTGGTGGTGGTGAAAGGGACCGTGGTTGGTGGTGGGATGCAACAGGACTTGGGATTGAAGGTGGTGGTTTGGGTGCAGACGGTAGTGCTGCAATGTGATTAGGCTGTCGCTTATTTGTAGGGACAGACGATGATAGAGCAGCAACATGGTTTGTAATTACAGGTGGTGATTTTATCGGGGAGTGTTTGGAGGGAATGTTATTAAAAGCGGGAAATGGTGGCTTTTTAGCAGGAATTGAAGCTGGTTGAGAAGTTATCGTGCCATTTACTCTTTGCCCACCCTTACTACCGACCTTCAAACTGTTCTGTGGTGTCCCATGAGATGCCCCTTGTTTATCTAACAAACCTGGGCCCGGGCTATGGGAAAAGTCTAGCTTCCTTCTGTTTTCCGGGAGGGTGTTAGAGATGGGACGGGCCATCTTGTTTGGCCTGAGTACATTCTCTGTAACGTAATTCAATAATCAGGAACAGACTACCAAACATGAGATTCCAGTGAAAAAAGGCTTTATCAGACTAGAAGGAAACTTTATTTTTATCAAGTAATATTACATCATACAAGGTAAAAATGTACATAAACAGTCATATATCGGATACTCTAAAGAAAATTACTGGCTTTGAACATCTCATAGAATATATATAACAGAACTTGTCAGCTACAATTATGACCTAGATCCAAATAATTTAAAAGGTTCAAAGCTTAAAAAAGATGCAGCTTCATAAGAGTGATCCAATGTGAATATTAAAAGTTTGAATTGACCAAAATTATCTTGACCAAATGGCGAAATCAAAAACTTTAGCTAGAAATGAAACGGGTCAAGATTGCTCAAAGTATATTTTTACTCTTTAACATACAACCCCAAATTTAGATAATCAATAATCATACTATCACTATAAAAATATAGTTTTTTGATAATATTGTGACATTAGTTTTTTACAAAATAAGAATTAAAAAGAAGTGGAACCGTGTCAACAAGGACCTCTTTTGAGCTGTTACCCAACCCGTCCAATTTTCATTCTTTAGATAAGCACAAGGTTGAAAGAAAGCACAAAAAACTCACCATAAGAAACACCATTTGGCTCCATATCTTTCCTTCTTTTTAAATTTCCTTCATTACCAACACCTAGAAAACTATTTCCCAAAGGATGTGTCGACAAATTATTAGCCTCAGCAACCGAATCACTTTTCATAATATGCTTGTTATTAGCTCTCTCAGCTTTCTTTAGCTCACTTATTTCCTTTAATTTCTCCATGTTTTTCTCCTTTTCCATTTCTTTATCCTTCCCTTGTTTTTGTTTATCCCGACCTTCATATTTCCGTTTATCTCCCTGTTTATCATCACTTCCTTTTTCTTGCATTTTCAAAATCCTTCTGTTATCCAAATGCGGCAGTGTTGCACTATTAATCCTATTCAGAACCGCCGCATTGCTGCTGAAGCCCACCACATCCATGCCCAGTTGCCCATCTGTCTTTTGCATTTCAAGTTTGTTAACAGTATTTTTTCTACCTTCGACGGCAAACTGGTGGCTACCTATACCCTTTTCCTCATCTCTAATCCTTCTATCCAATTCTTGCACAAATTTATAATTTTCAGTATCCCCAACCTTAATCTTGTTTCCGAGCAAATCTCCATTTTGATGGGGAAACTGTACTGATGATTTTTTGCCATCTGTGGAATTAATTTTCTCTTTATTTTGTCCATTGTTATTATGAAGTCTTTCCCCATTATACCCCTTGTATTGCCCGTATATATTTTTCTCATCCGGGGTACTGGATTCACTCTTCTCCTTATCTTTCTTCTTGTCCCGATGTTTATCTTTTTTCTCTTTATGTTTCCCTTCACTTCTATCTTTTTCCCTTTTTTCTTTACCATCTTTTTTCTCTTTATCTTTTTTATCCTTCTTATGTTTCTTCTCTTTGCGCTTTTCCTGAAATGATAAAGTAACAATATTATAAAGTGTGGTTGAAATCTAGACCAAGATCAATCAAAGATTGCAGCTTAATTGCTTAAATTAACACTGATATTGTTTTCTTAAACAGCATTAAATTCGGGTCAAATTCCCAAATCCAAGTCAACGGTTAGTTTTAGATTAGTACTCTTCTATCATTAGTTGACAGAACCATAGTGTCTGCATAAGGCATCTTCATGTAGATGGAATATAACTAAGAGAATCACATACATGGATGCATCAAATAAACACAGACAATGTTCAATTAAAACTATAGATTAAAATTATAAATTGGAAAATATAGTCATTCTTATTGAACAGAAGTTCAATTATTTCCAATTTAAGATGTGCCAAATACTCAATTAGATGCATCATAACCTATTTTGGATTTTGTAAACATCAAATTACTTGCACACTAGCAAGTCTTCACAGTTGACTATTGGAACTTGGTAGCACTTCAGTTCAGATCAAAGACAAGAAATAAGGTCTCATTTTCACAATAATTATTCTAATTTCATAGCTTCATAAGAAAGATTATCATCATCCTCCCTATAATCCTAACTCCCCTCTGCATTTGTTAATATCTATAATATTTAAGGTGTTTCATATCAATATGCACAGGTAAAACACAGAGGCATTATATACGTAAATGTAGGCATAAAATAAGTTCTACTATCGCTGATCTTTTTGTATCTATGTGTGTCTGCTAGGTCTTTTATTCATCAGACCTATCAGTGATGTATATATAAAATTCTTAACCGAACACTTTGCAATAATAGATACATGAAATTAAGTTTTTATCGTTATTTAAAGTCAAGCTAAAAAGTCAAACTTCACTTTCCAATGAGGATGATACCATCAAGAATCATACAGTGCCATATAATGACAACACCATTAATAACTACAAATGTGGTGAAAAGCAAAAGACTTTTCCAGTCAATTATTAATATTCATCTATAAATCAACTATTATATTAAGTGTTGTGTACTGTGTACACAAGTAAGAAGGCAAGACAAGGCCAGGCTGTCAATAGCTAGTAACATGAAGTCGCACTTTCCACATGAGAACATCATAGTAACATATATGAAACGTTGTTATAGTTTCAGCAGGTGCAATAAGTGCAAATGTGCATATATTAATTACATAAAAACAACATTCCCAAAAGGCCAAATCCAGTTCCCAAGATGATTAGGTCATATCTTCCACAATCACCGGAAACCAAATTACAAACGGCAAAAGGGCATTATCAACACAAACATATAACTTGGATTCTAGCGACTTTTATGAATAATATTTCGATATCACCCAACACTTTCGTCAATATCTCACTGGCAAGTAAATTGACAATAACAGTTAAAAGGGGTAACAAGTCTTTAACCATATGCAGTCTGAATAACAAACATGTAAGCATTTTCAAAATGATTACAACTATCACTTGCTAGAGTTACCTTCTTCAACAAGTCAGGATCATCTGCAATGGTTTTCTTTTCATATCCCGGTGGTGGAAATGGAAAGCAACGAGACATCGCTTCCAACAGAACAAACAGTGACTACCAGAAATATTGGTAAACAGAATCCTTAAAATTACTTTCAAAAACAGTTGGCCCAACATGAAAGGGAACCGACAACTACTTTCCTCTCCATTAACCATGTCCTTGCTAACATTTCCGAATTCAATGTTCTTCTTCCATGAAACCCACAGTTTCAAACTGCAAAACCACCTATAACTAACTTAAGTTACCTTCAACAGTAGTTGCAATCCAAATCAAAAGCTACTTGCATACTTAAAGTTATAAACCAATCATGAAAGGCACAAACTACAGAACACGCAAAATTCACGCAGAATTCACTCAATCTACGCTAATTCGAAGGTTTTCTGAAGGTGATCAAGCATCACTGTCACTCCACCATGGTAAATCAATCTGCTAATTCCTTCAAAACTTAAAAGCCATAAAATTCAACCTCTGATAGATCAGATATCTCTTAAAATCATGGCTACCGATGTCGAAATGCTCACATGCCTAATTAAAAACCCCAATCACAAATCTCGATCGAAACCCTAATTCTCCAAAAACTCAATGTAATCACTCCAATAACCGATCGGACCTAAAAGCCAAAACAAAACCCTCCGAATCACACAGTGCTCCAACTCTAAATTCACTAAGAATCCAAATAAAGCTCCGATAGCAAAGTTCCAAATTCCCAATCGAATAAAGTAAGAACAAATCCTCGATAACTATCCCTTTCTAAAGGCGCTTTACAGCTCGAATCCAACGAAAACCTGTGATTATCGAGAGAGACGGCACGAACTGTTGGTGAATCCAACACGAATTGAATCTTTCGATTGTCCGCTACAGAGTGGACATTGATGGGTATCGAAAGAAGTAGAGATGATCGGGGTATAGAAACACTTTCTTTATGTGAAATCTTGAATCTTTTATGTCGATATGTAATCAAAGGTGGTGATTTCTTGCGATTGATGTGATGAAATTAGCCTCTGAAAGTAGCATTTTCATTGGGGATTCACAGGAGAAAGAAGAGGGTCGAAACCCACATGTGATGAAGGTGGTTTTTGACGCTCACAAACAGCCGTTGGTGGGACTTCACCCAATTGTTATACCCAACAGCTAGACTATAAAAAGGTCTTCGTCTTCGTATTATGTATTTTGTAAACCCTAAAAATTATCCAAATTAAACAATTATTATACTAATGCCTAATGTTTAACGTATCTTATCTGAATTGATCGTATAGTTGTTTTTTAATAGTTAAGAAGCTCTTTTAATGATTTAGATTTTTAATGATTTAACATTGGTTTAGACATCTTATTAGTTCAATATTTGATTATTTAACAAAATTATCAAACAACCCTTTAATAATTATTATGTGTGTGAACTATGATGACATAGGGGTTTATAAACCGTTAAAACTAATGAAATTTTGTTTAAGTTAAATACCTAGACATGAATATGTTATTACTCATCAGTTCATTTCCTAGACTAACATTCTATTCATTCTAATATTTTTTAAACATAACACTTTTAGTATGTTTCATTTATTTTAATGGAATTTAGACCCTTATTTGTTTTCGTAAGGCTCTAAAAAACAAATAACTTTTTTTTTCCTGAGGCGGTCGTTAAATTTGACATATAAAACATTAAATTTTACGAACAAATAACAAATTTATTAAGTTCAAACCTTTATGGTTACTGATCAAATATTATCTCTTTATTATTACAATAATTGTATTTACTTTTCAAGATCAATCAGGATTATTATTCTTTTTAAGATAATATTGTTAGAAATAAAAAAACATGTTATTCTATGAGTATGTGTAAATTCGTAAGGGCAAGTTTACATTAGTGTAAGTGTAACTCACACTATTGTAAAAAAAATTTATATTTATAAATTTACACATATACATAAAAGAACATATTTTGTATGTTTGTAATTATGTTATTCGAACAAAATCATAATAATTTTGATTGATCTTGAGAAGTTAATAGGTTATCGTAAGATTATACGTAATAGGTATTTTGGGGGCTTTAAACATGATGACATGAATACAATTGGGGCTCTAAACATCATTACAAGCTAATTAAAAAGGGCTTCAAGACCTTAACGAACACCAAACATAAATTTTGCTAAATTATTGCCTCAATAGGCTATCAATAGACGCTCAAAACATTAGTTAACCATTATACTTGATTTAAACAAGGTTTAAATAAACAATCTTTATTTATATAACATTTGAATAAAATTTTAATTATACTTAATCTAATAATAAAAGATTAACCTTTGTTTTTACATACGATTATAACCTCTAAGCTTTTTCAAATAATTATAGGAAAACTAAACATTCTCATCGGTAACGGAGTCATAGGCCACTAGAACCTCGAAACATATGGCTAGTGAAGTTACATTTAACCCCTCTAAGAGTTTAAAAGATAAAATTAACCTTTAATGATTGGTTTGTTTCGTTTTACACATAATTGAGTGTTAAATAATTTCTGAATGATTAAGTGTTAAACCAATAAAAAGTCTAAATCACTAAAAGGTCTGAACTATTAAGAGCTATATATCATTTAACTATTCAAATGCAAATATCTGACCAATTTAGATAAGAAATCTTAACCATTCAGCATTAGATCTCTTGATCATTCAGTATTAGTATAATGTTTAACCATTCAGAGGCAAATGTATAAACCATTCAGAGGCAAATGTATAAACCATTCAAACATTTACTCGCAAAACAAACAGTCTAAACCATCAAATGCTGAATCATTCAAACATATGAGTCATTAAAAAACTGATTAAAAAACTGTTAAACAACCCCTAAGTATGTCGAAATGTGATACATAAAAGTCAAATCCAAATGTCACCTATATAAATAGCAGCATTGTGATTTAAAAGTGATAAATTACCATAATTATCATAATACGATTGCTTTGTTTGTCTCGCGTAAGTGATTTTAATATTGTAAGATATTTTCTTAATTGTTACTATTTAGGAGATTTTAAATATTTAGCTTAGTAATAAAATATTTTTATTGAAGTATATACTCAAATGAACACTTCATTGGAGGTTTTACATATTAGGATTTATTATCAAAAAAATTTTATAAGACTTTATTAATATCTGACTAACTCATAAGATCGTGTTAACATAGCTTACGCTTGGGCAGGCATGTGACGTTCAATGGCGATGAGACAAACAAGACAAAGTGTACATCGGCCCTTAGAGGCTAGAGGACATAAACGTTAAACACCATATCACTTTTTGTTTTTTGATTTCATTTGTGACCATCATACTTGGTTATAACTTTTGCAAATTTGCAACAACTGTAATAGTGCAATAATTTATAAAAAGCTAGTGGTATGAAAAAAATTGTCATATTTTAAATGCATTTTGGTATGTTTAATTTATTCACCATACAATAAAAGATATGTAGTTGGATGCATTATACGATAAAAAAGCCAAAAATGCCTATTAAACAATACGTCTTGAAAATTCAATACATCAAACATTTAATTAAAATTACCATTTACAAACTAGACTTTTGTCTTACTTATTTATTAATACAAACATTCAAACTAGGTTATTATACGTGTACACGTGACCAACTCACGATTGTTTCTTCTTGTTTAAAAAAATTTCGACTATCCTGTCACAACAAACATATTTTTACCACATGGTGTAAATTTTATTCAAACTAAATTTTACGTAATAATACACAAATAATTATAACACAAACATACAAACCATCAAAGTTATGTCGAGCTTGCATTCTTACATTTTTATTAGTTATGTCGAGCTTGCATTCTTACATTTTTATTCTGTTTTGTTCCTGCAACTTTAAAATATAATGATTTATATTATTCTGATTTTTTCATTGCAACTTGCTTATCATCAACGTTTTAACATGAATTCTTTTCACGGTTTTATTTTTTAAATAAAATTATGAATATTATTAACGTACTCACAACAACGCGTTGATTTACGTCATTGTTTCGTTTATTTATATAATATTCTAAATGTTATCAAAGCCTCCGAACAACACAATTTTACCTCAACCTTTTTTATAACGACACGCCTATAATACACTTAAACTACGGGGCTGTTTGGCAGCCTATTAATCATCCTCTTAATAGTTCAGATGTCTGAATGGTTCAACACTTAATGGTTCAGACTGTTTCGCGAGCAAATGTCTGAATGGTTCAGATATTTGCCTCTGAATGGTTAATACTAATGCTGGATGGTTAAGATATCAAATATTGCATGATTAAAACCTCTTATTTGAATTGATCAGACATTTGGATTGGAATAGTTAAACAATATACTAGCTATTAATGATTCAGATCTTTTAATAATTCAGCACTTAATAATTCAGATATTTTATTGGTTGAACATTTAATTATTCAGAATTACCAAACAACCCTTACATCACAAACCAATTTCTATCACATTCAGACCTGAAATAATTTCAGAAGGGCCGCGCGGCTGGTTATGCATCTCTATATTTTGGTTTAATTAGTCATTTAATTTAATAAAATTTTAAAACTACAATTAAAAATAAAAAAACACGTATGTGATAATTAATAAAATGTTTTCACGCAAACATAGCAAATGAAAAGCAAAAAAGCATTACACACGCTAGACTAAGACTAAGGTGGAACTTATTTGCATTGGTGCATAAATAAAAAAGAATTATCGGTAGGTTATGAGTTTAATTTTTATTTTGAATAAAATGTTTAGAGTTGACTAAGTAGTTTTTCTCACTGATAGATTTTTTTTGAGTGAGTCGGAGGCGCGGTCCTAGTTAAATCACATTTTATTGTTAAAAAAAAGTAAATTACACGGACAGTCCCTCTGATATGCACGTATTGCAACTTTAGTCCCTACCTTTAATAAATTACAAATGCGAGCCTGTACTTTACATGGTATGCACATCGGCAATCCTCGACACTAACTAAAGTTATATTTCTCTGTTAAGTTAATGTAAAATTACCAATATAACCCTGAATTAAAAAAATAATAATTTTCAAATAAAACTCAACTTACCCCTCCCAAACCCCACCCATCTCACATCACCCCACCACTCCATTCTCTTCTACCATCTTCATCTTCATGACCACCACCATATGAGAATTCAAGGGTATAGCAGTGGTGGCGGTGGTGGTAGGTCGACGGTGTAGAAGTGGCGGCGGTGGTGGGTCGAGGTTGAAGCAGCGACGTGGTAGGGGGTTAAGGGAGCAGTTGCGGTGCGGTGTGGGTCGAGGGTGTAGTCGCAGTGCTTTAAGAGGGTCAAAAGTGTAGGGGTGTTCATTTTCGGATATCCAAAATTCGGATATCCGAAAATTTCGGATAGTGATTTTCACTATCCGAATCCGAATCCGAAATTTCGAATTGGATATCCGAAACTTCGGATTCGGATTCGGATATCCATTCGGATATCCGAATTTTAAAAAAAAGTTGTATTATTTAATAAAATTTATAAAAAAATAATAAATTTTATTAAAATTTATTTCATATATCCGAAGTTTTTATTAAAACATCCGAAATATCTAAAAATATCCGAAATATCTAAAAATATCCGAAATATTTAATTAATATTTAATATTTTAAAAATTTTTTAAAAATATTTTGGATATTTCGGATATCCAAAATATCCAAAAATTCTCAAAACCACTATCCGAATCCGAAATTTCGGATATCCGAATTTCGGATTTTCGGATATTTCGGATTCGGATATTTTTGAACACCCCTACAAAAGTGTAGCCGTGGCGGGGGTCGAGGGTGTAGTCGTGACAGCGGTAGCGAGTCGAGGGTATAACAGCGGCGGCGGTGGCAGGTCGAGGGTGTAGCAGCAGCGGTGGTGGCGGGTCGAGGGTTTAGCAGCAACGATGGTGGTGGTTGAGGGTAGAGGCGACGGTGGTGGTGGGTTGAGGGTAGATGCGGCGGTGGTGGTGGGTTGAATGTAGAGAATTATAATGTGGAAAAGAAGATAAAATAATGGGTAATTTGGTATTCTTTTAAAAACTAACAGAGAAATTAACTTTAGTTAGCGCCGGGAACTGCCGATGTACATAGCGTACAAAACATAAGCTCATATTTATAATTTATTAAAAGTAAAAACTAAAGTTGTAATATGTACGTACTGTAATTTACTTTTAAAAAACAAAAGAAATTGTATATGAATGGAAGTCATTTGATGTGGTGCATTGCATGTGGGTGAAATGACTACCCAGCATCTTACCTCCACCTGGCATCTCTTCGACAACCTTACGTTGTATCTTTCTGTACACATGTCATTTGTCTCACACCTCTTTTCAATATCATCTTTTTTAAAACACCTTATTTTGAGACACATTAAAATAATTTAACCAGGTTTAAATCCGCTAATATTTTATTCTTATCACATTGGGTTTTTAATCTAAGCATTTTCTTTTAAACATAATAATATAATATATAGATTTTTGCTTTAAATAATAGTTTCTAGAATTTACGTATAAATAAGAACTTGAAAACACTCTATTTATTTATTGTAATAGATGTAATGTTTGTTTATGTCCCACACTCAGGGCCAGACCTAGACTTTGGTTGGGGTTAGGGTTGGGGGGTGGGAGGGGGGGTAGCCATCCCTGTGACACCCTACACATATCTCACATCGGCCGTGGATAGGAGAGATTCCTGGTTCATAAGGAATGTCTGGCCTCTAACATCAACAACGCGTTTTGGCGTATTGGCTATGGATGAGAGGAGAACTCCACAGTTAAGCGTGCTCAGGTGGGAGCAATCTAGGATGGGTGACCTCCCTGGGAAGTTTTCACTTAAGCAACCAAAAGCAAATCCGTGAGCTCCCCGTGAGCAAAGCGGACAATATTGTTGATGCGAGGGGCCGGGTGTTATAGAATGGTATCAGAGCCACTCCTATGCCGTTCGGGATGTGGGACACACCTCACCAATGATGGTGACTTCTCGGGCTCATCGAGGACGATGAGTCCAAACAGGGGGTGCTTGTGACACCCTACACATATCTCACATCGGCCGTGGATAGGAGAGATTCCTGGTTCATAAGGAATGTCTGGCCTCTAACATCAACAACGCGTTTTGGGCGTATTGGCTATGGATGAGAGGAGAACTCCACAGTTAAGCGTGCTCAGGTGGGAGCAATCTAGGATGGGTGACCTCCCTGGGAAGTTTTCACTTAAGCAACCAAAAGCAAATCCGTGAGCTCCCCGTGAGCAAAGCGGACAATATTGTTGATGCGAGGGGCCGGGTGTTACAATCCCCGTAACTTTTTTAGTGTTATATGTATGTGAAAATCCAGAACGTTTTTAAAATTATGTAATTGCCCCATTTTTACCCTCATAAAAAATTTCTGACTTCGCCACTACCTACACTCTTAGGCCTTGCCACTAACTTGATTATTAATAAGATTTACTAGGATTGATTATGGTATGGCTATGGTTATGGCATGCATAAAGAGGTGGTAAACCGTAAATGGTAACACCCCGTAGTCAAAAGCTCGGAAGCACCGAAACGGCCCAAAAGTGGGGTACCCGTTTTGGGTACTTTAACGAATCGGAAAAACGTCTGAAACGCTTCGATTGTGTATCGGTATCGGGTGTGATTTAAGGAAACGTTTCAAGCAAGTTTCCAAAAAGTTTCGACTTATTTTTAGGGTTTTCGTATAAAACCTTTTTGATTTCCCTAAACCGCCAGTCGCCTCCGCCTAATCATCTTCTTCGAAGTTCTAACGATCTGGGCGAGAGGTGAGCAGTTGAGCACAACATCGAACATCACCGACTTTCACTTCGAAGTTCGAACGATCTGTGCAGCGGAATCATCGATCTCACGATCTGTGCAGCAGAATCATCGATCTCACAAACTGTGCTTTGGAGGTGAACAAAGAAGTGGTAAATGATCGTCCATCGACTTTAAGCTCTTAAAGGTGTTTGACTGTTTGTTTTGGAGGTGAAGTGGTGAACTGAACATTGAATATTCAATATTAAAGTGGTGATGGTGTACTTTGGAAAGTGTGAAAGTAAATGTGAATTAAATATTTAGATACAAGATTCCATTGATTTTTATGAATTATTAGTGAGTTTTATGAATATTTATCAATTATCAGTGAGTTTTATGAATATTTACTATATTGCCATTGACTTTAAGTTTTTAACTAGATGAGTAAATATATTTGGATACAAGTTGCAACAAGAGTGTCATTCATAGATTGTATAATATTATAATATATATTAATAATATATTATAGTTTGATTTTTATTTTGAAGATGAATTTGATTGTTTATTCTTATTGTTTGGGTGTCATAAACTGAATAATAAGGCGTCAATCGATTATGGCTTCTCAAGAAACACAAGGATCATCAACATCATTAGATGAATCACCATTATGGAGTATGTGACTAAAATAGAAAAGCAAGGTAATGGAGGAACATAGAAATTTAAGTGTAACTTTTGCAGTGAAATTAGACAAGGGTCATATTCTAGGGTAAGAGCACATTTGCTTGATATAAAAGGTAATGATCATTGAAACATTGATTCATATTCTATGTTGATTGTATCTACAATCATATTTTATGATTCATTGATTCATATAGTATATTTATAAATTATGATTTGTATTTTATATAGGTATTGGGATTACTATTTGCAAGAAAGCAACAACAGGTGACAAACTTGAGATGAAACGATTAGAAGATGCGCATGAAGAGAAGAAAGCCAAGTCAAAAGCCAAAGAAGTCGGGTTGCCATGTGAATCAGGTGTTGGCTTTAAGAAAATAAAAGGTATTTCAAACCCGATTGAAAGAGATTTTGGTGTTGAAATTAGAGACCAACTGGATCAAGAAATAGCTAGGATGTTTTATACCGGAGGTTTACCTTTTAATCTTGCAAGAAATCCTCACTATGTACGGGCTTTTTAGTTTGCTGCTAACAACAAATTTGATGGTTATGTCCCTCCTGGTTACAATAAGCTTAGAACAACCTTATTACAAAAAGAAAAAGATAATGTTCATAGGCTATTGAAACCACTTAGGTCTACATGGAAAGAAAAAGGTGTGACTATTATGAGTGATGGTTGGAGTGATCTTACAAGAAAGCCTCTAATCAACTTCATGGCTACTTCAGGTAATGGTCCTTTATTTTTTAAGGCAGTTAATTGTTTTGGGGAAGTTAGAGATCGATTTTTTATTGCTGATTTGATGAAAGAAGTCATTAGTGAAATTGGTCATCAAAAAATTGTGCAAATCATTATTGACAATGCAGCAAATTGTAAGGCGGCCGGAGAAATTATAGAGAGTCAGTTTCCTCACATCTATTGGACACCATGTGTTGTTCATACATTCAATCTTGCTTTGAAGAACATTTGTTCACCAAGGAATGTGGAAACAAATGAAACAACATATGAAGAGTTCAAATGGATAAAAGAAGTTCGCGGAGATGCGCTTGCAATAAAAAATTTCATCATGAATCATAACATGAGACTCTCAATTTTCAACAAGTTCACTCCTCTTAGACTTCTTTCGGTTGTGGATACTCGCTTTGCCTCCATCATTGTGATGCTTAAAAGACTGAAACTAATCAAAAGAGGTCTTCAAGCTATGGTCATAAGCGAAGAATGGTCTTTTTATAGAGAAGATGACACTGTGAAAGCAAGCTTTGTTAAGAAAAAATTTTGGATGATGAATGGTGAGAAAAAGTATCATATATTCTTAGTTTCACTGGACCTATATATGATATTATTAGAGTTTGTGACACCGACAAGCCATGTTTACACTTGGTCTATGAGATGTGGGATTCGAGGATATCGCATCGTTAGATGAGCTTCAGTTGCGCCTGAGAGAGTGAAGATTGAGATCTACAAGAAAGAAAAAACGTTCAGCATCTGATTTAAGTATCTTTTATGATGTTGTGCATGATATTTTAATGGCTCGATGGGTGAAAAATAACACTCCCCTACATTGTTTAGCTCATTCTTTAAATCCAAGGTAAATGACTTTAAACTATATTCTTGATTTCTATTACTTACTTATGTTTTCACTTTTAAATGTTGTAGATATTATAGTGATGAATGGTTACTAGTAGATTCTAAAAGACTTGCTCTACATAGAGATGGTGAAATATCACAAGAAAGATTTAAATGTTTTAAAAGATTGTTTCCTAACAAAGATGAACATAAGAAAGTTCTTGATGAATATGCAATGTTTTCAATGAAGAGTGGTCCTTTTGAAGACTTAACAAGCATTTCATAGATGACGAGTATGGAACCCAAAAATTGGTGGGCTAACTTTGGTGCTCAAACTCCTTTCCTTCAGACTTTGGCTTTTAGATTACTTGGGCAACCTAGTTATTCTTCATGTGCCGAGCGTAATTGGAGTATTTATGCATTTATTCACTCGCTTAGGAGGAACAGGTTGACTACAAGTCGTGCTCAAGACTTGGTTTACATCCACAACAATCTTCGACTTTTGTCAAGGAATCCGAATGATGCTGTAAAGATGTGGGACGTGGGTGGAGATGCTTTTGACTCAATGGAAGATGTAGGGTTTTTGGAGGTTGCCAATCTCATATTGGATGAACCGGGATATGAAAATGATTTGATTATTGATAATTAATTAACTAAGGAATTTGTTTTTGGATATTGTTTAATACTTTGATGTCTATTTTGGAAATTGGTTGATATATATATATATATATATATATATATATATATATATATATATAATATATATATATATATATATATTTGTGGTACCTTAGCCATACCCGTATCTAGAATTTTTTATATTTTCCGTTCCCCGTACCCGTACCGTCCCCGTACCCACCTCCCGTACCCGTTTCGGTGCTACCTAGGTCAAAAGATTGTGATCTTGCATCTTGCAGGTGCGATAAGCTTATCATAAAAAATCTAGGTATTACTATTTAGAAAATACTAGGTTAGAAACTTCTGTATTATATGGGTAGAAAAAATTTAACATATTAAAGTTATTAGGCTTTACGAATATTATGTATGTTACATGCCATTAGCCATTACAAATATTCATATATTATTATTCAATTATTTATCTTATTTATTCATAATCATTTGCAGTTAATAAGAAAGACAGAAAATAAAATTTCAAACTTCGCCAAAGTTAACATTTGCCTCTAGAAAACACTCTTATATAGTATAGGATTATGTATAATAATTATAATCATTTGCAAATATGAAAATAATCTTGTAAAATGGGCCTGTAAATCAGCTTGCTACGTTAGCTGGGCTGTTATGAATCATTGGGCCCAATTGAGGCTTGGGCTGATTAGCTTCACTTTTGCTAATTGCTTAAACTGTAATTTGCTTTTGTGAAATTAAAGGCCTAATCTCATTGCCTTTCTCTACATTTGCTTCTTCTATATCTACGTACTTTAACTTCTTTGTCGAGAATCATCGTGCGCAACAGTTAGGAGTCTTCGTCTCCATCCATTTGTTTCTAGATCAATCATTGTCGTATGTCCGCATCACTGTAAAGAAACGTGAATACAAACTGCGATTCTAATATCAATAACATGTGTAGAGTCACAAGTCGAAGAAGACATGTTTGTGATCACAAAAGTCGCATTATGTACCGTTTTGGTCTAGCTTGCACAAGAACTTAAGTCCATAAACTAGTAACACCACTCCACTATCAAAACTATGTGGTTCCAATCAATGTGGTTCCGTCTTCAAGATTTTAATCCTTTTATGGCCGATGGTGAAGCATGTCGTGTTCTGGTCTACCTGACGCATATGCAGGTTGACCTGCTTCACCTAATTATTTTTTTTATAATATTCCTAAAAACCATGTTTTATGTCGTAATTTTAAATGAATGATTGATTGATATCCTGATATAAAATTATAAAAGATATACATACATAAGGTTTATAGTTTAAACACAATTAGTTGGTTTATATTCATTTGTATTTATTTTTGTAACTTCATAAATTTATGTTTTAACTTTCTTCTGGTTTGGTTTAAGTTTGTAAAGCTTTAAAACCATTCCGTGCTAGTAATGATTTGGCTTATGATGTGGCATAAAAACCATTAAAGCTCGTAAAAACTTTATTCTAACCGTGTGACAATTTGTGTGAGTTTCAGTTGAGGTGTTAATATAATCAACTGAGAAATTATTTATATAGTTATTCGTGTGGAAAAATCTTAACCCTGATACTTGTACTACGTAACCTATTAATAATTTATCTGAAAAGGGTTTATACGCATTAACAAGTTTGCAATAAGCACGTTGACACATTGTACGTAATGTATAATTTATAAATTTCTTTTTTTTAGTTCTAGTTTTAATATGTGCTCATTATCTACCCATTCATATAAAACTAAACTTAACTAAACGGGTTTAGACTTATGTTTAGACACAATCGTAGCCCGTTTATTTTCATGATAGTTTTGTATCATGTTGAAAACTACCACATCAAATTTTAGACTTATGTCTCACCACAAAAAAAAAGTATATCACAGTTAAATAAGTAAAGTTGTAAAACTAGTTAAAATTAATATGGATCAAACTTGTTGCTTCTTAATTTATTTATAAAATAGTTCACAATACATTAAATTACTAATTCCGTTTTTAACAATAACACGCATGTGATAAATTAATTATTTTTAAAACATATAAAAAGCATAACAAAAAACATGCTAAATTTTGTTACACTCGTCTACCATCTCTTTAGTTTTCGTTTGCACTTCAATATATCAACCATTGAAGTTCGAATCCAACCATCATACGTTTAATATTTAGTTCAAATAACCTTTTGCAACTGATTTCAACCAAAAATGCGGTTACAAATGTTTAATTTTTAGTAGCGCGTGACACAACTTTGTGAGTACGTTTTCGTTAGCCAGTGATAAAATAACATGATCATATTCTCCACCCAATTAAGCTAATTTACACATTTGTAATTCTTCTTTTTGATAATAAGAATCAAACATAGAAAGAATGTATGAACAAACACAAATTTAATACTCAAAGTTCAACAGCAACAACCACAAACACTTGTTTTATTTAGTCATCACTAGCATTTCTCATCAAACTCACAATATAATCTTAACAAAAAATATTCACCAAACACTATCCTTAAAACAACTCTTTTCATCAAAACTCATGCCTCCAAACATCCCAATTACAACACTTTCATTCATTCAATGTCTTAATTTCACCTTCAAAATCAACATCATCAACTCGAATTCAACATCGAATTCAAATCGCCCTTTGTCCTTTGATCATCAATCCATCATCAATCATCTGTTACAACCCCCAACCATTCGTATACGCGATCGATCGCCTGTTAAAGAACAAAGCTTCAACAAGTTCCATCAGCTGATACACCCACAGCACCCGTGGTGGCCGGTAATCCACACGCGATACACGTATATGCCCGACCCCTACATGACCATCGGTGATCCGTAACCGCGGTTTCTTCACCGGTGTAGGAACCGTATGGCGGCATATTGGGCATGTTTTGTTGCGTAAAAGCCATTGTTTTATGCAGCCACGGTGGAAGCAGTGGTGGCACGGTAGCCGTGTGACCCTGCTGCCGTCGGATAAGGTGTCCATGCAGACCGTGCATGCGGCGGTTCGCGGTGGCCGGAGGTGGGAGTTTTCCGGTGAAAAACGGTTGTTTTCACACACCTTCATTAGGAATATTTAGGATCTCCGGCGTTGACTTTACTTGTTTGTATGTATGGGTGTGTATATATATACGCACATCTTTCAGTGTGAATGTATATATATTATATTATGTATGATGTGTGTGTATGACTGTATATTTGCCTCGTCACCAAGAATTTCATAGAAGTTTTGTATAATAATATTATTGTAGTAATATTATATTTTAATTATAATATCGTGAAGAACGCGTAGGTTCCGAGGACAAATGACATTTTTAAATATGATCTATGAATCGTGTGATGGACGTTTTTGATGACGTGTAATCCAAACTGATTGCAAGGGAAGTTTGTTGAGTCAATCATGCACGTGGTTATTTGTTTTTTGTATTTGAATAAAAGCTTAACAGTTATGTTTGTTAGAATTTGCGAGTCATCGGGTTTGTTGAGTATTTTTAGGTACTTTTGGGTCTATTAAATTTACTCATCGAATAATACAACACTTCCCTGTGATCTTCTTTCTTTCAATATATTCCCTTGTGTGTTTGTATTATACCAACAGAACTGGTATCAAAACCAGGCTCTGCACACCTTTGATTATCTTTTCTTCTTCACTCCTTCATAATCTCCATGGTTGAAAACCTCACTGGCACTAATGTTGCTCCAACCTCTCCTGTCATACCAATGTTCAAAGGCGACGGTTATGAGCACTGGAGTCTTCGAATGAAAACCCTCTTACGATCACGAGATCTGTGGGATGTGGTGTATTTGGGAGTGACTGCTGTGAATGAAAACCAAAGAGAAGCAAAGAAGAAGGATGCACTTGCAATGGTCTATATACAACACGGTGTTCATGATCTCTTATTTTCTCGTATAGCTGTTGCAAAAACGTCCAAGGAGACATGGGACACCCTACGTGTGGAGTTTGAAGGTGATACTCAAGTGCAATCTGTCAAATTGTGGGGGCTGTGTAGAGAAATTGAAAATCTCACAATGAAAGAAGATGAGACTGTGGGAGACTATTTCTCACGAATTATGAACAATGTTGGTCGACAACGATCATTTAGAGAAGAATTTTCGGATCAAAAGGTCGTTGAAAAAAATACTTAGGAGTCTCTCTCCTAAGTTTGATTACGTGATCCCATCCATTGAAGTGGTGTTTGATTTGGCTATGGTAACACCCGTCAAGCTGATGGGTTTGTTACAATCACAAGAAGAATGTGTGAACATCAAATCAGCCCCTGAAAAAGAGACCAAAGCTCAAGCAGATCGATTATAGGAACATGCTCTCCAAGTTTTCCAAGATGCTAATAGAGCCACTCGTGGCCGAGGACGTGGCCGCGGGAACATACGTGGGAGAGGAGGCAACCGTGGCAGAGGTTCTCTTAACC